>JANUSC010000178.1:0-466362 GCA_025200525.1 Camellia lanceoleosa | reverse complement strand
ATTTAATAAATAATGAAGATGGTTTGAATTTGTTATTGTTTAGTAGTTAATGATTCATCTACACAAATTTTGTTCTTACTTTTACCGTCTGAATCTCATTCGAGAGATTCAAGGCAAAAAAATTCTGTGGATGAATTATTAGTCTTCTATTATAAACATGTGACATTTATTTGACGGGTATCAATAAATTATTTAAAAAAAAAAAAGCGGTGACAGTTTATGTGCTTCATATTAAAAATAAAAAAACAAATTAAAAGACATTAAAAACTCAAAAATCTGTTTGGCTAGAGAGAAAATGGTAAGATGAGAAAGAAATGGAAGTTGTAGATCTTGAAATTGTAGGAAAGCCAAAACCCAAGACCTAATAAACCTATTTGGGAGAGTTGAGTCGAGTTTTTTCGACAGCATTACAATCAATTTTCTTTTGTCTTTTCCCTCCAAATTCTCAACAACCAAACACAGTTAATTGTTACCACAAAACCCAAAGAAAGACACAAAAGTATTGATCTCTGCTATCCCAAAAAAACATACAAAATCGCCATAAAAATCAGACATGCTTATTACAATTCAGCGAACAAACAAGAGAGACTTACGAGGTTTCCTTGGAGGCAATTATTACATGCATGAAGAAAAACGTGTGTGTATGATGTGTCTGCATATATATATATCCGTCCTCATCTCTCTCTCCATGTCTGTGTTTGTGTTTCTGTATATATAAATTATTTGATTTTATTGTTCATTTGAGAGATCGTTCAAGAGGTTCAAAACACCTCTATTGTTTTTAAACGAATGAAATTCAGCGAGAATATTGAACTTCAGCGAGAAAAATGAAGAGGAGATAACTAAAACCTCACATCACAAAATATTGAAATCATAAACCTGACTAATAGATAAAATGAAGAGAGAGTTGGATTCATTCATAGAAATTAGGCTTACGATTATAATCGATCAAAATCTTCAAATCTTCATCAATAATCGTCGAAATCTTCAAATCTTCATCAACTATTGATCAAAATCTTCAAATGAACAATAAAATTTAGATGAAGAGTCCAAGAGTCGAGAGAGAGAGAGAGTTCATACCTTTGGAGATGGGTCTTGAGGAGGAAGAGAGCAAAATGGATTTGGGAAATAAGAGTAAAAGGGGATAGGGCAAGATTTATTTATTTATTTATTTATTTTTTTAAGTTAGGCAAGAATACGATTGAGCATTAAAATAAAATGACATTTTAATGGAAAAAATGGTTTTTTTGCGACGGCCAAACAATCCGTTGCAAAAAAATAGACGCAAAAAATCATATTTTTAGTAGTGTTAATGGTATTTAAGTCTCTTTAATGGGATTAGTTGGTAATTATCCTAATTTAAATTGGTTAGACAATTATAGTTACTAATCGAATTACATTTTGTTTTTAAAAAAGTGTAACCACTTGAATGATTGTAAAAATTGACCACCCATTATTTTGAAAATAAACTAATAGAATCATATGTGGTTATAGTTATTCAATTAATTTAAATTCTTATATAAATAATTATTTCTCAAAATTTTAAAAAATAAACGTTTCATATTATCGAGGTGAGTCATATGTTGACCCACTTAGGTCCATCAACACCATCTAATTAGAAATTTCTATTTACAGATATCTTTTTCTTAAATGGGTGCATCAATGATGGATTAAAGGAGTGTTGGGGATGATCGTAAGTCTAAAAGTTAAAATAATAATAATAATAATAATAATAATAATAATAATAATAATAATAATAATAAAATCTCATATTATATTATTAGTTAGTATGATAATTTTAAAATTATATGAGTTAACTCTTCAAATTAATATATTCACATACTAAAATTATATATGTAATGGAAATTTTAAAAATAGTTATAGTCAAATTTTATTAAAAATTATCTAAAATTGTAAGTCTTCAATTACTATTAATCTGTTAGCAAAAATTTGGTTAGGGCCAAATCGACAAACGAGTTCGACGAAAACCCAGAATTTCACAAACAACAACAAATCAAGCAATTGTGGTTTGAATGTGCTATGCCTTGATAGAGTCAATGATTTCTTTTGAAGTTGTAATGCGAAGACATAAATGTGAATAAAATGAAAATCAATTGAAGAACAAGTAAACTTGCCACTTAATTATAAAATTAAATTACAAACTCAATGAACATGACAATTGTGAGAGAGAAACTTGGCCACAATTTGAATTCTACAGACTACTCCTAAATACATAAACTATTGTTAACTAAGTTAAATTACTCCTAATTCTATATGAGTTGTGTGTTTGATTCCTCTTTCTTTCCTTGAAATTTGACCTTTATGTTCTTTGGCTTTCTTCCTTCTCTGCGCCATGTGTCCCATCATGGAGCAAATTTCTTCCACTTCTTGTATAACTTCCATGATCTTCTGGCTGTTGGTAACTACTCCTCTGCTGCAGCACTCTTTTTCTCTGCAAATAAACCACGTATCCTGCATCATCTGCGTGCCTTATCTCATGACTTGACACCTGGGCCACCTTTGGGCCCATCTCATCGTGGTATTAGAGGAATCGTGAAGAAAAAATTTGCCACATCTGTCCCTTTAATTGCGTCACTTAGCTCTACATTCTAGGGTCCATCTCCCACTGGAAACTAATGCTTTTCACCTCTAGCATCTCTTGGATCAACTCTCTGTATTCTTGTAGCTATTAAGTGAGAGATGATAAATTTTAGTGCCAACAATGCCCCCTTATTCTAGACATAAAGATGTTTTTGTTTTGAATGAATGTCGAGATAGGACAAAATAAAGCTTGGACATTTATATATTTGAAGCGATGCATTTGGGCTTATAAAAGCGAGGCCACAAATCGAAGCCCAAATATTTAAAGTAACATCGAGATGTTAAAATAATCATGAATTCAAAAGGCCCAACCATCAAGCCCAATTGTAAGTGTGGCCCAAACTTAATTAAGAGGGTCACTATAGGCTATATGAACATCGAATTCAAATCATCACTTCGCCATTCTCATGCATACGCTCTACTTTGTTCTTAGCCTTCCTCTTTGAAAACCCTTTTCATTGCTTGTACATTCAATAGCAAGCGAGCTCAAGCCAAAGGAAAGAAACAAGCGAGACACCATCTGCCTGCAGCTTTGAACTAAGTTCAACCAATACTTAGCCAACATACTTTTAACATTTGCATTATTCCTAGCGGCAACACCTCTGCCAAGGGAATTAGGTCAACCTTTTTTGCCAAATCCTTGATGAACTTACCTCTATTATCCCATTGCGAGATCTTTGAAGTGATGCTTTTCAAAAAGAAAAACTAGCACGGAACGGTGGCATTCAAGCCCTAACCCCTTACGTTAAGTGGCAAAAACCAAGCCCTAATTGGAGATTATGGGTTCATTGCATGATGGTTTACGATATTGACCTTTGGAGAGCTCTTGGCATTTATGATGCCATTCGACTGTCAACATTAGCCCTAGATATGGACAAATGGGCTATTGGCGCTGCAGTTTGTTTTTGGTCTTTGTCCTGTAACTCTCTCATTTTAAAGTTTGGTATGATCTCTCCCACCATTGTTGATGTTGTACATTTGACTGGCCTCCCTGTTACTGGTCAACATATAAGTGCCCTTTTAACTGCTCAATCAGTAGTCCCACTTGACACCGATCTTAATTATGGAAAGTTCCAAACAAAATATCAACAATTCTCTGGTGAACCCACCAAAAAACAAAGGACAACTTTTTACTTGTTGTGGCTCTCCCAACATTTTCTATGTGTCCCAGGTCTCAAAATTACCAAAAAGTATTTGGCCCTGGCAACTTGTATCCAAGAAGGCACACAATTGGCCTTTGCCCTTTTTCTTTTGGGCACATTATATAGGGGTCTTTTCTCTTTAGTCGATAAAGAGATAGATCATAATGGTGGAGGTCCTTTTTGGCTCTTTCAAGCTTGGCTCTATGCTTATTTCCTTGAAATTAAGCCTACCACTCAAACCCCTTACTTCTCTTCTTGCGAAAGTTATGCTGAATTCTTCTTATCTTTTTGACCAGCCTCATCCAATTCATTTACCAAGGTTTTCACTATTCTATTTGAGCTACCTGTTGATAGTGACCCTCAGCTTTTCATCCCTTTCCATAACTTTCAGTTCACTTCCGCTGGATTAACCTATGTCCATGCTGCTCCTCAAACATTGAGGAACACTTGGAGGCAACAACAAAAAGACTTCTGGGCTCAAATTCTCACTCCCAAATACATTCTAGTAGGTGGATCCATCTCTACTAGCAGGCTTTCCAACTATAGCTTCGAAAGCTATAATCCCTGCCAGTGGGCCAGACAAATGGGACTATATCAAACTGTCCCTTGTCCTTACTTACACTCTACCATCCATGAATAAGTTGGATCCAGGATTGAATTCAAAATCTCTCAAGAAGTAAAAGATCTGCTGGCTGAGAATCAAAAGTTATTTGATCAATTCAGCTTTTTCTACTGCCAAATTACCCCCCTTTACTACCACAAGGTTTAATGAATTGTGGTCTTTAATGAGTGCCTTGATCTTTGATAAAGATCTTGAGGCTTGTCTTTGAATGTGCACCGGACAACGAGGAGGAGCGAGATGACTATTAGTAATTCTACCACTTTTTCCTTTCTTTATGTATCTTGCTTACTTTTGAGTTTATTTAGCCATTTACGCTCCTTATTCATATATATTTTATATATATGTAGCATAACCTCCTAGCAAGATTACCCCTCGACTATAGAGATGCACTTGGTGATCCAACTCCTAAGGACAAAGGCAAGGCTCCAATGAACCTCCTAAAAGAAACCTAAAGGCAATCCTCTAAACACCATTAGCTGTGAGGGGTTCATACCTTATAACCAAGGTATAGAGATTGAGAGGAGGACCAAGAGTAGGCAATAAGAACTCCAAGAACTTTTACCTTCTTAGTCTCAATTGGAGGGTGGTGTTATTCTTGAGAGGAGGTCAAAAAGAAGACAAGAACAATCAATTCCTCCTCAAGTCACAGCTCCTACTATACCAGCATCCTCTTCCTCTAGCAGTTCTTCTTCTCTTCCAATAAAGGTATAGCTTTCATTCAAAACTCTTACTGAGTCAATATGTATTATGTTTATCTATACTAACACCTTATTCACTTTTCTTCCCTCTTTCGACATACTTTCAATCATACAAGAGGAGAAGGCTTCTTTCTCTATTGCATCTCATACGCTCATAATAAGATGCCTAAAACTCAAGCCACACTACCCTCTTCTATGCTTGAGAATGAAGAAACGATCTGAAGCCCAAACCAATCCCCTTCTATGCTTGAAGGCCGGACAAAAATGCCTTCTCCTCAAAGCAGACTTAGGGTATGTGAATCCTCAACTCATTCAAGAAGAATAGATTGGCATTGGGGAAGAGCAGTCGAGAAAGAGTTTACCGGAGAGTGGGCTTAAGAGGATTGGCCTGAATTGGCATACCTTATGGTGATATTCCTCAAGGGATAGCCCTAGGGGATTTGATGGCCTTTCCTCTTAGAGGAGTATGCCATGGAACCAATGAAATCATAAATTTTCTGGTGTGGCCTCTTCCTCGGAGGAATCGAAGCCCTGGCCATGCGGAAGAAACTCTAATTGACTCGAGGTTATGTCGGAGAAAACCAATTGATTTAGCGACAATCTTGATAGCCAAACATCTCTTATCGACAAGAGTTCTCCTATTCATGAGCCTACTTGAACCAAATGATAACACTCATCAAAAGCAGCCAAATTCAACTATTTGATCAAAATGATGAAGTTGACAAAGGCGACCTCTTGAAATCTTGGAAGTGAATCACCTTCGGATGAAGAAAGAACTTCCCTGAAGGATTACTCATCTGTTAATCGAGGCTTTTACTACCATGGACATGGGGTCCAAACCTCTCACATTCATAGTCCTATCCAGAAGCTAACTCCAAAGGCTGTGGTCGTCAATACCAACACTTCTATTGCTCAAGAATCACTGGTAATCACCTAATCTTTTCACACACATTTTTTTATTTTAAGTTACACCAATGATTAATTTTCACTTTCTTACTACCACAACCTGCAATTGTATCTTCTTCTTCAATTAAAACACGGTTTACGGGCATTCTCTTTGTATAAGCTGTTGCCGTTTTTACATCGGCGAGAATAAAGCAACTGGCTGGTGAGGATCAAAAATTGATGGACCAGTTCTTCAACTTGCTTGATCAATCTTTAGATGATCTAGCCCTTTTGCAAACCACAGTTCTAACTGAATGCCTAAAAGCCATTGCACCTCTAGTGCCTCAATTATTTGATCCAAACCAAGTGCAAGCCTTCCAGAACTTCCTTTTGGAACTTCCCCAACACTTGGCAGCTATCAATCAATTCTACTCTGAGCCAAAGACAACCGAAACTCAAGTGGACCAAATGAAAAAAGCAATCACTGCTATGACTGAGGCCTCCACCGAATCACAAGCCCTCACCATCCAAATTGCTAACCTGACAATAGAAGAAAACCAACTAGAAGCTCAACTAGCACTTGTGAGAACTCAAAGAGCTACTGCTGAACAAAGACAAACCACCATTTATCAACAAATCCCAACTCTGTTTGCTTAAGCAGAAGGTGGTCCACTTGCTATTAGGCAGGCCCAAACCAGACTCAAGCAAAACAAAATCAAGCACCAAACTGCCCTTCAAGCTTGGAATAGACTTTCCATGTATTTTCAGATAGACTAGACCAAATGTAATTATTTTGATCTGTACTTATTGAAATTGTACTTTTGGCTGGCATTTTAATGGAAAATCTATCATATTTTATTCAAGTTTGTCATATTTTACTCTAGCTTGTCATGCATGTCCTTTTCCATGTTTTCAGGGCTTGTTCATACATTCCCACATAGTTGTATAATATTTCTTAAGATACTTGCCATTAATGACTCTCCTATGTGGCTCAAATTTCATGGAAGCAAGATGATAAGCCCCTTCTTTAAGGACCTTATGTATTTTAAATGGTCCTTCCCAGTTTGGAGACCATTTGCTATATTCTGGGCTTTTTAAGCCAATTGGTAAGATAGTTTCCACAACTCTCCTTGAAAACACCTTACATTTCACTTTCTTGTTGTAACTTCTCTCAACCTTCTTTTTTTGGACTATTAAGTGATTAAATGCCATAATCCTTTTTTCTTCTAAATCTTGCAACTCAATTGACATGGCTTCTGCATATTTATCCATAGGAATATTTAAATGCCTAGCTAGTCGATTGGATCTCCTTGTTACTTCTAAAGGCAACTTGACATCATGCCCATACACCAACTCATATGGAGTTATTCTGTCTTTGTTTCTTTTTGAATTTCTATACGCCCAAAGAACTTCTGATAGGAGGTTATGCCAATCCCTAAGTTTGTCTTCAACCATCTTTTCTAAAGTGTTTTTTACAAACTTGTTTGTTGCCTCAGCCTCCCCATTTGCCTAGGCATAATAGGGTGAGGAATTTAATATTTGAATGCCATATTCTTTGGCAAACCCTTTAATCTCATCCCCATTGAACATTGTGCCTTGATCGTGATTATGAGCTGGGTAAACCAAACCTATGAATTATATTCTTTGTTAAGAATCCAATGACTTGAGTCTGTGTTACTGCTTTTAGAGGTATTGCTTCTACCCATTCAGTAAAATAACTAGTAGCTACTAGCAAATAAGAGTGTGCTTTTGAAGAGGTTGGGAAAATTTGCCCTATCAAGTCCATAGCCCATCCTCTGAATGACCAAGGTTTTACTATTGAATGAAGATTTATGGCTGAACTCTTTGAATATTACCATGTTTCGACAATTGACATCCTTTTGCATACATTATGCAATCTTTTACGATAGATGGCGAAATAACCATACTGTTAATAACCATCTCATTTTGTCACCAACTTGATGGGCTCCACAAATTCCTTCATGTGTTTGATCATGGCCTTCATTTGGTCTAACTTGCCAATACAAAGCAAAATTAGTCCATCATGGGCTTTCTGAATAAATCTTCTCCTATGATTACATAATTTAGGGCTTGATATCTTATTTGCCTATCACTCTTTTCACTAGGATTGACATGTATTTAATTAGGGGAATCTCCAATCCTCCTCTGTTATATCCAAAGTGAGAATGGGCAAAAATTTCTTCTTCTATCTCTAAGTCTTGAAAAACTTCTTCTCTTAATTGAATCACCCTTTCTGAGTTCCTTTAGGTATTTTTAGACGGCTTGAGCCATCTCATTGGCCTCTTTATTTTCTAGTCTATACCTGTGTGTAAAGGTAACATGGCCGAAGAAACTGATCAACCATTTGACCTTAGTTAGATACTCCTCTAGAACACCACTTACACACTTGAACTCTCCCAAAACTTGTTTAATGACCAACTGTGAATCTCCAAAAACTTGAAGGCTTTTAATTTTGAATTCTATGGCCAACTCTAGACCAATTATCAAAGCTTCATACTCAGCTTGATTGCAAGGTGAATATGTTGTGCTTCAAGCGTCATAAATTGCTATATTTGCTTGTTTGGTACAATCAACACAACACTGCACTAACTCCTTCATTTGTTTTTGAACCATCAAACATTAACTTCCAAGGTTCATTTTCCACCACATTGACCTCATACGGTCTAAATCAGCAGAGGAACAAGGATATTCAGCTAGAAAATCAGCTAAGGCTTGCCCATTAATCACTTTTTGTGGTACATATTTGAAACAATATTCGATTAAAGCTAGTATCCATTTGCCTTGTCTTCCTCTCAAGATAGGCTTGGACAACATATATTTAATCACATCTGTTTGTGCCACTACATACACTTTTGCAGGCAACATGTAATGCCTCAGTTTAATGGTTGCAAAATAAAGTGCCAAGCACATCTTTTCGACAGAGTTATACCTAGTCTCAGCATCATTTAGTCTTCTACTTAAATAGTAAATGGCTTGTTCATGACCCATAGTATTTTCTTGAGCCAATAAACAACCAATCGATAGGTCAGAAGCTAAGATATACAACTTCAAAGGCGTTCCTGCCATTGGGGACATAAGCACTGGAGGGTTTTCCAAATATTTTTTAAGTAGATCAAAAGCTTCTTGATGGCATGTCTCTCACTTAAACTCATGATCTGACTTAATTTTTACCAAAGGAGAAAATGCTAAAGTTTTCTTAGCTAAATTGGCTATGAACCTTCTCAAAAAATTTACTTTTCCAAGAAAACTTTGCAACTCTTTCTTGTTGGCTGGGGGTTTTGCCTCCAAAATTGCTTTGGCTTTGTTGGCATCACTTCTATCCCTTTATGGTGTACTAGAAGCCCGAGAAAATTTCAATGAGATACCCCAAATGCACATTTTAAAGGGTTCATCTTGAGTTTGTAAGTTCTCATTCTTTGAAATGTTTCTTACAAATGCTCCAAATGCTCATCAAAATTATCGAGACTTGATGGCTACATCATCTATGTATACTTCTAAGTATTTGCCAATCAAATCATGGAAAATAAAATTCATTGCTCTTTGGTATGTTGCCCTACATTCTTTAATCCAAAAGGCATGACTACCCATTCAAATGTCCTAGAGCACGGGACACTGAAATTTGTCTTATGTGTATCTTACGGGTTAATAAAAATCTGATTATACCGCATGACCATCCATAAGGACAAAATCCTACTTTTGGCTATTGAGTCCACTAATAAATCGACCATTGGCATAGGATATTCATCCTTAGGAGTTGCTAGATTTAGATTTCTAAAGTCTATGCATACTCTTAACTTGCCATTTTCTTCATTACGAGGGACAATATTAGGCGACCACTCAACATACTTGGTTGTTCTAATAAAACTGTTTTGAGTAACCTTTCAATTTCCTCCTTAGCCAATAAGGTGACTTCATTGGTCATCCTTCTTGGAGGTTGTTTATGAGGAAGGAAATTTCCTTTAATTAAGTCTATGCTCTACCAATGTTACTGTCTAATCGGGCATTTCTTCATAAGTCCATGCAAAGCAATCCACATATTGAAAGCAAACCAACTAGCTTGCTCTTACATTCATTAGATATATTAGCATTTACATAGATGGGCCTTTTACGGGCCTTACTCATAGTTATATTCATCTAAAGGGTCTGTGCATCTGCCTTGAGGTCATCAAGTTTGGCGGGAGTAGCCTTGAGATATTCGATTGCATCTCTTTATAACTTCGGAGACTCTTGTCAATAGCACGATACGCCCAAGAACAATTGGGCATACACTTAGAGCCAAACTTACTTTCTAAGAAGAAATAAAAAAGCCTAGAAAAAGTAGATCTAATTACATTAGCTGTCTTATCTAGCTTGTCTTCTTTTGTCACTTGTACTTGCATTACTCTTCATCCTCAGCAACCTCTTCTATCACAAGCCTTTTTTGCTTCTGTATCGGGCTTGGCTTGGCCAATTCTTGGCCTATCTGCTTAAAACCTTCTTCAATGAAGGCCTTGAATTCTTCACTTGTCAAACTCTTTCCCTGAGACTTAACCTCTTCTTCATCAATCACAACTGGACCCAAATCCTCATCGACAACACAACTTCTATGATATTAACATCTACAACAAAGGGATTTGCATCTGCCTAGTAAACTTCCATCCTTCCTTTACTACCACTGGTTAAAAAATCAATGCCTAGTGCAAAGAAGATGGTACACAACCATTAAGGTGTATCCAATCTCTACCTAGTAGCACATTGTAGTTAAAGTGGAGTCTATTACAAAGAAAGTTGTTCCCATTGACCTGGAACCAACCTGAAAGTTGTAAAGCCACCACTTCTCTGGCCTCAGATGATCCACTAGCAAAATTACTTATGTTCACATCAGTAAGGAGCAAGTCATCAATAGATTTCCCACTAGCTTTTAATAACCTAGAAGAAAGAATGTTGACAATGGCACCAATATCTATCAAAACCCTTTCTACTGGGACCCTCTCTAAATAAGCTCTGACATATAAAGGCCTTAGATGCCTGATGAGCTTATCCTCTGTTTTTTTCAGCACAACTTTCTCCATCGATAAACCTAACCACCTCAATTGACTTTAGTGGTTTGGTTTGTGTCTTAACCACTGCTACCTGAACTGCTAGTTCAGTTAGATCTTCAACATCTTCTGCCAATTCATCGGCTAGTTTGGTCTAACTTTGAAATTTATGAGGATGGCCATAATCATGTTACACTCCTTGGATGGAGGTAAGAACCAAAATGAATAGCGTTAATTTTTCTCCAAAGTCACCATCAAAGCTATGTATCTTGACTTCATCTTCCTTAACCACCTCACTAATATTCATGTTATCAGTGACCATTTTCTGATCCTGATCATCCTTTATTGCTACATCTTTCTCAACACTGTCATCTTTATCGGACATTAGATCTTTCTTTAATTCTTTAAACCGCCTCAACAAAGCCTTCTCAAGAGTTTCCCAACATGTCTATCATCTGCCTTTTAGGGCTCCATTTTCCTTTTCAAAAATTTGAATTGGCTGGCTGGATGGGCTTTAGAAGTTAACCCTTCCTTCCTTCCCTCTTGATCGGCGGTAGGAACCAATCCATCTCTAGTCCATACTAGATCTTGCCTTCAAGCGGCTTATCACTTGCATTTGTAGACATCATAGCATGGAATCTCATTTGTTCTCTCATTTTACGAGTTCTTGTTTCTCCCATTTGCCTCCAACCACTCATTGGGAACTTTGGGTGAAAACCCTTGCCATCTAGATAAGATGGTCTTGGTGGCTTCACCATCCTTGGTTGAATTGGATGTATTTCTAGCCTTATTCTTGGGCCATGATGTTCTTTGTTGAAATCCTCTAAATGGTCTTACAAGCTGTTGTTGCCCTTTATATGGCCTTACAAAGCTGATGACCACTATATGACAAACCAGACTGCTGTTGTTGGCCACTTTATGGCCTGGTCACAACCTTTGGACTTCTATATGATTTAGCTCCCTTGTATTGCTTGAGCATAGTCCTGACATTGCTTGATCCACTAAAACATGGATGAGCAGGGCTCCTTGGAATAAAAATGGAGCATCATCCTTGCCATAGTTCTCCGCGGGACCAAATATACCTGGATCTGAGCCATCATAGAACATCCAGTCATTATAAAAAATTGGCAAAACACCACTACACATAGTGTTAAACCTCAGGCCAACATCTGTTCCAATATATTGAATTCCATAAATTACAACGGCCATAGCCTTTTCTTTGTCAATACCACACTTGAAACAAATAAACCTCTCACTAGATTTTTCTGAACTTATTTCCCTTTTTGTTCCTTTGCCATTTTTCCCATTCTCTCCTTGTGAAGTTTTTCCTACTCTACCAAAAGAACTCTAGGGTCTTTTCCCTTTTTATTTTGACCATTTGACTAAAAATCAGTTGATACCATATTAATTTCCACCATATTGGGAAATAGATCACCATCATTGCCATGACCCTTTATCTTTTTGACATACTTCAACATTTCATACGAATCAAATCTTGTATACAATTGCGAAATGTAACACAATTATTAGTGGAATGCTGAAAGAATTATGCCACTTGCAATACCCTTTGCCAACCTGTCCCTTTCTTTGGGAATGTTGTGGCACAGGTCAAAGTTAAAATTTATTAGCTAATAATTCATCAAATAGTGCATTTGCTTTTGATAAATCAAAAGAATCTTGCCTATGTGATCTGATCACATTCTTCTTGGATTTGTATTGCTAGCATACTTACAGGTTGGTCAGCTTTCTTTAATGTTTCACAAATCACAAGTTTTTTACCTATTATTTGAGTAACATCTATATCAATATCCATATCAAATTCAAATTCTTGATAATAAGTTCCTAATAAGGCTACATTTCTTTGCTACTCTTCTCTAAGAATGGCCTCATAACTAGTTGCTCTTGAAGACAACTCAAACAGGTCTCTAAACATCATGCCTTCAAACGTTTTCCTAAGTTCAAAGTCTGGACCATACATTTCTTGTATGATGTTCATTATTCTTGCTTATTATTAACACGAGGGTCTAAATGTTATTACTCTTGTCTCCATCCTTGAACTTACGGTTAGAAAGGAAAAGGGGACCGGGCCCTTTAGGCCTTAGATGCATTATATTAGGTTCATAATAGGGTTGTTGTATGACATGTTCTGTGCATTACGAGGCCTTACTTGATTCATTGGCCTATTTCTTAGTTCATGGTAACGGGCCCATCAAATGTAGGAATACCATATGCAAGAGTATTATACATTTGTGGCCTTAGTTGCCCCAAGTCTCACTCCGTATTATTTATATTTAAGTTATGATTAAACCTTGAGTTTGTGGGGTACTCTCTCTCAAACCACGATTTATTGTCATTCCTCCTCATATCTTTCTTGGAGTGTGGAAGGTCTATAAAATGACATAGGTTCATTTAGATTTTCATCTTTGTTGAGAGGTCACGGTGGTATAAATTGTGCTTTACTTACGAGTTTCATCTCCAATCCTTCTTGATTGGCTTGGTTTGATGTTGGCTTTCTCAAACAAAGCCGACAAGTCATCTATCATCACTTGGTTCTCATATGTAGACATGGAACCAATTGTTTCTTGAGTATGCAACAAAATAGCACTTTTGAATCAGCAGGAGGCAACTACATTGGCCATTTTTGGCCATATTTTGGCCGTTTCCTTGGCCTATTTCTGCTGACCTTTGAATGGCCATCGGCTAGGTTGTCTTGCAATCCTTCAAGCCCACCATCGGCTCTTCTACATCTTCAATCCTTTTCTCGGGGTCTTCAAAGACTTCATGTTATTTCTTCTAGCCATCACTCCAAATTAGACAAGTCCCACCGGGCATGCCAAAATATATTAGCAAAAATCTGGTTAGGGCCAAATTGACAAGCGAGTTTCGATAGAAAACCGAAATTTCACAAACAACAACAAATCAAGCAATTGCGGTTTAAATGTCCTATGCCTGGACAGATTCAAGGACATCTTTGGAGGTTGTAATGCGAAGAAATAAATGTGAATAAAATGAAAATCGATTGAAGAACAAGTAAACTTGCCACTTAATTACAAGAATTAAATTACAAGCTCAGCGTACATGACAATCGAGAGAAAACTTGGCCATAGAAATTTGAATTCTACCTGAGACTACTCCTAAATATAGAAGCTATTGCTAACTAAGTTAAATTACTCCTAATTCCACATGAGTTGTGTGTTTGATTCCTCTTTCTTTCCTTTAAAATTCCAGCCTTTATCTTTGTTGGCTTTCTTCTTCTTCTTTCGTGTCCCATCATGGTGCAAATTTCTTCCACTTCTTGCATAACTACCCATGATCTTCTGGCTTCTGGTAACTACTCCTCTACTGTAGCACTCTTTTCTCTACAAATAAACCACGTATCCTGCATCATCAGCGTGCCTTATCTCATGACTTGATACCTAGGCCACGTTTGGCCCCATCTCATCATGTTATCGGAGGAATCGTGGAAGAAACTAAATCGCCACATCTATCCCTTTAATTGCGTCCTTAGCTCTACATTCTAGGGTCCATCTCCACTAGAAACTTATGGTTTTCACCTCTATTATCTCTTGGATCAACTCTCTGTATTTATTGTAGCTATTCAACAGAGATGATAAATTTTAGTGCCAACATAATCTAACTTAATTATGATGTCACCCCTAGTCCCTGCTTGCTACTTCCCGTTATTGCCTTGCATTTCCCATTCCTCCTCCTCCTCCTTTGACATCTCATAGCTTTTTTTTTTTCTCTTCCCTTGACAACTCACATCCCCTCCTCTTACTCCATTGCAGCTACTTGTTTGATATAGTTTATTTTAATATTTAAATTATTAACTAAAAAAATAAAAGAGTCTTGACTTGAGCTAGAGTCTTGGTAATGATGATACTAGAAAGCGGATACTCGTGTGGGCCCCAAACAAATCATTTATCCGAAGCAGGCGCCTTCTTTGGATTGAGGGTTCTTCTTGTGCCTTATGGCACATCGGCCTTCTTTGAGTCTGTGAGGTATTTTTCTTGTATTTTGATTATCTGAACCATTTATATTGTAAGGTTTGTTGAGTATATCATTCATATAAAAATCAAGTTAATCGGACATCTATAACCGCATGATCTCGTCCTAATTGTTTTAAAAAAAATTATTAAAATCATGTTAACCGTTTATTTTTCGAAAAACAAATGTGCTCTTTTTATGAGGCTACAAATGTCTAATTTACTTGATTTTTTGCATAAATGATCTATTTGACAAACCTTACAATATGAATGATTTGGATAGTCAAAAAAGATTCGGGACATGCCCCCAATAGACCTCACAACTGCCTGTTGTGCCTTAAGGAGCAGAAACCCCACTTCTCGGCTGGCCAAGGGCCTAGGATAGGACCTACCCTTCTGGAATTGGATAGGTAGGTCAACCTGGAAAGGAAATAGACAAAAAAAAACAAAAAAACAAAACAAAAAACAAAACAAAACAAAAGATGGAGCAAACTCACAAATTCACAATGAAAATAATTGGGGCTTAATATGTCTTTTCACGAGGGGTGTGCATTGTGTAGAGTTCGGAACCTCCCCTGCCATTCTCTTAAACTCTTCCTCGGGGGACGCGTCAGATCCCCATAAACAATTTGTGGCTTAGATTAACTAAAAGAAAAAACAAAAAAAATCTTGCAGACACTCTCACTGCCTGTCTGTCTCTCACCACACTCTGTCTCTGTCTGTCTGTCTGCCTGGCTGTCTGTCTGTCTATCTCTCTCTCTCTCTCTCTCTCTCTCTCTCTCTCTCTTCTAATAAAAAATTAAAAAAACTATTTTAATCTTTTTCAATTTATTTTCATAATATATATATATATACATATAAATTTTAATACAAAATTTTAATTTTATAAAATTAATATCAATGAATATATACTTTTAAAATGAGACTAATATTAAATATATTTTAAAAAATTAAAATAAATAAAAAGTAATTATTATGATTAGTTATGTTTTGAAATTATTATTTTTTAAATATAAAAATTAATTTGATGAAATAAACACAAAAAAAAAAAATCATATATTTTTGAAATTCTCAAAAACAATTTTCATTCTAAAAAAATCACGTGAAAATAAAAAAACATGTTGTGGCCTCTTTTGAGAAGCAAGTTAAAAGTCACTTATCAGCTTTTAACTCATTTTGGATTACATCATTTCTCACATTTTCCAAAAAAAATAAAAAAAAAGTTAAAAAAATTAACTTTTAATCATCTTTCCAAAACTCCCTTGCATTTGATTTGCATGTATAGATTGGATTGGTGTGTTTTTTTATTTCCTTTAAAATAATTATTTTCATATGACTTTTTGAATGAAGATTGTCTTGAGAATTTCAAAAATATATGATTTTTGTGTTTATTTCATCAAATTAATTTTTATATTTAAAAACAATAATTTCAAAGCATAACTAAACATATTAATTACTTTTATTTATTTTAATTTTTTATTAAATATATTTAATATTAGTCTCATTTTAAACATATTTTCAATGATATTAATTTTATAAAATTACATTTTATATTAAAAATTATATATATTATGAAAATAAAATTAAAAGGATTAAAATAGTTTTTAAATTTTTTATTAGAAGAGAGTGGGAGGCAGAGAGTGTCGAGATTTTTTTTTTTTTTTAAAGTTAATCGAGCCCAAATTATTTGTGGGGTGATCGGCTCAATCTAACCCGTCCCGGAGGAAGGGTTGGAGAGAATAACGGAGAGCATTTAAACTCCACAAGAAGATCTCCCAATTGAGTTCGGATCCTCTCCTTGAGGCCTCTCCTTCAAATCCTCCATGCAATGGTTGAGATTTGGCCAACGAGATCCAATGGCTAAAAAAAAAAAAGAAGTAAATTTTCCCGCCCAAAGCTATACACACTCATTCTTAGCCTCACACACACTCTTTCTCCTCCACTGAACCCACTCTCACCGACGACCCACTCCCGACGACGTTTACCCACTCCTTAGTAAGTTCTTCTCTCTCTTTCTCTCTCCCTCTCTGTTTCTCTCGAGTCATCTGATTTGGGACCTTTGGGCTTTCGATTACGGGTCTTCTGATCTGTAGATAAATTTGATGTGGTCCCAAACCATTTATCAAAACGATAGAAATTTGTTGTTTGCTCCTTGCTTTAGTTTTAAAGGATTCTAAGATAAATATTTATATTTATCTCTTGAGTACTCTGAATTTGCTGCTGTGTTTTTTTTTTAAAAAAAAAAATTCGTTTTAGGCTATCAACAAGCACAAGAGAAGTGGAACACGCTGGAAATTTCAGCCATAGCAGCTCATAAACGAAAATTTCTTCCTTAATGTTGCTTAAAAAGTTGCTCAAAAAGTTGTTGTTATGTTGCTGTTCATGTTGCTGAAAAATAATGCTATTCATGCTAAAAATTGTTGTTGTTGTCATAGCATGTGTTTTGTTAATGTTGTTGATGTTCTTATGGCTTGTATTTACAATTTGGAATTGGTGTTGATAGATTGGTGTGAAATGTTGATGTTCATAGTTGTTAATTAGAATGAAATGTTGTTCATCTTTGTTACATTTTGGTATTCATAGTTTTTCTTGGTGTTGTGTGCATTCACATTGTGCGATTGTTAATAAACAAATGGGAACATTGCCCACCATAGGACGATGAAAATGGCTAATCCTTGTTTTTTTTTGCATCACTTTTAACACAAATTCTTATAAATAAATAAAAAATGGACACTAATTCCAACATAAACATCCTATGAACAACCAAACCCATGATTCATATTAATGGAAACTTCTTGAACATCCGGATATACGGTTCATTTGATGGGACTATGAGATTGAAAGAGAGCTCCACCAAGTAGAGTGACTTGCCACAATATTTTTTACCTAGTAGATTTTAGAATAGGAAATAACACAAATTCTAAGACCACATTACCATCATAGTCGATGGTAAAAGCATTCTAAAAGTCCTAATTCTCCGGTCCCAAATCAAATTTATTTGAATCGGAGGACAGAAAGCGAGAGAGAGAGAGAAAAGAACTTACTGAGGAGTGGGTCACCGTCGTCGGGAGGAGGTCGTCGTCAAAAGTGGATCTCCGGTAAGGGTGGGTTCGGTGGAGGAGAAGGAGTGCATGTGTGGCTGAGAAGGAGTGTGTGTGAATTTGCATAGCTTTGGGCGGAAAATTTACTTTTCAATTTTCATTTTTATTTTTTAGCCATTGGATCTGGTTGGCGGATCTCAGCAGATGCATGGAGGATTTGAAGGAGAGGCCTCAAGGAGAGGATCCGAACTCCTCCTAATTCCCCCATAGATAGTGACATCCTTACACCGGTGTTCTCGTGAAAAGGAGGGGCGATTGTGCATATTCTATTCTATGCAGTTATGTATGGCCAAAAGACTTTTTTTGGTTTTTTTATTTTTATTTTGCAAAAATATATTGTTTTGAATTTAATTTAATTTTTTTTTTTATATTTCAATTAATTTTCTTTAAGATTATGCTATGGTACATACCTTCAAAATGATGTATAACATATATAAATTATGATATCATAATCAAATCAAATCTTTTCAATTATAATTATATATATATATATAAATATTATAATCAAACACTGCATAGTATAACCAAATATTTTTTGAAGGGTCCAACTTGTCAACAGTTGGAGATCAAGACTGGACCTTCTAGTCTACTCTATGGGTCTACTTTTAGAGCCCGTTTCAATAATTTGAACCATTCACATTTTAAAGTTTGTCAAGTACATTATCTTTGTAAAAAATTAAGTCAATCGGATAACGGCAAGTACATGTTCGAATCAGTTTTATGTCAATCATTTATTTTTTCACTGTCTATTTTTTTATATACAAAATTGATTCGAACATATAGTTTTTGTTATCTGATGAACTTGATTAAGTCCAAATTTTATTTTTCTTTCAAGATTATTTCAATTTTACCCTTATCATTTAATATAAATAATTTCATGAACAATTTTAATTTACTTAAATTGTAAAAATTATGAATATTATATTAAACAAAATCATAAACAACAATCGGATTGAAAGAACTATAACATAAAATATATTAGCTTTTATTATTTCAAATTTTTGGGAAAAAATTGTAAACAATCCAAAAGTACCAAAGTTTATTGAAATTCCTTCAATAGAGTAGTGCAAAATAATATCGTAACAAATTTATATATTTTTCAATATGTGAGATACTTGATGAATCTTATATTTTTTATTTTTATTTAATTTCAACAATGACAAGTATTTTTAATTATAAAATTTAAACAAATTAAATTTTAACAAATTTTTGTTTATATTTTAACGAGAATAGTAAAAATTAGAATAAAATATACTACTATAGAGATTTGAATTTCTTGGGAACAATTTATAATATAAAAAAAAAAAGATTTAATTGTCCATATTGAAAATCGTCTGATTCAATTCTAATTTTCCAAGTAAAATAGAACATATTAATAATTTTCTCAAACTAAAATTGCAAAAGTGATGGCCAATTAATTTCTAATTGAAACCTAAATTATTCAAAATGAAGGAGTAAAAAGTTGTATTCAGCACAATTTCATTCGGTAGTAAAATTTTATTGTATTTTTAGAGACAAAAGGATTCAAAATTTTGAGAAATAAACTTGCAAAATTGAGAGGGTGAATTGACACCTTAATTTCTAATGGAAACCTTAAATATTCAAGCGAGGATTAAAAATTGCATAATTGACATGATTCCATTCAATTAGTGAAATTCTTTTACACAATGAAATTTCACTCTCTATTTGACTCAAATTTCATTAATTCATATCATAAAAGCAAATTTCACGAGAGAGAGACCACTGCCAAACCCATCAACCTACACCAAGACATCGTAAAATTAGCAAGAATCGTATAAGGTGAAATCATACTAATGGGAAAAAAAAATGTGCAGTGGCTAATGAGGTATACAAATAATGTAAAAGATGATTCAATGTTTTGATCATTTTGGATGTGAGATGAAGATAGAAAGAGGGTAGAAGGAGAGCATAAAACGAGAAAGAAGTTAGCGTGTGTGATAAGAAAGAGCCTGGTGAAACCAAAGGTAAGTGGCTAACTTTTTGGCTATCAAATTTGTCCTAAGAGAAGTCTTAAATTTCACACTCACAAGTAGAATGAGGGGCAAAAAAAAAGTTTGGAGAAGTCGTAGTAAAAACATCCACAACATAAACGTCATACATTTTTTAGATGGCAAGTTCAACATATAGCAGACCTTATATTGTTAATCTTATCAACCAAATTCCATATCATGGGGATTTTTGGTTGCAAATTTACAACATTTCTCTCTTTGAAATGTCTCTTTTGCTAGGGAGGAGTAAGGATGGCGATTTGAACCCGACCCGACCAGGACCCAATCCCCCGACCCCAATTATAATGGTTTTTTTCCCAAAAAATACCATCGATGGGCCGGGGACGATGATACATTCCCCAACCTCTACCTCGGCCGATTCCATTCCGTCCCGTCCTGTCCCGTCCTCATTCCCGTCCCCATTTCCCTTAACTAAAATTACTATTATACCCCTTTGACCATCCTCAGGACTTGGACGTCACTGTTTGAACACTCGGTGATCATCCATGTTTGTGTTTGTCTTGAGTTCTCACAGGTCTCGACCACGCGCCTTGCCTCAAGACCTCTCGACTTGCCTGTTTTGTGTTTGGTTTTGCACCAAACACTTGTTTTTTTTGCTTTTGAGGGGCAAGGGATGGCTTGTTGGCCATCCCCACACCTCACCGGCCATGGCTTGAGGCAACCGGCCATTGTTTTGTTGCCATCGGCCAAATGTTTGGCCGACCGGCACCTTTTGTGGTCGGCCGACCATGGTTTTGGTCAAATTGTCTTTTTTGGCTGGCCAACCATTGTGCAACTGCTTTTGGCAGATATTTTATGCTAGCTGTGATAGCTAGCATACACTTTGCACCCCCTCCATACACGTGTATGGAGGGATTTGCTTCCTTAACTTAGCTTCCCTTGGAAGCTTGGATTGGCCTTGCCTATGAGAGGAAGGCCTCCCCTCCCTTTCCAGAGGTTGAACAACTTTGAGATTAGGGCATATATATATATCTATATAGTTGTGTGTGTTTGGTGTTCCAAAAAGGTGTTTTGTTCTTAGTTTTGCACTAAGGCACCTAGTATTACACCATACTCCGGTTGTGGAGGTGTTAAGGGACTGGTTTCAAGGTTTTTGAACTGATTTTGATCCAAAAGGAGGTCTGAGGTTGGTGTTCTTGAAGTGTTCTTCAAGGGTAAGAACTTTGCCTCTTTATTCCCCATTCATGCACTAGCTTTTAACCTATCTTGCATCTGTTTTTAGACTTTGTGTATAACTAATAAAAGTCATGTTTTTAAGTACTTAAAATAGTTGTTTAAGACCACTTTGTTGTTTGGGGTTGTTTGACTCCTCTTAGTCCTTGTTTGGCCCCATTTTTGTGCATTTTTGGTGAGCTCCGGGACCACCTTGTCTTGGCCTTCCCACCATTGAAATCTAGAGGGATTTCAGTGGTGGGGATGATGCTTTAAGGTCCTAAGAAAGAGAGGGCCATCCCCTCTCCTTGTTGCCTTCAAAACTTGTCATTTTAGCCTCATGTGTGAGCACCTTGTTTAAGTCCATGTTGGCCATGTCTTAGCTGATATTTAGTGTTATCTTGCCATGATATAGCACTGTTTTAAGTTGGTTTAGACACACCATGCATGCCTTGCATACTTGTCTTGTAATGCCATAAAATTGCCTTAACATGCTTTGTGCTTTGAGCCTTGTTTTTAGCATGTTTTTGGCTTAGCTTTGTGAAGCTTTTATGCATGTTTTTGTATGCTTAAGGTCTGCCTTTGGTTGTCTTAGCCATGTTTTCCATGCTTTGTATAGCCTCTTTGCATTCTAGCTTGTAGGCTTTGAGTGTTGGACCCTCTAGCATGCTCTACTTGCATCATTTCAGTGGTTTGGCACCATTAGTTATGTCATTTCAGTCCTTGTGGCATGCCCACATACTTGCATTGATGTTCCTTTAAGGCCTTAAGAGTTTGTGTTTCATGCTCCATGTATGTGTCATTGCGTATGCCATCATGTTTAGGCCTCTAGGATGCCATGTCAATGTGTTTTTGGCTTTGTTTTAACATGCTAAAACTCTGATTTTGGTTGTTCAATCATGTCATGATTGGTTTTGCTAAGTGTAGTTTAATACCTCTTTGGTGAGCCTTAGGCCTTGGACTATGTTGCATGCTTTGCTCACTTTGTTTAGTTGGTTTGGCACCATCCTTAACATGATTTTCAGAGCTTACAATGCATGCCAGATGTCCATGTTGTTCCTCTTTTAAGTGTGCTTAAAAGTCCCCTCTTTATGCTTAAGTGTTGGACCATGCATGCATGCATGTTTGTATGTGTTTTGGCCCTCATTTCGTTAGCATTTGGCCACTGTTTTTGGCTTATTTGAGAGCTGCCCAAATTAGTCTAAGTCCATCTTTCGCATGTTGCTCAAATGTTGTTACGTTGCTTCATGTTTGCATGCTTTGGTTACATAAGTGTTTCGCATGCTCATTGCTTGCATTGTTGACACATGCTTAGCCATATTGCATTGTGTTGCATGCTTAGGTGTAATGCATTTGGCATGCATTCTCTCTTTTGGTTGCCTAACATGTTGTCGCATGTTTTTCCATTAATATGTTGTCACATGCTTGCATGTTTGCTTGCTTGCTTGCATACTCATATTGCATACTTAGCTCGTATACTTAGGTTGCATCTTGCATGCATGCCTTACCTCTTGAATTGATTATGATAGAGGTTACGATCATTGTTTGTTTTGTGTGCATT
The DNA here is from genome assembly GCA_025200525.1 of Camellia lanceoleosa. Classification (NCBI taxonomy): domain Eukaryota; kingdom Viridiplantae; phylum Streptophyta; class Magnoliopsida; order Ericales; family Theaceae; genus Camellia; species Camellia lanceoleosa. The sequence continues at coordinate 443,545 of JANUSC010000178.1, read as the reverse complement.
TCATTCCATAGTGAAAATGCATACTTGACTTCTTGGACCATCGCGCATTGAAATGTGCAATTGGTGGTTCGAGGGTCTGATGCCTTACTGAGTCATAAACATGATAAGGGGTGTGGTGGTGCAAACATTGCTTTGAAATGCATTGCCATGCCTTTTCTTGTCCTCTGCTACTATTAAAACAGGATTCTGCAGGAAGATATGGCCGGTCGGCCATCTCTAGTCTTGTGCGGCTATCCATTGTTGGCGATGGCTTCATTTGTGGTCGATGACCACTTCCTATGGCGATGACCATTCCTCATGGCGGTGGCATCCCACGGTCTTTCGAAGAGTGTTCCTTGGGACTTGTGCAATCTTGAGAGGAAAGCGGTGTTTGGCATGGTGGTGGATTCCGGCGGGCCGAGCACACATGCATTGGGCCCTCTTCAGAAATTTTACGCTTTATTAGCTTAGTTAATTTGCTTAACTTGTTAAGTGGTGCGTAATTATTTAATTAGCTTGTTAGTTGATTAAATTGTATTATTCTTTTGGTCCCTCAGAGAGGCGAATTGTGTAATAAGCGTGCGTGTGTGTGATGTATGTCTTCCAAACCCCCACCTCTTTCTCCTTTTACTTACTTGCTTTTGATGGTTAGTATTAGGACATATTTAATTTAGCATCCTTATGCTTTATGCATGCGACACCCATTCATTTGTATTGCATGCCTTGGGCTCGGCGCATTATACTAAGCGCATAGTATTTCAAATCTAACTTGAATACATGTTACTGTGCATTTCACATGCCATCCATAGATTATGAGCCTATTCTAGTCACATTCGTATGCGATGCATTAGCCTTTTAACATGAACTAGGATCATGCATGATTGCTAACTAGTTCCTTGTTTTGGCTCGAGTACCTTGTGAGTGTTTATGTTTTAGCATCTTGCATGCATGTTATTGATTACCATGAAAAGCATGCTTGCCATGAGGCTAACTTGCTTAGTTGATTTCTTGCTGAATGCTGCGGGTGAAAATTTGGATTGTTTGAATTGGAATAATTTGTTGAAATCTGTATTTTAGCCTACTTGCGAGTAGCAAACCTCAAATCATTTCCAAACAAACGGATATGCGATGCTTTGTTCCAAATTAGGCGATCTAGTCTATACTTTTGTGTTGTGCGCATCACATAGTAAGATTAGCTAATTAACCGGAATACGAACACATAATGTTTTCAAAACTAGATATCATGGTTAGTAGAGGCCGATCTATGGATTGGGCGAGAGGGGGTGCTCATAGTTGACCTTCCCCAATCGTACCCAAGTTCCCGAGCCGAGGCAACTTTGGTGATGACGAACACGTAACCTTAGGCAAATGAGTCAGGGTTTCCTAAATTCCCCCATAAAAAAATATTTAGGTGGCGACTCTGTATCTGGCAAAGCAGTCCATGTTTGACACTTCTTTCTAAAAATCTGTTTTCCAAAACAATTTGCCGGATTTGGACTCTTTGGTGATTTATCAGTCATGCATTACACTTTGCAAGATCAGATTAAGAACCGACACAATTCGAGTCCGAACTGTGGTGGCACGGGGGCCCGGGGGCGCGTCCACAGTTTCTGGCGACTCTGTTGGGGAATTTAGAGTGCTTGACTCGAACTTGTGATATCCTGTTTTGATTACACTTATGTGTTTCTTTGCATTGCATGGGCATTGGTGCGCTTAAGTCACAGTGTTTGCCGTCTTCTATTCCTGAACGGTTTCTTGGGAGGCTCGTTTGAAGCGTGCCATAAAGTGACGATTCTGACTCTGCCGGTATGGGAACACAAACCGGTTGTCGCAGGCGACCTTCGACCACTCGACCTAGTGCATGTTGGAATCCATAGTGACCATTCCAAGCTAGGGCGGGTTGCTTACCGATATTAGGTTGTTTGAATCCGTTGTGTGCGTAGTGAAACCCTAGCTCACGACAAAATAGGGCGAAACCCTACCCCAACATAGGGATGTTTTGGCTCTCCTTTACGCTATGTGCTTTTAGAGTGTATCTCTCTGAGCATATATACCGGTTTGCAAGTGCGAGTACCGAACTGCGGGCATCGATATCGATGTTTTGGGGCGGTGATTTTGCGAGCGATGATCGATAGTAAATCTGTTGTTGATTATGCGGTGTTTGTTACGATAAAGTTGAAATTTGAAATCTTTGCTTGCTTTCTCTTTCAGTTCAGAGATTTGGTTTTCTCCTCCGTCGAGGCAAGGCAGACATTCTGATCCGTCGATCAACCGGTTGCATCATCTCTGATCGGTTCAGCGGACTTATGATGACTCAAAGTTTAGAGGATATTGTGGTTATGACGGTCGCATTAGATCAAGGAATCATCTTGCAGGATGAGGCCAATGTTGATGTACCACATTTGCCTAGGTCGCCTATTGCGCACCCGATCTGGACACCCCAGTTGTATAAGGCTCGTGAGCCTACCACGTTCGAGTTGATGGGAATGATTGGTGACCTCCAGAGATCTGTGGCTGATCTCGCCTATGGGATGTCGGCTTCGCTGCCAACCATATCGTATGCCCGGAATTTTGTACTGCAGGTGTAACGCCCTCAAAAATAATACATAAACCCAACGTTTTAGACATGCATTGATATAAGAGAAATCAACCATTTATATTCATCAGAGTAGTTCTTACAACAGTATTACATGTTAACAACAAAAGCAAGTGCCCTACAGGCTTACAGCTTTCCAAGTTAACACTTGGTTACAAAAAAAGAGTACTAACTCTATACAAATAAGCCCTTGGCTTGATACACATGTAATACTAACAAATAATCCAAAAAGAGTCTTCAACTCCCATAACCATCCAAGCTATGTCATTGGAGGCGGCATGCTACCTGTACCTGAAAATGATGTCCCATATAGGGTGAACTAACGCCCAGTAGAGATATGCTAAACACAATATGAGCATTAACTAAGACATTAGCAATTGACAAATGTTTACCTCTCATAAATCAATTCATACACCACTTTCCTTACATGATCACAGTGTCTATGTTTTATTTCATTTTCCATTTCTTATTAAATTCACAATTCACAATTATGGTTCAGAACCTGGCCAACAACGTACATGAGACAGTAACTCATTTTAAATGTTTCCCATTTCACAATAGATAAGCCTACAAGCTGTATCAACACTTCGACAGACAAGCATATGAGCTATATCAACAAATCAACAGATAAGCATATGAGCTATATCAACACTTCTCAAGATAAGCATATGAGCTATATCAACACATTGACTAACAAGCATATGAGCTGTATCAGTGGAGTCCATCCCCTATCTTCTCCCAAACAACATCCGGTTTAGAGGTCCATCCCCCATCTTCCCCTAAACCGTGGAGTACATCCCCTATCTCCTCCCACACAACACAACATATACATATATATACTCAAAGGTCATATACATATTCAATCAATACATAACGTTAATGTATTCTTTCATCCGTCGTACTCAATGACCTATCCAATTGATTAGTTTCAATTTGCCTAATCATCATGCATTGTCTACAACAATCAAAACTACCCTCCACCGGTAGCCCAAGCAATTATCTCTAAACAGATGATAAAAGGTCCAACAAATAAATTATCAATGTTTTCAAAAGTGAGAGATTAATAAAACCAACTCCACCATTTCACAATAAAATGAATCAATTTCATTAATTCCAATTCAATTCCATAAATCCATAACTTCTCAAATTAATTATAACAATTAATTTATATACAAATTAGGGCTTTCTTCCCCAACTCTCAATATTAACCCATAGGTTCATATATTAACAACCAATACCCAAATCATCATTTTGAGACCCAAAATACAAGTTTAAGAATCAAAATAATGAACCCCCTATTATAACATTTTGAAACCCTAAGTCTCAAAATCAACCAACCTCAACACTTTATCAAAACAACCAAAAATCTATGTCAAAGATCATAATAGTGAGTAGAAATCCCTACCTCAAAAGTTGACACCCAAGGAAGAAGATGACGAAAACAAAGTTGCTCCAAATCACAAGTTTTATGGATCAAAAGGTAGCCCTCGACGATCAACAACTTTTTTGTAAAGGCCAAAGATGGGCAAATCACTCCTACTAGATCAATACCTAGAGAGAAGGTAGAGTTCTAGAGTGAGAAGCTCAACAATGGTGTTTTTAGAAAAGTAGGAGAGAGAAGAGAATGTGAAAAAGTGATTTAAAATATCAAAATATGGAGCTTTAAACCAGTCGCTCCGCTCGAGCGTCCAGACCCCCGCTCGAGCGGCACTCATAGACTCCCGCTCGAGCGGCAGATGCACACTCTCAGCACTTTTGCAGATAGGTCCCCCGCTCGAGCGTCCAACTCCCCGCTCGAGCGTCACTCACAACCTCCCGCTCGAGCGGCCAAACTCCCGCTCGAGCGGACAACACTACATAAGAAATACTGGATGGGTGTATTCCCCGCTCGAGCGCCCAAACCCCTCGGCGGACAAGCGAAACACAGGCAACTAGACTTGGTTCCTAAGCTCAACCAACCTGTTCCAAACCTTCCCAACACAACCCAAGACTCAACTATAAAGAGTAAAGTATGTGAACAAGATATACACAACAACCAACTCCATGGAACCTAAGTCCGGATACAACAAATAAAAAAAAAAAAAAGGAAAACCGGAATCGCTATACCAGGAGCCCCTATTATTGGGATGAATTGTGATCGAGCTCAGCCAACCTGAGGTTGCCTCAAGCTATAGTAATGATGTGTCAACAACAACCGGGTTTCGCTCCAATATAGCAACCCAAACCTTCGATCAAGTGAGGCTAGAAGTAAGAACAAAGTGAGAGCGAATCTTGATCCGTTGAACAAGCTAACTTGTGGGTAGTCGAGGCTTTAAAAGTCGGGGGTTGAATAAGTAGCAAGTATTCGTAGTTGTGGCTAAGATTGTGAATGATGCTTTCCCCACTCCAGCGAGGCGATTCAAGCCGAGAGAAAATCGGGATAGGCCCCGTCATGCCCGAACAGTTCCTTCCACTCCTAACCCTACACCTGGAAGAAATCAGAAAGCCAAGGCAGTGCCTACCGACCCTTTCGCTAGTGCGTCTAGCAAGAATCCTTAGACTTCAAAGTACCTGCCTCGAGGCCGCAGGGTATTCCATGCCCTTTACATGCCTTTGTCTAAGGCACTCCAGATCCTCGCTGAAAGGGGGCACCTTAAACCCCTTGAGCCTCGGCCTCTCCTGAAGAATCTCCCTCTCACACATGATGCTACCTTGTACTGCGCGTACCACCAACAGACCGGTCACAGCACCGACGGTTGTTTTCGCCTTCGCCACGAAGTGCAAGATTTGATCGACAATGAGGTCATCCTCCCACCTACCTCAGCAAAGTCTGTCACCACTGAGCTGTTGGACTTCGAGGATACTGCAAGTATGTGATCAAAGATTGGTCCACTATGACGCGCTTCGGTGTATTTCAGATGTGGCGTTTGGCATGCACTTTTTTTGAGCATCTGCAAATGCTAATTTTGTAGTTTCTGACTTTGGTGTTGAGTCAGTTCGGTGGTCTTGTTTTGAGTCTATCTCATTGTCTTGAGTCAGTCTTTTTGCTTAAGGTCAGTCTTATTGTAGTGAGTCAGTCCTGTTGTATAGAAGTCAAGTGATTCCGGGGTTATTGCCTCGAACACTGTTTTGTTTTGTAATTACCCTTTTGCTTTCTTTTGAGTCTGTCTCTGCTATGGAGCTAGTTGCAACCAGGAAATCTGAATGAAATAGCTATGGCTATCATGTTTCCATGCTTATTGCTAATTTGAGCTAGTTGTGCTAGAGGAGTTGAATGGAACGGCCGTGCATTCCACCTGCTCTTTTGCACCTTTAAATTATTGCATTGACCTAAGTTTTTCAAAACTTTTTGAACACTGTGGTGAAAACGAAGAGGAAGGAATTCCTCGGGTTTTGCAAAAATTTGATCAATTGAGAGAAAGAAAGGCATGCTAAGCCCTTAATGAATGAAATCATGCTTGTTAGCATAGTCTTGAAAGGACCACAGCTTGATCAGTTGGTTCTACCTTGTCTTATTGTGACGATTAATTCGCTTTCTTAAAAGTTTTCAAAAAATGTTTTGTGCGGTCCTGTGAAGACCTGCGTAGAATCGCTCTTGAGATCGTGCAGCCTAGGATCGCTCTCAGCCTTAAGACTCGACCCCTTTTGCTTTCAAAACCTTGAACTTGCATTCAGAATGTTCAACGGTCAACCGGAATGTGAGGCCTGTGTGGCCAAATTCGAAGCAACCCTCGAACAAGAGGCACCAAAGTCAGATCAAGAAGACCAGGTGTCATTAGAAGAAGCTTGCAAAGCTAGATCAGAAGCACCCCTGGAACTAGGGGCAAAAAATGTCCAATGTGCTCGAACAGCCGAAGATTGATCATACGCAAATCAATACAACGACTATTCTCCTAGATTCGGATGACGGGATCTCAAAACCATTTGGCATGGACCAAGCTACACTTTTACCCTTGAGAGGCTCATTTGGGTGAAAACCCGGAAAGGCGACCAGGCAAAAGCTAGAGCAAGAAAAAAAAGGAAAAAAAAGAAAAAAAAAAAAAAAAGAAAAAATACAAAAAAAAAAAAAAAATAAAAAAAAGAAAAGAAAAACAAAAGAAAAGAAAAAACATAGCTCATAAGGTTGAAAACTTGGGAAGGCGGCCTTGGCAAAAGTTAGGCGTAAAAAGTGAAGGTTAATACCCAAGTGTACCTTAACTTTGAACTCGTGAACTTGATTCCCATGTTTGGGATACGTAGGCAATTTCATCCTGAAGTCCAGCCACAAACACTTCCAAATCAAGTGTGTCTATGTAATGGTTTTGATCATCCTTGCCTTCTCTGAATCCGATAGTTCGGTTGTGACAACCGAAACTATGTAAGGCTTGATTTCCATGTTTGGGATACGTAGGCAACTTCATTATGAAGTCTAGCCACCAACGCTTTCAAAGCAACTGTGTCCATATATTAGTTTTGACCATCTTCATCTTCTCTGTATTCGAGAGTTCAGTTGCGATCATCACTAATGAGGACTGTTTACAATATGCTGCGGCGTTATCCAGACAAGGGGCAACTTTCCATTGCCATGAGCCGCCATTCAAACCAGGGGCAACTTTCCGTTGCCGTGCAGTGCCATCCAGACAAGGGGCAATTTTCCATTGCCTCCGATCCGAGGTTGTGCATCTCGAGAGTAAGTTTTGCGCTCATTGAGCGGTGGCCGTTTGCCAAAATGGTTTTTGAGAATTTTTATTGAGGTTAACTAATTTCCTTGAAAATTTTTCATTTTCTAAAAATTGGACCATTTTCTTGGACCCAAAAAAGGAAAATTTTCAGTGCTCATGGCCTAACTTGCATGATTTTCAAATCAGAAAATCGAATAAGTATGTTAATCTAACTCTCATTTTGGTTAAAATTGTTTTAGTAGAAAACCAAAACAAAAAATGGTCAAAATGATGAACTAGGGGCACAGTTGAGTCAGGCTTCCTGTCTTTCCCCCATCGCCAGCATACTTGCCAGAAAGGGCACAATTGAAGCTATCTGTAAAGGGTTGAAAGCTCTCTCACCCTCCAAGCAACGAGGTATCAAGCCAAGTGCGAAGCACGAATCGGGATGGATCAAGATACTCCATTCCCTCAGTTGGGGCATCGACTAAACGCCACCAGAAGAAATAGCTGTGAGCTAATAGTGTTGGGCATGAACCCACTACCTTTTGTTTATCCACCGACCACATTTGGGAAGGATGAAAAATGAGAGATTAAAGAATAGAGAGGTGTAAGTTGAGAGAAAAGTGAGCAAAAAGGTTTCGAGAGAAAAACCGAGCCTGAGGGTCGAGTGATGTGAGAATCACAAATCATAAAGGGTGGGAAATAATACAGAAGCGGCTCCTCGTGATCTAAGAGGCCTCTCGTATCGGTGCTGCGTCGTATTAATGTCGTGTCTTTTATTTTGTTTACCTTAACTCTTGTTTTGGAGTTTGTTTTGGCGTATCTCGTTGTGTTTAGGTTGTTTACCTTTTATTTTTCGTTGTTGAGTCTCTTTTCGTTGTGTGTTAGGTTGTAGGCTCAACACAGTGAGAACTCATATTCTCAATTTCAAAAATTGTTTGTGCTTTCAGTCTTTGTGCCATTCTCTACACTTGGGCAAAGCAAGATCGGTTCTTTCAATAGCATGAGGTTCAACCTAAGCCATGTCGAGCATGGTAAAACCGGACCTATCTGAAGCTTTTAGGGTTAGGATTCTGAAGCAAAAAAGTTTGGAGCATCTGAGTGTGTTTCAACTTCTGCGATTCTACCTTTGTATTCCATCTTTTTAGATTTGGACTGTTTGTTTAGGATTCGCTGTGTGCAGAATGAACTAAGAATACTGTGTTATGGGCTATGAGTTGAATGGCGGTGTTTAGAATAAGCGATTGCATTGTATGAAGCTGTGTATGTATTTGTGTCTTAGTAAACCAAATCTTGTGTTACGTCTTAGAGTGTTCAGAATGAGTAGTGGTTGTATGAGTTGTTTTGTCGTTAGTTGGTTCATTACCTAGTTATTGCAATACAAGTGTTTGATTTTCAGATAAAAGATCAATCTCATTTACATTATTATGTGATGTGATGCAATGTGATCACGGTATGAAATGTACAAATGTAACACTTTTTCAGACAAAAAGTTTGTTTCATTTCATCATCTTTTCAAGTACATAGCGTTGGAGAAAATAAAACCTGCCTGCGGCAGTATAAGTACTCAAGCTACCAGCAAAAGTAAAAGCAAAACAAAAGAAGAAAAGCAACAAAAATCTAGATCAGCATCAATGGTCTCGGGCACGAGTGCATCCTCGCCCTCTTCCTGGACGAAGGTCCAGGAGCATCATCGTCAGCACCACCATCTGAGCCCGAGTCCGAGTCGTCTCCAGCCTCCTCCTCAGATGACTCCGCCTCCGCCTCTGCCTCCGCCTCGGACTCATCATCATCGGGAACCGGTGCCCGTGAGCTGCTCCTAACATGAGTGCGCCCCACCTTGGTGCGGGGGTATACTCTGCCATCTCACCTTCCTCCTCGGGTAGGAATAGAAGGTCCAACTGGAGTACCTCTTGCAGTAGGAATCTGGAATGGAGGCTGAAAAGCACAAATGGCAAACGCATCAGTATGCTATGTAAAGCAGAGTATGAATGTTGTGAGCAGTGTATCATCTGAGAATCATTGACTAAGTGCGGTGTATGAATCAAGTGAGTAATCTTTGTGAAACGATCTGTGGGTTCTGATGTATCGAGATCTTAGTGAGGGCCGTGTATCAAGTGTTGTGTTGATAGTGCGATGCATCAGATCATGTGAAATAGTTTATGTAAAGTTTGAGATTGTGGTCAGAAAAGCGTCTGGGATCTTTGTAAATGGCGGCGAGTTGAGGCTCATTGGGGCATCCCCATCACAGAGGCGGTCAACTCCAGGGACTGGCGAGTGTACTCGGAGGAAGCCTGCAAGAGTGTTAGAAACATCAATATTCTGCGGAATATCAGACGAAATGAAATGAAATGACGATGCAAAATACAAAAGGCAATAATACATACTGGAGGCAAGTCGTAGAACCCGACTAGCTCATGATCAGCCGGAGGGGGAGCGATGGGGATCTGGTAAGTCTCCCCACCCTGCCCTCGGCATGTCATCGTTGTGGGCAGTGCTGGCTAACTAGCACTCCATCCTCGCTGGGTCCCACTCCTGCCACGGACCTGAGCCATCCTCGATGCTCCTGCTTCTGCCCTAGCTGCCAGCGCCGCTGGCCTCTCTCTCTCAGCTCGGCGACCACTGCTCAGAGGCCGCATGATATATGTCCGAACATACTCTGTGTAGTCGCCCTCGCCCCTGAAGCCCTCCGCATCCCAGCCGATCGTATAATCAGCCATCTGCACGAGGGTGAACCTCTCAGTGTCCCTCATGTGGACAGGAGGCGGACCTAGGACTATTTGCTCTGGTAAACCCAAGGTCTGGTGCAGGAAGCGCTCGCCCAGGTACCAAGCCCGACAAACTGGGCCCTCCAGCAAGATCCTGAACCGGGCGGTCTCCTCAGCATCGGCATACCGCTCTCGAACCACAGCAGGTAATGGAGCCCAAGGCTGCCAGGTGATCTGTAAATAATATGCAGTTTGTTATCTATCTGTTATTGAAAACATAATGCAAAGCGAAGCTTAAATAAACTCTAAAGTTGAACATACCTCTGCGGCGGTAATGGTATCGAAGTAGCGGCGGAAGAATATGAAAAACTCCTAGGGTCTCCGCACGCATCTCACGTCAAAGCATCAGGAGAACGGAACGCCGAAGGGGGTCTCCTTGTCTGGCACTGGGACAAGCCTCAGGAAGTAGGCGTAGACCCACAACTGCAGAGTAAATACCAGTATGCTTATCAGATAAAGCAGAATGAAGAATAAAGCAGAAATCGCAGAATCGTGTATTGTGCAGTGTAGTGTGTAGAGTGTACAGTGTGTGCAGTGTACAGTCAGTGTAAAGCAGAGTATATGTGTACCATGTGTGCAGTATATAGTCAGCGTGAAGCAGACCGCAGTGTGTGCAGTGTACAAAGTACAAATAATGAAAAGCAGAAATGTAAAACAGAAAAAGAAAATGTACCTCCCAAGCTCTTGATAGCCCCGAAACAGCTGCATTTAGCGGAGGATGAGCTCATATATCCATAGTGGGTGGCCAAGCCGGCACCACCCCAATCATAGCGCAGGATCCGTGTGACGTCCACTAAAGTGCTCAACAGACAGAAGGGCACGGTGTTCGCCCGGTCGGCGAAGATGGTCATCCCCAACAAGAACATAAGGAAGCCGCGTGCTACTGCTCCGCCTCCTCCTGAGCCATAGGCGCCTCCTCAGCCAAGGTTGGCTGAATCCTGAAGTGGTCCTCGAACCATGAGTATCGTACAAATCCTGGGCGGGCGAGAGGTGGCAGCTCGCCAAGAAAATATATCTGGGCGGCCTCCCACTCGTTCATGTCTGTGTCGAAGGGGATTGAATCACCCCCTACCTCGATGCCTGTGAGCATCGAGAAGTTGAAGAGAGTCATCGTCATTTCCCCAGTGGCGGAAAGGTGGAAGGAGTCGATCTTGTCCACCACCTTTCCACGAGGCGACAAGGAAATTTGCTTTCGCAATAAAAGCTTGAAGTCCCTGCGAGCGTGCGAAGCGGCTGGTCAGTCAACAATATGGCGGACCGCGTCCGGTAGCTCCATATACCATCCTCGGACGACAACATTCCCATACCCCCGGAAGGCATGGGAATCTGCACGTGTTCAAAAGCAAAAATTCTGAAGCAATATTTAATGTCTGATTTTGAAGAACATTCAAAATTGATGCAAATAGGCGTGTGTGCGTTTTGATTCAAATAGATATCGAATGCGGTGTGCTAGCGATGAACTACAACATTTGATGTATCGGTGCTTTGAAGTGTTTGATGAAAATCTGGCGTGTATGCGTGTTCAGATTCAAAATCGACATCGGGTGTCGGTGTGCTCGTAGTGAACTACGGCATATGATGTGACGTGTGTTTGAGTGGTTCAGTGAAAATACAGCGTGTGTGTGCGTTCCAATTCAAAAAGATATCATATGCAAGTGTGTTCATAGTGGACTACAGTATGTGGTATATCGGTGTATCCGGGTCAAACAGTTAAAGAACAGAATCAACTATTGCAGTTATGTATTCTACTTTGCAGAAAATGAAATGGGAAAGAGTATACCTCGGAAGCCTTGTATGGCGAGATGTGACTCTAGCTTCGCCTGAAAAAGCTCTGGTGTACGGCCTATCAAAACTCCTGAACTGGTGAAATCCGTCAGGAGGCAACACGTGAATCGTTGGCCGGTAAGTCGCCGGATCGAACGGTTGAATGTGAAGAGGCAAGAGCTCGGCCTCTGGGTCCATATCTATATCTGGGGGAGCTCCACCGCCTGGAATATCGTCTTCCATCTCAAGGGTAGTGTGAAAATGGCCGAAAATGTGAAAACCGGGCGAGAATATGAAAAGTCAACTAAAAAGTCAACCAGAAAGGCGAAAATGGCGGAAAGGTCGGGGTGCGGAAAAGGCATGAGAATCAAGGTAAACTCAAGGGAAACAAACCCCGAGTGGTGGAAATCGAAAAAAAAGTGCATCGAATTCGAGATTTGTTCAGTTCAAAATGTGCGAAACGCGAAGGAGTTCGCCGTCGAGCAACGAAATGGGCGAAAACCAAGGAAAGGCGGGATTGGAAGGAGGAAAATGACCTAGAGAAAGGGCAAGAGTTTTTCGAGCAAGAGGGAAGTGAAAAGAATAGAGTTTAAGCCCTATATTTAAAGACCCGTGGCTGAAAAGACAAAACTGCCTTGATATAGGCATTTTTGGCCGGTCGGGCACATTGTTGGCCGGTCGGCCAAATAGATGGCCGGTGGCCTTGTTTGGTGGCGATGGATGGCGGTGGTCTTCCGTTGGTCGGTGAGCCTCCCACACCCTTGTTTGGGTCAGATGTGTGGTTTGGGGCCTTCATTGCTCAACATAGTGCAAGAAAGTGCATTTCCGAAGCTTAACCGGTCTCCGTTTTGACCTCGGACCGTGTTTTCTATGTGCGATCCTCGAATACGTGCAAGGTGGATCCTTTCTGTATCCTCTTTGTATCTTGCTAAGGTTTGGGAAGTACTTTAAATACATTGCATTGTTATGCATGTCTACCGCAGCGTTATGTAGCGCTAACTTACATTGTTATGCACCTCCTCATAGTCTAGGAGACCTTAAATCCTCTGAAGGTGCAAGTCCTTTGGTGTTTGTCATGCGACGACTCTTGGCGGAGTTTTATCTTAGGTTGCATTGTCATGCATCCCTCAACTTCGCATTGTTATACATATATGTTATGCGTTGTCGCATTACGCCAAGCTTGCATTGTTATGCATGATCCACATGTCGCAGCGTCGTCATCGCACCTCACATGCATTGTCATGCATGATCCTTATCCTGCGTCGTCTTGCACACCTTACATGCATTGTCTTGCATCTTCCTTACCTCGCATTATCATGCGCATTTTCATTTGCATTATCATGCATTTTCAAAAAAAAAATGTGTTATCATTTGCATTGTCATGCATTTTCCCTCCATTCGCATTGTTATACATTCCAAAAAAAAAAAAAAAAAAAACAAACAAACATGCATCGTCATGCATATCTCATCATTCACTGTAAATATTGCATTTACATCCATATTGTAAATACAGCATACATTCCATTCATATTGTATACATGGCATTGTAGTTTCCATTGCATATTGTATATATTGCATTGTAGCGTGCATGCATTCACTGCATCACCTCCATCTATGGCTTGCACCTTTCCATGTTGAGCTTGGTTTGGTATGTGCCCATACTTTTCACGTCGAAGCACAGTTATGATATTATGTGTACGCACCTAGTGTTGTGGGTGATGACACCGTTTCTGTGTTAGACGCGGTTTGTGTGCGTCCATGCCTTTCCTAGGCAAGATATGTTTTGGCCGTATGCCTTATCTATTCCATCCATTGCATATAGAATATATTGCATTGTAGTTTGCATGCATTCTTGCATTATCCACTTGCATTGTTATGCATTCTTCACTTGCGTTGACGCGCATGTTTCGCTTCCACTTGCATTGTCGTGCATTCGTCACTTGCGTTGACGCGCATGTTTTGCTTCCACCTGCATTGTCGTGCACTCTTCACTTGTGTCGACACGCATGTTTCGCCTTCACTTGCATTGTAAATACTATTCTATCCATTGCATTTAGTTATTACATTGCGTTGTACATAGTTTGTATTGCATGCATTCACTGCATCACCTCCGTCTACCACTTACGCCTTTCCATGTTGAGCTTGATTTGGTATGTGCCCATACTTCTCACATTAACGCACGGTTATGATATTATGTGTACGCACCTAGTGTTGTGGGTGACGGCACCGTTTCTGTGTTAGACGCGGTTTGTGTGTGTCCATGCCTTTCCTAGGCAAGATACAGTTTGGCCGAAGGCCTTATCCACTGCATCCATTGCATTTTAGCTAGTAAATATTGCATTGTACATAGCTTGCATTGTCATGCATCTTTCCTTACATGCATTGCAATGCATTCTTCCTTACTCTGCATTGTCATGCATTTCCCTACTGCATCATTTAGTATGTGGGTTGCATTGTACATAACTTGTATTGTCATGCATTCATTATATTGTACATAGTTTGTATTACATGTATTTGCTGCATTATCCATTTCACTGCGCCTTTCCATGTTGAGCTTAGTGCGGTATGTGCCCATACTTTTTCGCGTTGAAGCACGATTATGATATTATGTATGCGCACCTAGTGTTACGGGTGATGGCACCGTTTACGTGTTAGCGTGGTTTGTTTGTGTCCATGCCTTTCCTAGGCAAGATGTGTTTTGGCGTAGCGCCTTATCCATTTCATTCATTGCATTGTAGTGTAGTGTATTGCATCAACATTTAGGATCATGGTCTTTCCTCGTGGTCATTCCACTTATATCATCCCCCAATCACTTGTATCTTGTGTTAGTCTACACACTCATAGTTACGCATGTATGCGTGCCTATTCCTTGTTGGTATTGTGGTTTGAGGGTGTCGGCACCTTTTCTATAGTGAGCGGACTTTGCATCTCCATCATCTTTATGATATTTGTGTGGTTTTGTCTTGCTTATGGTTTCATCATATTTCAAATGCATTGCATATCATTTGCATTGTTTATACATAGTCTTGTAAATATTGCATTATCATTTTGCATCCATTCGCATTGTTATCGTCGTGTAGGTTGCATTGTCATGCACTCCTTCACTTGCGTTATTCTGTGATCTTAACTTGCATGTTATGCATGTTGCTAACAATATTGTACTGTTAAGTTTCTCTCTTTTCTGAGCCGCGATATTGTATGTATGGTTCATTTGAATTTGGCGCGACGAACCGAACGCCGGTATTGTATTCTCGCGTGAAGCGTGGTAGAATTACATAATTCTCTTACATCATTTACGCATTGTAATGTAGTTGGATTTGTGTTTGATTGCTTAAAAGCTATGCATGTTATGCTTCGTTCTGACTTTCTTTGCATGATAATAAGTTATGCTCAGCTTTGTGCATTGTCTTGCATCTTGCCCCTGCCTTCAGGCGCATATCTTTGTTTGTAGCTTGTACGCTTTGTCTAAGTCTTCGGCCTTGTCAAAAATGGGTCGTCTCTGGGCTTTGACATTCACTCCCATCATTGTTATGACTTTCGAGTTCTGTCAAAGAGGGGCAACTGTAGACACCCCATTTTTGACCGTCCTCAAGACTTGGACGTCACCGTTTGAACACTCGGTGATCATCCATGTTTGTGTTCGTCCTGAGTTCTCGGAGGTCTTGGCCACGCGCCTTACCTCAAGACCTCTCGACTTGCCTGTTTTGTGTTTGGGTTTGCACCAAACACTTGTTTTTTTGCTTTTGAGGGATAGGGGATGGCTTGTTGGCCATCCCCACACCTCACCGGCCATGGCTTGAGGCCACCGGCCATTGTTTTGTTGCCATCGGCCAAATGTTTAACCAGGCACCTTTGTGGTCGGCCGACCATGGTTTTAGTCAAATTGTCATTTTTGGTGGCCGACTCGTGCATCTGCTTTTGGCGGATATTTTATGCCATTTGTGATAGTGGCATACACTTCACCCCCTCCATACCGTGTATGGAGGGATTTGCTTCATAACTTAGCTTCCTTGGAAGCTTGGATTAACCTTGCCTATAAGGAAGGCCTCCCCTCCCTTTCCAGAGGTTGAACAACTCTGAGATTAGGGCATATATATATCTCTCTCTCTCTATATAGTTGTGTGTGTTTGGTGTTCCAAAAAGGTGTTTTGTTCTTAGTTTTGCACTAAGGCACCTAGTATTACACCATACTCGGTTGTGGAGGTGTTGAGGATTTGGTTTCAAGGTTTTTGAGCTGATTTTGATCCAAAAGGAGGTCGAGGTTGGTGTTCTTGAAGTGTTCTTCAAGGGTAGAACTTTGCCCTTTATTCCCCATTCTTGCACTAGCTTTTAACCTATCTTGCATCTGTTTTTAGACTTTGTGTATAACTAATAAAAGTCTTGTTTTTAAGTACTTAAAATAGTTGTTTAAGACCACTTTGTTGTTTGGGGTTGTTTGACCCCTCTTAGGCCTTGTTTGGCCCCATTTTTGTGCATTTTTGGTGAGCTCCGGGACCACCTTGTCTTGGCCTTCCCACCATTGCAATCGGAGGATTTCGGTGGTGAGATATGATGCTTTAAGGTCCTAAGAAAGAGAGGGCCATCCCCTCTTCTTGTTGCCTTCAAAACTTGTCATTTTAGCCTCATGTGTGAGCACCTTGTTTAAGTCCATGTTTGCCATGTCTTAGCTGATATTTAGTGTTATCTTGCCATGATATAGCACTGTTTTAAGTTGGTTTAGACACACCATGCATGCCTTGCATACTTGTCTTGTAATGCCATGAAATTGCCTTAACATGCTTTGTGCTTTGAGCCTTGTTTTTAGCATGTTTTTGGCTTAGCTTTGTGAAGCTTTTATGCATGTTTTTGTATGCTTAAGGTCTTCCTTTGGTTGTCTTAGCCATGTTTGCCATGCTTTGTATAGCCTCTTTGCATTCTAGCTTGTAGGCTTTGAGTGTTGGACCCTCTAGCATGTTCTACTTGCATCATTTCAGCGGTTTGGCACCATTAGTTATGTCATTTCAGTCCTTGTGGCATGGCCACATGCTTGCATTTGATGTTCCTTTAAGGCCTTAAAGAGTTTGTGTTTCATGCTCCATGAATGTGTCATTGTGTATGCCATCATGTTTAGGCCTCTAGGATGCCATGTCAATGTGTTTTTGGCTTTGTTTTAACATGCTAAAACTTTGATTTTGGTTGTTCAATCATGTCATGATTGGTTTTGCTAAGTGTAGTTTAATACCTCTTTGGTGAGCCTTAGGCCTTGGACCATGTTGCATGCTTTGCTCACTTTGTTTAGTTGGTTTGGCACAATCCTTAACATGATTTTCAGAGCTTACAATGCATGCCATATGTCCATGTTGTTCCTCTTTTAAGTGTGCTTAAAAGTCCCCTCTTTATGCTTAAGTGTTGGACCATGCGTGCGTGCATGTTTGTACGTGTTTTGGCCCTCATTTCCTTAGCATTTGGCCACTGTTTTTGGCTTATTTGAGAGCTGCCCAAATTAGTCTAAGTCCATCTTTCGCATGTTGCTCAAATGTTATTACGTTGCTCCATGTTTGCATGCTTTGGTTGCATAAGTGTTTCGCATGCTCATTGCTTGCATTGTTGACACATGCTTAGCCATATTGCATTGTGTTGCATTGCTTGAGATATATGACATGTTGTTGCATGCTTAGGTTGTAATGCATTTGGCATGCATTCTCTCTTTTGGTTGCCTAACATGTTGTCGCATGTTTTGCCATTAATATGTTGTCACATGCTTGCATGTTTGCTTCCTTGCTTGCGTACTCATATTGCATACTTAGCTCATATGCTTAGGTTGCATCTTGCATGCATGCCTTACCTCTTGAATTGATTATGATAGAGGTTAGGATCATTGTTTGTTTTGTGTGCATTTCATTCCATAGTGAAAATGCATACTTGACTTCTTGGACCATCGCGCATTGAAATGCGTGATTGGTGGTCAGTCGATACCATGCCTTTGAGTCATAAACATGATAAGGGGTGTGGTGGTGCAAACATTGCTTTGAAATGCATTGCCATGCCTTTTCTTGTCCTCTGCTGCTGTCAAAACAGGATTCTGCAGGAAGATATGACCGGTCGGCCATCTCCAGTGCCGGCCGGCTATCCATTGTTGGCCGATGGCTTCATTTGTGGTCGATGACCACTTCCTATAACCGGTGACCATTCCTCATGGCGGTGTCATCCTGATGCTTTCGAGAGAGTGTTTCTTGGGACTTGTGCAATCTTGAGGAGAAAAGTAGTGTAAGCTGACTTTGGCATGGTGGTGGATTTGAGTGAAGCCAAGCACACATGCATTGGGCCCTCTTCAGAGGCTATTTTTACGCTTTATTAGCTTAGTTAATTTGCTTAACTAGTTAAGTGATGCTGTAATTATTTAATTAGCTTGTTAGTTGATTAAATTGTATTATTCTTTTGGTCCCTCCGAGAGAGGGCAGATTGTGTAATAAGCGTGCGTGTGTGTGATGCATGTCTTCCAAACCCCCACCTCTTTCTCCCTTTTACTTACCTGCTTTTGATGGTTAGTATTAGGACATATTTAATTTAGCATCCTTATGCTATGCATGCGAGCACCCATTCATTTGTATTGCATGCACCGGGCTCGGCGCATCATACTAACTACATAGTATTTCAAATCTAACTTGAATACATGTTACCTGTGCATTTCACATGCCATCCATAGATTAGCTGAGCTTATTCTAGTCACATTCTGTATGCGATGCATTAGCCATTTTAACATGAACTAGGATCATGCATGATTACTAACTAGTTCCTTGTTTTGGCTCGGAGTATACTGTGAGTGTTTATGTTTTAGCATACTGCATGCGTGTTATTGATTACCATGAAAAGCATGCTTGCCATGAGGCTAACTGCTTAGTTGATTCTTGCTGAATACTGCGGGTGAAAATTTGGATTGTTTGAATTGGAATAATTCGTTGAAATACGTATTTTAGCCTACTTGCGGTAGCAAACCTCAAATCATTTCCAAACAAGCGGATATCACGATGCTTTGTTCCAAATTAGGCAATCTAGTCTATACTTTTGTGTTGCGTGCATCACATAGTAAGATTAGCTAATTAACTGGAATACGAACACATAACGTTTTCAAAACTAGATATCATGGTTAGTAGAGGCCGATCTACGGATCGGGCGAGAGGGGGTGCTCATAGTGACCTTCCCAATCGTACCCAAGTTCGAGAGGCAACTTTGGTGATAACGGACACGTGGCCTTAGGCAAACGAGTCAGGGTTTCCTAAATTCTCCCATAAAAAAATATTTAGGTGGCAACTCTGTATCTGGCAAAGCAGTTCATGTTTGGCACTTTTTTCTAAAAATTTGTTTTCCAAAACAATTTGCCGGATTTAGACTCTTTGGTGATTTATCAGTCTTGCATTGCACTTTGTATGATCAGATTAGGCAGACACAATTGAGTCGAGCTGTGGTGGCACGGGGCAGAGGCGTCCTGAATGGGTTTCCCACCGGGGATCGAGGACGGGGACAAAAAATTTTGTATCTTCGGGGATCAGGGACGGGGAGTGTAATCCTCGACCCCGCCCCGACCCATTGCCATTCATAGGGAGGAGGAGAACATGGAAATAGAGAAAAGTTAACTCCCTAAGGATAAATGACTTAGACTAAAGTATTATTTATTTATTTTATTGTCTTTATTCTTCAAGACAAATATTAATAGGGATTCATAATTAAAAAAAAAATCTAAATATATTACCTATTTATTAATAAAATCATGAATTTCGGTAATGAGTTATGGGTATTTGTTAATAAATATAAAATTAATATATATGGCTATAAAAGTTTGTGTTAATAAAATATGTTTTACTAGTTAATTTTCTTTAGACACTTATTAACACTATCTTAAGTTAAAACCAATTAAATACTTATGTCTTTTTTATTTGAATTATCAAAATAAGTTTTTTTTTTAACATAAAAAAGATTTATCATCCAATATGAAAATGCGTGTAATAAAATATATATATATATAATTTTTTAAAAACTATCTTAATATATACTTTAAAGGCTTAAATTAATAATATATGTATATACACAATCATTATTTTGTCGAAAGAAATAGCTGAGAAATGCTTCAACTATATCTAGTTTTATATCTACGAAACACAAATTGTAACATACTCGAAACTAAGACCGAAGTAACCCTTATCATTTGAGGAATAGACAATATGTAAATTTTTAAATTAAAATTAAAATTTATATTTTTTAAATTTAACAGTACACCCATTAACACAATGGAGTTAGCATAATGAAGCATTTGTTTTTCTTCATGTCAAGTGTAATTTTGTATTCCTAAGATACCTTTAATAATATTTTAAAAGAGTTTGGTTTTCATCAAATTATCATCTCAATTTGAGAGAGTGGTTATTGTGGGTGTTGATTTCCGACCACACAACCAAATGGGGAACTCAGCTGGAGAGCACCAGCAAAATAGATTAAGCCCAAACAACCTTTCACAGAAAGATAAAAATCCGGCGGTGGTTCGTCCGCCTGTGGGCACTTCGACGATCAAGTCAGTAATCAAATATCTCTCAAAGATAGCAAATTGTTCTTAGTCTCACAAGAAAGAACTTACCTTAGACCCACGAGGGTGCCCTGATTTTATAACTAGCAGTGACCTAGTTTCGCTAGAAGCCTCACTCCATAGGACTCATGCTTCATGCTCATCCTAGACCCTTAACTAGATAGAGATAAACTCTTCTTGAGCCTTATCGCCATCCAGACTAAGACCCTCCCATGTTCTAGGACTCTTGTCCCTTATCTTCTTATCTCAGATTCCGGTATCTCCGCAGATAACCCCGACCTAGCCGAGATCACCTCGACAGCGTGACCGAAGCCACGTGGCACCTCGACTAACACTCAGATGTCACCTTAGCCACATGCTATCATTCACAAAATACTCTCCCACATTTATACTTAGTAGGCCCATTTTGAAATCAATTAGATAATTGAATCATTTACTTTTTTGGACTCATTGAGTAGAATATTCATGTAAAAAATCAAGATGATTGGACATCACTAGCTATATATTTGAATCATATTTGTTTTAGAGTTGGACTTCTCTCATGTTGGTATCTTAACATGAAAGAATTTGAGGGATCCATCTTAATTTTTTATATTAATATTCTACTCAATGAGTACTAAAAAGTGAACGATTCGGATTATCGAAACAGAACCTATGATCAACATGAAAGAAGCCAAACCCATCTTCAAACTCCATCCATAATCCCATAATCAACATGGAAATTAATATATAAAATAATAACTGTTACTTGGATTTTAAATTTATTTATCAACATATTACAAAAATAAAATTCTATTTTATTTATTTATAGGGCTAATTACATAGACCTCTCTGAGGTATTTGATAATTACACAAACCTCTCCTGTAATTTCTGTAATTACATGGGCCTCCAAATTGCATTCAATAGTGTTAACATTGCCATTGAAATGACAAAAATACCCTCTATAAAAATACTATCAAAAATCCAAAATAAAACACTTCTCTTACTATATCCTCTCATCTTCAATCCCAACCCCCCTCTGTCTGTCTCTCAATCTTACTGGAGTTGGTATCATGAACCATTTGTTTTTCTTTACGTCAAGTGCAAACACCCACCCCTACAACCCTAAACCACAACCGCAATTCCATTTTTTTCATCTAGTCACCACTAGAACCACCACCAACCACCATCTTCTGCCAATCTCACAAGATATATAGCCATTCCAACCCATGACACCTCATCCACCGCCACTGTACGTGTCACGACCCAAATCCGCCCCTATGGGTTTAGCATGTAAGGCGATGTCAAGAGATTAGAAGGCACTTAATAGATAGAAACGATGTCTGATGCAGGGGGCATGGCGGAAGCCAAATCAGTAAATAAACAATGTCCAATGAGTTAAGAAAGTCTATATGCAAAGAGACTTTTTATACATATATTCAGTCAGTGACAAAACAGTATACATAATATTTACAATCATGCAGAACAGGGACCTAATCCCTATTATAACGATCTGATCTGATTGCTATCGGTCTATCTGATATTACAAAAGCAGTCTGAGAGGCAGGGAAATTAAAACACCCTAAGCCATAGCTTGACAAGCTCGAAACCTCGCGGTGAGGCCGCGATGGTTGGCTTGACAAAAGCTGGAGTTTACCCGGCGCTTCTAGCAGTGCGGTGCTGTACACCTATATATGTATATGTGCAGTGAGCTAAATACCAGTGAAAGATATAATGCGTAAATAGGTTGAGAATCAATGTTCGTACAGTATTGAAAACAGTCATTTCAATCAATATATCAGTTATCAGTACAGTTATATGTGGTACATCCAATAGCATAGCGATGCGATGTGATGGGTCTTAAAAGACGAGCAGTCAATGATGGCCATCATAACGATGTGAAGTTCCAAGATAAGGCGGCGAGATCTCTATGTGATAGCGATAACGATGCTTGATAGTTGCTAAGGATGCCTGTCTGATTTAGAATAGAGGACATACATTCATTGATTAACGGTGTCATTTGAAGCGATGCAGATTCGATTATTGAAGATATTCATATTTGAACATATCTTTACAACATTGTTACTCACGAGTTACGGGCTACAATTAGGCTAGGCGTCTCCTCGGATGCCAACCTGCACGATTCTGATTGAATATACACTAAGCTACGGTTGGGAAAATCAAAACTTAATCCCTAATTTGCCTTGGTGTGGTTCTACATCTATATCCTCATTAAGATGTCTTAAGCTAGGCCTAAGAATGCCTAGGATGGGATGAGGATGCGAAGATGCACTCAGAAAACATATTCAGAATTTCAGAAAATCAGAGGTCTCGCTTGAGCATGGGTTTCCCCACTCGAGCGGACATGCAACAAAGGTCTCGCTTTCGGCGTCAACTCCCCGCTCGGCGAATTAAAAATCTTGGATGCTCAAAATCCACGCTCGATGGCGCTCGACCCGCTCGGCGTGTGACCTAAGCCTCGCTTTCGGCGTGCATTCCTCCGCTCGAGCGGACTGTAAAACCATCCAAGATGCTGGGAGCTCGAATTCCCTGCTCGAGCGCAACTTGCCCCGCTTGAGCGGGAGTCCAAAATCTGAAAAATCCAGATTGCACATTCAAACTCAAAACCAAGTTTTGATGCATAAATTTCGATCCTCTTGGGCCAATTTTCTGGAAAACTCTTGTAAACTCATAATATAACATGATTCAAGCTGAATTTGTAAAATTAAAGCCCAAGGGTAGTTCAAACAAACTCAATTTCAAACCAATTTTCATGAACATAATTCAAACATGACATGCATGAATTTAAACAATTTTCAAGCTTCAAATACTTGCTCTAATGAGCTTATTTCTTCAAGAACAAGATGAAATCATGGATTATGATCAAAAGATGGACATGCATGTGAGGAATTATGAACTTACAACCTCAAAACTTCCAAATACATACATGCATGCAAGCCTTAAGCTTCAATTCAACAATCTAGCACCAATTCTAGACTCCACCCTTAAATGGACCATGAACCATGCAAGAACAATCTTAAATACATCAATGAGAAGTTGAAAACCTTACCTAAGCCTTGTAGTTCAAGTGTAGAAGCGTAAATATGAAATCAACCTCCAATTCCTTCAAGTTTCTTAGCAAAATTCAAGATAGAACCAAGCTTTCTCTACCTCTCTCTCTCTCAATCGGTTTTGCTCTCAAAATATGGCTGAGGAAATGTTTTGTTTGAGTGTAATAAGGCTCACATATGTCTAGGTAGTGGGCCACTAGAGTGGCATTTTGGTAGATAAAGCCAACTATGCAATTTAGCTTATTTTAATCTAATTTAATCATACTAAAACACATTTCAGATAAATACAACATTAAATCACATAAATTCTAATGATCACGAAACATTAATCAATTTCCGGTTTGGCCGCCGATAAGGCCTTCAATTTGCAGTTTAATGCATAAAACATGAACAGATAGCTTAACAGTCAAACAGATAGAATGCAATTCAACTAATATACTCAATCAATTTAGTTTCAGATTTCAATCAGTCAGTCAATTACTTATCATGATTAGTCTCAGTTTAACAGTAATTAGTAATCAGTGATGAGGGTTATTACAGTACGGGTAGAAAATATTCGTTACCCTTTGTACTCTTTGGGTCCAAGCTTTATATAGCTCTGAACTGAATTGTCTAACCTGATAACAAAATGACGGTGAGCTACCCGATGGATGTGCATCTAGAAAACCCCTCCGACGATCAAGTTAGCACACTTAGGAGAAAAAAAAAAGAGAGAGGAGACAAAATGCAGGTAGCTCTGATAACAAGAATTCCAGACCTATGCATAGAGGCGCCGCACAGTTTATATAGTTTCTGTGCACACCACCCTGCTCATCCTTACCTAGACGCGTAGATGTACTGCCCTCTTGTCTCCCTCTACGTGTAGAGACAAATACTACCAAACACTAATGGCAAAACTGCCTAACAGTATTGACGCGTACAGATGGTGGAATCTCCATCTCACCTTTCAATTGGGCACGTAGCAACTTCCATCGAGCTATCTTTAACTCGGCATTGTACCTATCTCTAGAATCATGCCTTCTACTTGGTCCTAGAAGACATAACTGTAGATTGATTTGATCGAGCTTGCTGACTTTGGTCGGTCTTTTGCTCGGCTCTGCCTAGTCCATGAGTGAACCCATCTAGCTTTGAATTCTTGGTTAGACCAGGCTAGCACCTCAGTTGGGTGAGTACCTTTAATTCGACCGCACTAACATCTCGGTCCAATGTGAGGTCTCGCTTTACTCAGGCTAGAATATCAACCCAAGGCCAAAACTTCCTCGGCCAAGGCCCAAACTTGCTTAGCCCACTAAGCCGAAGTAAATTCCCTTCTCAATTGCCCCTTAATTCCGTCTGCGCTAGCGTGACTGGGATTACATTCTCTGGCCGAGCTAATTTTCTTACTCGGATGCACATCTTGCTCAATTCTTGTTCTTTTGTCACTTGCATTTGCATTACTGGAATTATTTCTAGGCTGGGCTTACCTGTTCGGTTGCATATCTTGCTCGGTCATTTTCCTTTCATCTACTTTGCTCTTCCCCATGTCTGCCATAGGTCTTATCGAAGACATGTTGCATTTCCCTACTGGCCCCACACGCCCAACTCAGCTGTCATGCACCATCCTTTTCGAATTTGAATTTTGGCGCCTCTTTCAATTTCTTACATATCACCAACATACTTGACCCCTCATCTCTCTACTGTCCATCATCCTCTCCATAGACGACCCAACAAACTAGAGCACCCAATATCAATTTCTTGTGCCCTACACTCATAGTTGAGAAATGCTTCAACTATACCTAGTTTCATATCTATGAAAGTCAAAATGAAACATACTTGAAACTAAGACCGAAGTAACCCTTATCATTTGAGCAATAGACAATGTTTATATTTTTAAATCAAAATCAAAATTTATATTTTAAATTTAACAGTACACCCATTAACATAATGGAGTTAGCATAATGAAGCATTTTTTTTTCTTCATGTCAAGTGTAATTTTGTATTCCTAAGATACCTTTGATTATATTTTAAAACAATTTGGTTTTCCTCAAGTTGTCATCTCAATTTAAGAGTGTTCGTACATAGTAGGTCCATTTTGGAATCAATTCCAATAATCTGAACCATTAGTTTTTTTTGGATTCATTGAGAAGAATATTCATATAAAAAATCAAGATGATTGGACATCGCTAACTATATATTCGAATTATATTTGTTTTATGGTTGAGCTTCTCTCATGTTGGTATCTCAATATGAAAGAACTCAAGGGATCCGTATAGCCTACCATAGGTTCTGTTCCCGATCATCTTAATTTTTTACACTAATATTCTACTCAACAAGTACTAAACAGTAAACAGCTTAAATTATCGAAACAGAACCTATAATCAACATGAAAGAAGCCAAACCCATCTTAAAACTCCACTCATAATGCCCTGATCAACATAGATATTAATATAGCGATCCCGGTTTTTCTTTTTTGTATTTGTTGTACTCCGGACTTTGGTTCCGGGGAGTTGGTAGTTGTGTATCTTGTTGTCATCCTTTAATTCCCTATGTTCGAATTTTAAGATGTGTTGGGCATGTTTCGAACAGGTAGGTTGAGTTTTGGTCTCAAGTATTGTTTCCCAGAGTTTTGGTGTTACGCTCGAGCGGGTCATTCTGCGCTCGAGCGGAGTTTGCTTTTGGTTGTCCGCTCGAACGGGTCTTCTTGCGCTCGAGCGGAGTTTACACACTCCCAGTATTTCGTGCCTCTGCAAAACTTCTGCAGGTGTGTTTCTTTTGCTCGAGCGGGTTGCTTTCGGCGAGTCCTAGCTCTCGGCGGGTAGTGTTTTGTCTGTAAAAAGTTACGGGAGAAATCTATGCTCGAGCGGTGGTTTCGCTCAGCGGATGTGCTTTATCTCTGTGTCTTGGCGCTCGAGCGGGCCTTCTTGCTCTCGAGCGGACCATGTTTTTTGTTCTTGACGGTCGAGCGTTGTGTTTTCCGCACGAGCGGACCTGTCGTATATCAGATAGCAGTTGGGCATTTTTGAATCACTTTTCACTTTTCTTCTCTCTCTCTTACTTTTCCAAAATTGATTTTGAGAGCTTCTCTCTCTAGGAACTCCCTTCTCTCTAGGGTTTGATCTAGTTAGAGTGTTCTCCTTTCCTTCGGCCTTTGTAAAAGTTGTGTTGATCGTTGAGGGCTTCGTTTTGATCCGAAAAGTTTGGAGTTTGAAGCACTTTGGTTTCGATCTCTTCTCAGTTTGAGCTCTAACTTCGAGGTAGGAATATCCTACTCCATCTTATGAGCTTTGTCTTTAAATTTTGGCATTTCGATATGTTGGGGTTTGTTGGGTAATTTCAAGAAAGTTTGGGGTCATTGTGTAAATTCCAAAAGAGGGGTTTTCAAAGTTTAAAACCTTTATGTATGTAATACATTGGAAGATGGACTTGGTGTGGGATTATTGTGGAAAAATGAAACCTTAGGTTTGTTATGTAACTTATGGGAAAAATGCCCTAATTACATAGTCAAATTAATTTGTATAATTAATTTGGAGAAATGAAGAATTGGATTGAAAAATGTTGAAATTGGAATTGTTTGGGATTAAAGGGCATAGATGGATTTCTTTGTCGCTCACCTAGTTGGAATGTTGATAATATATTCATTTGGTGCATTTACTTTCTGTTTAGAAATAACTGCTTTGGGTTATCGGTGGAGGATAGTTTTGATTGTTGTAGACAATGCATGATGATTAGGCAAACTAAAACTAATCGATTGAGTATGCTATCGAATATAACGACTGGAATAATACATTAACTTTATGTATTGATTAATTGTATATGATCTATGTTTATATACATGTGTTGTGTGGGAGGAGATAGTGGATGTACTCCACGATTTAGGGGAAGATAGGGGATGGACCTCTAAACCGAATTTTGTGCGACATTGATACAGCACTACAATGTGTATCAAGTGTTGATTATGGAAGTGTTCGAATTGATTTGATATAGCACTAAAATGTATATCATTATCAATTGTGAAGTATAGAAGTGATTCTATGTTATGTTAATACAGCACCGAAATGTGTCTCTTTCATAAAGTGTGGAAATGGTTTACGTGTTATCGATGCAACATTATAATGTGTATCCATCATGAATTTCGAAAGTGTTTTAAAGATGAGTCTTAATCTCATTAAGTTATTTGGCTAGGTGTTGAGCTTTGTTTTCAAACTCAAAGTTGAAAAAGAAATGGGAAATGAAATGTAACATGGACTTAATGTCATGAAACCGGAATGTGATATATGTGGATGTATCTATGTTGACCATCTATCAACTACTAATCCTTTAGTCATTGTTTATAGTTGGTTTATTATATTTCTACTGGGCGTTGGCTCACTCTATATGGGACATCATTTTCAGGTACAAGTAGCATGCCACCTCCAAGGACATAGCTTGGATGGTTGTGGGAGTTGAAGACTCTTTTGATTATTTTGTTTGTATTACATGTATATCAAGCCAAGGGCTTATTTTGTATAGAGTTAGTACTCTTCTTTTGTAACCAAGTGTTGACTTGGAAAGCTGTAACCCCTTAGGGCATTTGCTTTTGTTGTTAACATGTAATACTGTTGTAAGAATTACTCTGATGAATAGAAAGGTGTTGATTTCTCTTATATCATTGCATGTCTAAATGATGGGTTTTATGTATTATTTTTGAGGGCATCACAACTTGGTATCAGAGCGTACCAGGTTCAAATACTTTGGGTACGTGGGAAGTGATTTATATCATAATGGGTTTGTCTCGCTTGTTAGAGATGTATGTGTGACATTATGTGTTTATTTGATAACATGTTTATGTGACTATGTGGGTATGGGATTTAGTTTCTAGGATGTTGATTGAATCCTTGGGTTTCTGGGAGTCTTATTGGAAAAGCACTTGATCAATGCTGTTTCTAACTGGAACTCTAGCAACGCCTCGGGACTATCATTATCCAGAAATGAAATTCGGAAGTGCTTATGTGATTATGTGCTTACATGGAGTGAATTATTGTTGTCCATCGCATTAGGGGCCTTGAGTGTTATAACCGACACATTTGTGAATGTGCTAATGTTCTTCGTTACCTTTATTAGGATATCGGGGCGAGGCGTGGTGGTGGCGAGTAGGCCTAGGAGGCGAGAGGTGCCTATCGGATGATATTCGTAGGAGGAGGTGTTGGCCAGCCAATGTGGCGAGCAATGAGTTAGCGAGCCATGGGCACCTTAGCCCGCGAGATGGCAAGAGCATTGAGAGTATCCATGGACATTCTCAGAGCTGAGAATCAAGTCCAGGCCCAGGTTGCTGAGGCAGGGCCTTCCTTCTTGAAGAGGGAGTTCTTCCGGTATAATTCGGACGAGTTTGTTGGGGATCCGAAAGAGCCACTTAAGGCGGATGAGTGGTTGGAGCAGATAAGTAAGACGTTCGAGATGCTTGGCATCGAGGAGGAAGCATTGAAAGTGACCTTGGCATCTTTCTAGCTGAAGGGGGATACGGGTCACTGGTGGAAATTCGTGAAGGGTCGGTTGGATGGCACTTGGGAGGCTTTTGTGAGTGCTTTCCAGGAGAAATTCTTATCTCCAATAGTCAGGGAGAAGCTGAGAGACCAGTTCTACCAGCTTTTGCAGTTGAGTTCTTCAGTGGCCGAGTATGAGGCTGCTTTTACTAGCTTGTCCAGGTTCGCACCTGAACTTGTGGCGTCCGAGGAATGCCGCTGTATCGAGTTCGAGAAGAGGTTGAGGCGCGGCCTCAACATGAGAGTTGGGGGTTCTATGATCCGAGACTATGGGCGCTTGGTTCATGGTGCAGCCCATATGGTGATCATGATGCAGGAAGAGGAGGGACAGAGAGGCTCCAAGAGGAGCCAAGATGGTCAGGGTGATGGCAGGAGACAGCGAGGTGCTAACCTTCAGCAGTCTTAGGGTGGTGTTGGTAGATCGACCTTTCCAGTGCCAAGTGCAGGCTGGGGGAGAGGCAATCAGGGGGATTTCACATGTTTCAAGTGTGGTCAGCTGGGCCACAAGGCTTCGGTTTGTCCACAGAGGGGAGGAGGTCAGCAAGCTGCTTCTTCTTCGGCTAGACCGTAGAGCCAGTCGGTGAGGTCGACCATTGTCTTGTTATCGGTGTGGTCGGTAGGGGCACTGAAGAGGTTTACTGTAGTTGAGTGGCATATCGATGCATCTGGGCGAGGCGAGTCTTGACCAGACTCGTTAGTCACGAGCCTCGAGGACTAATCGAGGCTTCATCGTCGATCTGTCTGTGATCGTATGCTCTGAGGGTGGCGAGGTAGATCAGGGGGCCTTGAGGTGGCGTGTATCTTTATTACAGCGAGGACTAATCGGTTCCATCAGTTGTGAGAGGTACCTTTCTGTTTTGCAACTGGGTTGCTAATCTATTGATTTATACGGGTGCGTCTCATTCCTTTGTATCTGCTGCATTTGCATTTGTTTTGGAATTGGAGTTGGCACAATTAGCATCTCCTATATGTGTTGTATCACCTATTGGGGGTGAATTGACTTTGAAGCACGTATGTAAAGGTTGTGATATAGAGGTCACCGATCATCGGCTTCCGTTCCCTTTTGTAGTTATGCCCATGAAGGGTTTTGATGTTATTTTGGGTATGGACTGACTATCGACATACTGGGCTGTTATCGATTGTTACCGCCAGAGGGTCACAATATGTACCTTGAGCGGGGAGTGTTTTCATTTCTTGGAGGATCGGGTTGGTAGTGTGTTGCCACCGGTGTATGATCCGCGAGGGCGGAGTGAGCTTAGTGGTCTTCTTGCTGGCCTTTTGAGTAGTGAGTGCGATGAGACCCAGATTGTATTACCGAGAGTGGTCTGTGAGTATTCGGATGTTTTTCTCGAGGATCTCGTTGGTTTGCCACCTCACCGTGAGATTGAGTTCTCCATTGATTTAGTGCCCGACACGGCGCCGATTTCTATGGCACCTTACCGTTTTGCCCCAGCCAAGTTGAGTGAGTTGAAGATTCAGTTCCAAGAGTTGTTGGATAAGGGCTTTGTTCGCCCTAGTGTTTCACCGTGGGGAGCACTGGCCCTCTTTGCTAAAAAGAAAGATGGTGCCTTGAGACTTTGTATTGACTACCAGAAGTTGAATCGGGCTACGGTCAAGAATAAGTACCTTCTGCCCCGTATAGGTGATCTGTTTGACCAGTTGAAGGGTTCCCGTTGTTTGTCTAAGATAGACTTGAGATCGGGTTACCACCAGTTGAGGGTCAGGGAGGAGGATATTCCGAAGACGGCATTTCGTACGCGGTATGGCCATTATGAGTTTCTGGTGATGCCATTTGGGCTTACCAATGCACCGGCAGTCTTTATGGATTTGATGAACCGGATCTTCCGGGAATTCTTAGATCGCTTTGTGGTCATTTTTGTGGACGACATTCTTATCTATTCGCCTTTGGAGGAGGAGCACGATGAACACTTGAGAGTGGTGCTTGAGTTGCTTAGAGCCCATAAGCTGTATGCCAAGTTTGGGAAGTGTGAGTTCTGGCTAGGAGAAGTGAAGTTCTTAGGCCATGTGGTATCTGGGGAAGGGGTGTCTGTTGATACATCCAAGATAGATGCAGTGCAAGATTGGGCATAGCCTAAGAGTGTTTTTGAGATTCGCAGTTTTCTGGGATTAGCTGGGTATTATCGCCGGTTTGTGAAGGATTTCTGCAGGCTAGCTTCACCATTGACTAGGTTGACGCGGAAAGGGGTCAAGTTTGTATGGAGTGAGACTTATGAAAAGTCGTTCCAAGAGTTAAAGGTTAGATTGACCACCACTCCGGTCTTGATGATTCCGGAGAGAGGGTTGGGATATGCGGTTTATTGTGATGCCTCACGAGAGGTTTTGGGTTGTGTGTTGATGCAAGAAGGGAAAGTGGTAGCCTATGGTTCACATCAGTTGAAAATTCACGAGAAGAATTACCCCACACATGACATAGAGTTAGCAGCAGTATTCTTTGCCTTGAAGATGTGGAGGCATTACCTATATGGTGAGAAGTTCGAGGTGTTCTCGGACCATAAGAGTTTGAAGTACCTGTTTACACAGAGAGACTTAAATCTGAGGCAGAGAAGGTGGATGGAGTTCATTGAGGACTACGATTTTGAGTTGCACTACCACCCGGGAAAGGCCAATGTTGTGGCCAATGCCCTTAGTAGGAAATCCATTAGTGATGTAGGTTGTATAGCCATCCGGGAATGGGAGATGTTGGGGGCACTTGGCGAGTTCGATTTGCTTTTGGGCGAATCTGTTGAGGCTGCGGCCTTGTTTTCTGTTGTTGCGCAGCCTACACTTGTGACTCCAGTGTTAGAGGCATAGGGAGGTGACCTTGAGGTAGAAGCCCTCCGGGAGAAGATCTCTGGTGGGAAGGTTGAGAAGGGTTTGACGGTGTATCCCAACCAGAGTGTGAGATACCGAGACTGATTGTTTGTGCCGGAGTCCTGCCAAAAGGAGGTACTCCGAGAGTTTCACCATTCACGCCTTGCGGTGCATCCAGGAGGCACCAAGATGTATCGTGATTTGGGACGCCAATTTTGGTGAAGGGGCATGAAGAGAGATGTGGCAGTTTTCATGTCGAAGTGCCTTGCTTGTCAGCAAGTGAAGGCCGAGCATCAGAGGCCAGCGGGTTTGTTACAACCCTTGCCTATTGCCGAGTGGAAGTGGAAGCGTGTCACTATGGACTTCGTTGCAAGTCTTCCGAGGACTCAGCGAGGTAGTGATGCTATTTGGGTGGTTGTAGACCGGTTGACTAAGTCGGCGCACTTCATCCCTATGCGCGTGAGAGATTCGGTAGATCATCTTGCCGACTTGTATATTCGGGATATAGTGAGATTACACGGGGTCCTAGTGACGATTGTCTCAGATAGAGATCCTTGTTTTACTGCTAGGTTGTGGCATAGCTTGCAGAGTGCCTTGGGCACTAAGTTGACCTTTAGTACGGCTTATCACCCTTAGACTGACGGGCAGTCCGAGCGTGCTATTCAGATCCTTGAGGATATGCTTTGGGGTTGTGTTCTTGACTTTAGTGGGACGTGGGAGAGGCACTTGCCCTTGGTGGAGTTTGCCTACAACAACAGTTTCCAGTCTAGTATCGGTATGGCACCGTTTGAGGCATTGTATGGCCGATCGTGTAGGTCTCCAGTTTGTTGGGCCAAGATGGGTGATGCACCTTTGTTGGGTCCGGAGTTGGTGAGGGAAACGACGGAGAAAGTTGAGCTTATCCGTATGAGGCTTGTTACAGCCCAGAGTCACCAAAAGAGTTATGCTGACTGTAGGAGGAGGCCATTGGCATTTGAGACGGGTGATCATGTTTTCTTGAAAATATCACCGAGATGAGCTTTAATGAGATTTGGGAAGAGTGGGAAGTTATCCCCTCGGTTTATTGGCCCTTTTGAGATCCTTGAGAGGATTGGCCAGGTTGCCTATCGTTTAGCTTTGCCGCCGTAGTTGTCCGGAGTTCATGATGTGTTTCATGTGAGTATGCTTTGGAAGTATGAGCCAGATCCATCGCATGTATTGGATTGGACTGACCTAGAGGTTGAGGAGGATGCCTCGTATGAGGAGAGACCGGTTCGGGTCTTGGATAGGCGGGATCAAGTCCTGCGTGGCAAGACCATTCCCTTGGTAAAAGTCTTGTGGAAGCATCACGGAGTGGAAAAAGCCACTTGGGAACGTGAGTTAGAAGTCCGTGAGAAATATCCGGACTTGTTTGTTGATGTGTAACCATGCATTGGTAATTTTGTAACGTTGTTGAACTTTAAGAGCATTATATATGTCTTAAGTTGTAAAACGTTGTATATATTTTTGTTTATGAAAGTGTTTTGGAAGTTGCCTTGAAATGGGAGTTTAACGTAACATTGCATATGTTGAATGTATTGTGGAAATGGATATATATCATGAATATTAAGTATGATATAGAATGGTGGAATGTAGTATTGAAATTTGTGGAATTTCAGGGAATGCATAATTGTAATGCATGTTGTGGAAAATGTTCTGATTTGCCTGTTGAAAAGAGACGAGATTGACCGGTAATGGGTCGAGTTGTTAAAATTCGCATTTTGATATGTTGGGAATTGAGAAAATCCTATTTTTGAAAAACTTGTATTTAATTTCGGGGACAAAATTCTTTGAGGAAGGAAGGTTATAGCGATCCCGGTTTTCCTTTTTTGTATTTGTTATACTCCGGACTTTGGTTCCGGGGAGTTGGTAGTTGTGTATCTTGTTGTCATCCTTTAATTCCCTACGTTTGAATTTTAGGATGTGTTAGGTGTGTTTCGAACAGGTAGGTTGAGTTTTGGTCTCAAGTATTGTTTCCCAGAGTTTTGGGGTTACGCTCGAGCGGGTCATTCTGCGCTCGAGCGGAGTTTGGTTTTGGTTGTCCGCTCGAACGGGTCTTCTTGTGCTCGAGCGGAGTTTACACACTCCCAGTATTTCGTGCCTCTGCAAAAGTTCTGCAGGTGTGTTTCTTACGCTCGAGCGGGTTGCGCTCAAGCGGGCCCTTTGGCGCTCGAGCAGGTAGTGTTTTGTCTGTGAAAGTTCTAGGAGGGGGAAATCTACGCTCGAGCAGACTGGTTTTCGCGCTCGAGCGGATGTGCTTTATCTCTGTGTCTTGGCGCTCGAGCAGGCTTTCTTGTGCTCGAGCAGACAATGTTTTTTGTTCTTGACGCTCGAGCAGACCTGTCGTATATCAGATAGCAGTTGGGCATTTTTGAATCACTTTTCACTTTTCTTCTCTCTCTCTTACTTTCCCAAAATCGATTTTGAGAGCTTCTCTCTCTAGGAACTCCCTTCTCTCTAGGGTTTGATCTAGTTAGAGTGTTCTCCTTTCCTTTGGCCTTTGTAAAAGTTGTGTTGATCGTCGAGGGCTTCGTTTCGATCCGAAAAGTTTGGAGTTTGGAGCACTTTGGCTTCGGTCTCTTCTTTGTTTGAGCTCTAACTTCGAGGTAGGAATATCGTACTCCATGTTATGAGCTTTGTCTTTAAATTTTGGCATTTCGATATGTTGGGGTTTGTTGGGTAATTTCGAGAAAGTTTGGGGTCATTGTGTAAATTCCAAAAGAGGGATTTTCAAAGTTTAAAACCTTTATGTATGTAATACATTGGAAGATGGACTTGGCGTGGGATTATTGAGGAAAAATGGAACCTTAGGGTTGTTATGTAACTTATGGGAAAAATGCCCTAATTACATAGTCAAATTAATTTGTATAATTAATTTGGAGAAATGAAGAATTGGATTGAAAATGTTGAAATTGGAATTGTTTGGGATTAAAGGGCGTAGATGGATTTCTTTGTCGCTCACCTAGTTGGAATGTTGATAATATATTCATTTGGTGCATTTACTTTCTGTTTAGAAATAACTGCTTTGGGTTATCGGTGGAGGATAGTTTTGATTGTTGTAGACAATGCATGATGATTAGGCAAACTAAAACTAATCGATTGAGTATGCTATCGAATATAACGACTGGAATAATACATTAACTTTATGTATTGATTGATTGTATATGATCTATGTTTATATACATGTGTTGTGTAGGAGGAGATAGGGGATGTACTCCACGGTTTAGGGGAAGATAGGGGATGAACCACTAAACCGAATTTTGTGTGACATTGATATAGCACTACAATGTGTATCAAGTGTTGATTATGGAAGTGTTCGAATTGATTTGATATAGCACTAAAATGTATATCGTTATCAATTGTGAAGTATAGAAGTGATTCTATGTTATGTTGATCTGACAAAGAAATGTGTCTCTTTCGTAAAGTGTGGAAATGGTTTACGTGTTATCGATACAGCATTATAATGTGTATCCATCATGAATTTCGAATGTGTTTTAAAGATGAGTCTTAATCTCATTAAGTTATTTGGCTAGGTATTGAGCTTTGTTTTCAAACTCAAAGTTGAAAAAGAAATGGGAAATGAAATGTAACATGGACTTAATGTCATGAAACCGGAATGTGATATATGTGGATGTATCTGTGTTGACCATCTATCAAATGCTAATCCTTTAGTCATTGTTTATAGTTGGTTTATTATATTTCTACTGGGCGTTGGCTCACCCTATATGGGACATCATTTTCAGGTACAGGTAGCATGCCACCTCCAAGGACATAGCTTGGATGGTTGTGGGAGTTGAAGACTCTTTTGATTATTTTGTTTGTATTACATGTATATCAAGCCAAGGGCTTATTTTGTATAGAGTTAGTACTCTTCTTTTGTAACCAAGTGTTGACTTGGAAAGCTGTAACCCCTTAGGGCATTTGCTTTTGTTGTTAACATGTAATATTGTTGTAAGAATTACTCTGATGAATAGAAAGGTGTTGATTTCTCTTATATCATTGCATGTCTAAATGATGG
Organism: Camellia lanceoleosa; assembly: GCA_025200525.1. NCBI lineage: Eukaryota > Viridiplantae > Streptophyta > Magnoliopsida > Ericales > Theaceae > Camellia > Camellia lanceoleosa. The sequence goes on along the minus strand of JANUSC010000178.1, from coordinate 407,866 downwards.
GTTTTATGTATTATTTTTGAGGGCGTTACAACTTGGTATCAGAGCGTACCGGGTTCGAATACTTTGGGTACGTGGGAAGTGATTAGTATCACAATGGGTTTGTCTCACTTGTTAGAGACGTATGTGTGACATTATGTGTTTATTTGATAACATGTTTATGTGACTATGTGGGTATGGGATTTAGTTTCTAGGATGTTGATTGAATCCTTGGGTTTCTGGGAATCCTATTGGAAAAACACTTGATCAATGCTGTTTCTAACTAGAACTCTAGCAACGCCTCGGGACTATCATTGTCCAGAAATGAAATTCGTAAGTGCTTATGTGATTATGTGCTTACATGGAGTGAATTATTGTTGTCCATCGCATTAGGACGCGAGTGTTATAGCTTCGGCACATTTGTAAATGTGCTAATGTTCTTCGTTACCTTTATTAGGATGTCAGGACGAGGACGTGGTGGTAGGTGATGTAGGCCTAGGAGGCGGAGGTGCCTATACCGGGATGATATTCGGCCTGATAGGAGGTGTTGGCGAGCCAATGTGGTGAGCCATGGTTGATGAGCCATGGGCACCTTAGCCCGCGAGATGGTAGGAGCATTGAGAGTATCCATGGACATTCTCAGAGCTGAGAATCAAGTCCAGGCACAGGTTGCTGAGGCAGGGCCTTCCTTCTTGAAGAGGGAGTTCTTTCGGTCTAATCTGGAAGAGTTTCTTGGGGATCCGAAAGAGCCACTTAAGGCGGACGAGTGGTTGGAGCAGATGAGTAAGACGTTCGAGATGCTTGGCATCGAGGATGGAGCATTGAAAGTGACCTTGACATCTTTCTAGCTGAATGGGGATGTGGGTCAGTGGTGGAAATTCGTGAAGGGTCGGTTGAATGGCACTTGGGAGGCTGTTGTGAGTGCTTTCTTGGAGAAATTCTTATCTCCAACAGTCAGGGAGAAGCTGAGAGACCAGTTCTACCAGCTTTTGTAGTTGAGTTCTTCAGTGGCCGAGTATGAGGCTGCTTTTACTAGCTTGTCCAGGTTCGCACCTAAACTTGTGGCGTCTGAGGAATGCCGCTGTATCGAGTTCGAGAAGAGTTTGAGGCGCAACCTCAAGATGAGAGTTGGGGGTTCTATGGTTTGAGACTATGGGCGTTTGGTTGATGCTGCAGCCCATATGGAGATCATGATACAGGAGGAGGAGGGACAGAGAGGCTCCAAGAGGAGCCAGGATGGTCAGGGTGATGGCAGGAGACAGCGAGGTGCTAACCCTCAGCAGTCTTAGGGTGGTGTTGCTAGATCGACCTTTCCAGTGCCGAGTGCAGGCCGGAGGAGAGGCAATTAGGGGGATTTCACATGTTTCAAGTGTGGTCAGCTGGGCCACAAGGCTTCGGTTTGCCTGAGAGGGAGGAGGTCGACTTGTTTCTTTTGGCTAGACATGAGCAGTCGAGGCGGTCGACTGTCTTGTTATCGGTGTGGTCGGCGGGGCACTGAAGAGGTTTTGCCCTTGAATTAGTGGCACATCGATGCATCTGGCGGCGAAGTCTTGACCAGCTCGGTCAGTCTGAGCCTCGAGGACTAATCAGGGGGCTTCATCGTCGATCTGTCTGTGATCGTATGCTCAGGGGTGGCAGGTAGATCGAGGGCCTTGAGTAGCGTGTATCTTTATTCTGCGCGGGACTGCAGTTCCATCAGTTGTGAAAGGTACCTCTCTATTTTGCAACTAGGTTGCTAGTGTATTGATTGATACGGGTGCGTCTCATTCCTTTGTATCTACTGCATTTGCATCTGTTTTGGAATTGGAGTTGGCACAATTAGCATCTCCTATATGTGTTGTATCACTTGTTGGGGGTGAATTGATTTTGAAGCACGGATGTAGAGGTTGTGATATAGAGGTCGCCGATCATCAGCTGCCGTTCCCTTTTGTAGTTATGCCTATGAAGGGTTTTGATGTTATTTTGGGTATGGATTGGCTATCGTCATACCGGTACATTATCGATTACTACCTTGAGGGTCCTGATATGTACCTTGAGCGGGGAGTGTTTTCATTTCTTGAGGGATCGGGTTGGTTGTGTGTTGCCACCGGTGTATGATCCGTGAGGGCGGAGTGAGGTTAGTGGTCTTCTTTCTAGCCGTTTGAGTAGTGAGTGTGATGAGACCCAGATTGTATTACCGAGAGTGGTTTGTGAGTATTTGGATGTTTTTCCTGAGGATCTCGTCGGTTTGCCACCTCACTGTGAGATTGAGTTCTCCATTGATTTAGTGCCCAGCACAATGCTGATTTCTATGGCACTTTACCGTTTTGCCCCAGCGAGTAGAGTGAGTTGAAGATTCAGCTCCAGGAGTTGTTGGATAAGGGCTTTGTTCGCCCTAGTGTTTCACCGTGGGGAGCACCGGCCCTTTTTGCTAAAAAGAAAGATGGTGCCTTGAGACTTTTTATTGACTACCGGAAGTTGAATCGGGCTACAGTCAAGAATAAGTATCCTATGCCCCGTATAGATGATCTGTTTGACCAATTGAAGGGTTCCCGTTGTTTCTCTAACATAGACTTGAGATCGGGTTACCACCAGTTGAGGGTCAGGGAGGAGGATATTTCGAAGACGGCATTCCGTACGCGATATGGCCATTATGAGTTTCTGGTGATGCCAGTTGGGCTCACCAATGCACCGGCAGTCTTTATGGATTGGATGAACTGAATCTTCCAGGAATTCTTAGATTGCTTTGTGGTCGTTTTTGTGGACGACATTCTTATCTATTCGCCTTTGGATGAGGAGCACGAAGAACACTTGAGAGTAGTGCTTGAGTTGCTTAGAGCTCATAGGCTGTATGCCAAGTTTGGGAAGTGTGAGTTTTGGCTAGGAGAAGTCAAGTTCTTAGGCCATGTGGTATCCGGGGAAGGGGTGTCTGTTGATGCATCTAAGATAGGCGATGCAAGATTAGGCCTGACCTAAGTGTGTTTTGAGATCCATGATTTTACGGGATTAGCTGGGTATTATCGCCGGTTTGTGAAGGATTTCTCCAGGCTAGCTTCACCGTTGACTAGGTTAACGCGGAAAGGGGTCAAGTTTGTATAGAGTGAGACTTGTGAAAAGTCGTTCCAAGAGTTGAAGGTTAGATTGACCACCACTCCGGTCTTGATTATTCCAGAGAGAGGGTTGGGATATGCGGTTTATTGTGATACCTCATGAGAGGGTTTGGGTTGTGTGTTGATGCAAGGGGGGAAAGTGGTAGCCTATGGTTCACGTCAGTTGAAAATTCACGAGAAGAATTACCCCACACATGACCTAGAGTTAGCAACGGTATTCTTTGCCTTGAAGATGTGGACGCATTACCTATATGGTGAGAAGTTCGAGGTGTTCTCGGACCATAAGAGTTTGAAGTACCTGTTTACACAGAGAGACTTAAATCTGAGGCAGAGAATGTGGATGGAGTTCATTGAGGACTACAATTTTGAGTTGCACTATCACCCGGGAAAGGCCAATGTTGTGGCCAATGCCCTTAGTAGGAAATCCATTAGTGATGTAGGTTGTATAGCCATCTGGGAATGGGAGATGTTGGTGGCACTTGGCGAGTTCGATTTGCTTTTGGGTGAATTTGTTGAGGCTGCGGCCTTGTTTTCTGTTGTTGCGTAGCTTACACTTGTGACTCGAGTGTTAGAGGCATAGGGTGGTGACCTTGAGGTAGATGCCCTCCGGGAGAAGATCTCCGGTGGAAAGGTTGAGAAGGGTTTGACGGTGTATCCCGACCAGAGTGTGAGATACCGAGGCGATTGTTTGTGTCGGAGTCTGCCGAGAGGAGGTACTCAGAGTTTCACCATTCACCTTCTTGTGCATCCGGGAGGTACCAAGATGTATCGTGATTTGGGGTGCCAGTTTTGGTAGAGGGGCATGAAGAGAGATGTGGCAGTTTTCGTGTCGAAGTGCCTTACTTGTCAGCAAGTAAAGGCCAAGCATCAGAGGCCAGCGGGTTTGTTACAACCCTTGGCTATTGCCGAGTGGAAGTGGGAGCATATCACTATGGACTTCGTTGCAGGTCTTCCGAGGACTCAGTGGGGTAGTGATGCTATTTGGGTGGTTGTAGACCGGTTGACTAAGTCGGCGCACTTCATCCCTATGCGCGTGAGAGATTCGGTAGATCATCTTGCCGACTTGTATATTCGGGATATAGTGAGATTGCATGGGGTCCCAGTGACGATTGTCTCAGATAGATATCCTCGTTTTACTGCTAGGTTGTGGCAGAGTTTGCAAAGTGCCTTGGGCACTTAGTTGACCTTTAGTACGGCTTATCACCCTCAGACTAACGGGCAGTCTGAGCGTGCTATTCAGATCCTTGAGGATATGCTTCGGGGTCGTGTCCTTGATTTTAATGGGATGTGGGAGAGGCACTTGCCCTTGGTGGAGTTTGCCTACAACAACAGTTTCCAGTCTAGTATCGGTATGGCACCGTTTGAGGCCTTGTATGGCCGACCGTGTAGGTCTCCAGTTTGTTGGGTCGAGGTGGGTGATGCACCTTTGTTGGGTCCGGAGTTGGTGAGAAGCAGCGGAGAAAGTTGAGCTTATTCGTATGAGGCTTATTCTGACCCAGTCGCCAAAGAGTTATGCTGACCGTAGGAGGAGGCCTTTGGCATTTGAGACGAGTGATCATGTTTTCTTGAAAATATCACCGAGGCGAGGTTTGATGAGATTTGGGAAGAGTGGGAAGTTATCCCCTCGGTTTATTGGCTCTTTTGAGATCCTTGAGAGGATTGGCGAGATTGGCTATCGTTTAGCTTTGCCGCCGTAGTTGTCTGGAGTTCATGATATGTTTCATGTGAGTATGCTTCGGAAGTATGAGCCAGATCCATCGCATGTATTGGATTGGACCGACCTAGAGGTTGAAGAGGATGCCTCGTATGAGGAGAGACCGGTTCGGGTCTTGGATAGGCGGGATCAAGTCTTGCGTGACAAGATCATTCCCTTGGTAAAAGTCTTGTGGAAGCATCACGGAGTGGAAGAAGCCACTTGGGAACGTGAGTTAGAAGTTCGTGAGAAATATCCGGACTTGTTTGTTGATGTGTAACCATGCATTGGTAATTTTGTAATGTTGTTGAACTTTAAGAGCATTATATATGTCTTAAGTTGTAAAACATTGTATATATTTTTGTTTATGAAAGTGTTTTGGAACTTGCCTTGAAATGGGAGTTTAACGTAACATTGCATATGTTGAATGTATTGTGGAAATGGATATATATCATGAATATTAAGTATGATATACAATGGTGGAATGTAGTATTGAAATTTGTGGAATTTCAGGGTATGCATAATTGTAATGCATGTTGTGGAAAATGTTCTGATTTGCCTTTTGAAAAGAGATGAGATTGACCGGTTATGGGTCGAGTTGTTAAAATTCGCATTGTGATTTGTTGGGAATTGAGAAAATCTTGTTTTTGAAAAACTTGTATTTAATTTTGGGGACGAAATTCTTTAAGGAGGGAAGGTTATAGCGATCTCGGTTTTCCTTTTCTGTATTTGTTGTACTCCTGACTTTGGTTCCGGGGAGTTGGTAGTTGTGTATCTTTTTGTCATCCTTTAATTCCCTATGTTTGAATTTTAGGATGTGTTGGGCGTGTTTCGAACAGGTAGGTTGAGTTTTGGTCTCAAGTGTTGTTTCCCAAAGTTTTGGTGTTACGCTCGAGCGGGTCATTCTGCGCTCGAGCGGAGTTTGCTTTTGGTTGTTCGCTTGAACGGGTCTTCTTGCACTCGAGCGGAGTTTACACACTCCCAGTATTTTGTGCCTCTGCAAAAGTTCTGCAGGTGTATTTCTTATGCTCGAGTGGGTTGCGCTCGAGCGGGCCCTTTGGCGCTCGAGCGGGTAGTGTTTTGTCTGTGAAAGTTCTGGGAGAAATCTCGCTTGGCGGATGGTTTTCTTTCGGCGGATGTGCTTTATCTCGTGTCTTGGCACTCGGCGGGCCTTCTTCGCTCGGCGGACCATGTTTTTGTTCTTGGGTCGGCGTTGTGTTTTCGCTCGGCGGACTTATATATCGAGATAGCAGTTGGGCATTTTTGAATCACTTTTCACTTTTCTTCTCTCTCTCTTAGTTTCCCAAAATCGATTTTGAGAGCTTCTCTCTCTAGGAACTCCCTTCTCTCTAGGGTTTGATCTAGTTAGAGTGTTCTCCTTTTTTTCGGCCTTTGTAAAAGTTGTGTTGATCATCGAGGGCTTTGTTTTGATTCGAAAAGTTTGGAGTTTGGAGCACTTTGGTTTTGGTCTCTTCTCCGTTTGAGCTCTAACTTCGAGGTAGGGATATCCTACTCCATCTTATGAGCTTTGTCTTTAAATTTTTGCATTTCGATATGTTGGGGCTTGTTGGGTAATTTTGAAAAAGTTTGGGGTCATTGTGTAAATTCCAAAAGAGGGGTTTTTAAAGTTTAAAACCTTTATGTATGTAATACATTGGAAGATGGACTTGGTGTGGGATTATTGAGGAAAAATGGAACCTTAGGGTTGTTATGTAACTTATGGGAAAAATGCCCTAATTACATAGTCAAATTAATTTGTATAATTAATTTGGAGAAATGAAGAATTGGATTGAAAATGTTGAAATTGGAATTGTTTGGGATTAAAGGGCGTAGATGGATTTCTTTGTCGCTCACCTAGTTGGAATGTTGATAATATATTCATTTGGTGCATTTACTTTCTGTTTAGAAATAACTGCTTTGGGCTATCGGTGGAGGATAGTTTTGATTGTTGTAGACAATGCATAATGATTAGGCAAACTAAAACTAATCGATTGAGTATGCTATCGAATATGGCGACTGGAATAATACATTAACTTTATGTATTGATTGATTGTATATGATCTATGTTTATATACATGTGTTGTGTGGGAGGAGATAGGGGATGTACTCCACGATTTAGGGAAAGATAGGGGATGGACCTCTAAACCGGATTTTGTGTGACATTGATACAGCACTACAATGTGTATCAAGTGTTGATTATGGAAGTGTTCGAATTGATTTGATATAGCACTAAAATGTATATCGTTATCAATTGTGAAGTATAGAAGTGATTCTATGTTATGTTGATACAGCACCAAAATGTGTATCTTTCGTAAAGTGTGGAAATGGTTTACGTGTTATCGATACTGCATTATAATGTGTATCCATCATGAATTTCGAAAGTGTTTTAAAGATGAGTCTTAATCTCATTAAGTTATTTGGCTAGGTGTTGAGCTTTGTTTTCAAACTCAAAGTTGAAAAAGAAATGGGAAATGAAATGTAACATGGACTTAATGTCATGAAACCGGAATGTGATATATGTGGATGTATCTGTGTTGACCATCTATTAATTGCTAATCCTGTAGTCATTGTTTATAGTTGGTTTAGTATATTTCTACTGGGCATTGGCTCACCCTATATGGGACATCATTTTCAGGTGCAGGTAGCATGCCACCTCCAAAGACATAGTTTGGATGGTTGTGGGAGTTGAAGACTCTTTTGATTATTTTGTTTGTATTACATGTATATTAAGCCAAGGGCTTATTTTGTATAGAGTTAGTACTCTTCTTTTGTAATCAAGTATTGACTTGGAAAGCTGTAACCCCTTAGGGCATTTGCTTTTGTTGTTAACATGTAATACTGTTGTAAGAATTACTCTGATGAATAGAAATGTGTTGATTTCTCTTATATCATTGCATGTCTAAATGATGGATTTTATGTATTATTTTTGAGGGCGTCACAATTAATATATAAAATAATAATTGTTACTTAGGTTTTAAATTTATTTATCAACATATTACAAAATAAAATTCTATTTTATTTATTTATAAGGCTAATTACACAGACCTCTCTAAGATATTTGATAATTATACAAACCTCTCCTGTAATTTCTGTAATTACACGGGCCTCCAAATTGGTACACAATGGTGTTAATATTGCCATTGAAATGACAAAAATACCCTCTATAAAAATACTATTAAATAATGTAGCCCTAGCAAAATCCCACTTTGATAAACCTAGTATATTAGATGAATTATATACCATGTTTATATCATCCAAAAATAAAATAAAAAATGCATATATATATATATATACATACAACATTATACCAATTTCCAACCTAAAATAGTAATAACTTAATTTTAAATTTAAAGTATAAATCATTCATAGATAGTAAACTTCTTGAACCCTGGCTCTTTCAGTGTACTTTAGTCTGATACTGTAGTTAGCCACTTATGCACAACATTTGAACCAATATCCATCATAAGAAACTCGAGCTGTTGACACAAGCTCAGCACATGTGTTTGCCATGAACAGAAATTAGAACTCTAAATCAACATCATTTAACGTCATCAGACAGCACCTAACAACAATCTCCAAATAATAAAGATTAGAAAGATTAATATATGTTTACATAGATAAAGAGTGTTTTTAGAACTGTGAGAGATGATTAATAGAGCATAATATAAAAAGAAAGATTATAAAAAATAAATAAATAAAAAAAGATAAACGAAAGGAGGTAAAGAAAAAAAAAAAAACAAAACAAAACAAAAGAAATTTGAGAGAAAATATTAAGGCAAGTTTTTAACATATAATTTGTGGAACGCTCTTAGGATTGGAATCATCGTTATCAATCAAAACCAAACCACTTTCCACAGGGTTGGTTGGTTTGGTTCTATTCCATAATTTACATGATTTGGTTTGGTTCCCTAAATTTTTGAAACTGTTGAAATCGGGTTACATTTTTAATTTACCTCAGAACTGGAACAAACTGAACCAAGTACACCCCTATCAAATTGCATAAAAATCACTTAATATGTAGAACACTAACACAATTAAATTTGCCACTAATGATACGAATGACATTTGCTTAGATAATAATATAAGGATTTCCATGTATGAAAAAGTACATCAAATGAAAATTGTAGAAAATCAAGTACAAAGAAGCACATCACCTTCGTTAAAAAAAATAAATAAATAAAAAGAAGCACATCATCTCTGTTTGATCACCCCTAGTCCCAAAACCTTAAGTAAATCAACACCCCCGAATTTTTTGAAAATTGAGAAACACCTAATACTTCAACTAACAATATGCAAAAACAACCCCTTGGTTGCTCAATGAATAGGAAAGATGCTGACATCAGCAAAAATTGTGTAATGCTAATAATACTCTTGAATTGTTTTGCAGACATAAGTGTCCATTCATGGTAGAGTTGAAGGAGAGCAGATCACAAGACAACCCTTTATTTTGGCATAATGCTAACATTAATACTGAAATAATCATTTTTGGTACAAGGGTAAACAAGTAAAATCAAGCACGTCGTAACCAGTGGTGGAGGGAGCATGTGACCAGGAGGGTCACGTGCCCCCCCTGAATTTTGAATTTTTTTTTTTTTACAAACATAAAAAAATATTTTAAATAAAAAATTACAAAAATATTATTAGAGTGAAATGTCAATACCATTTTAAAAATTATGAAAACAATAATGGTTGTTTTGATTAAAAATAAAGAGACTATTATAAATAAACCATATTAGCTATGAAATTTTTTGAATGTACCAGCGATGTCATTATTAATGATATGCAAGTTTAAGTAATCTCACTATAAAGGTATGAAATTTATTAGATTGTTAGTTACATTTGACATGTGAGGTTCACTCTTTATGCGTTTATTTAACCATTAGTGGGTGATATCACATACCAATGATGACGTGGTATTACCATTATATTGAATTTTTAATCAAATTTTGTATCAAAAAATAATTTATCATTATATAATTTATTTTAAAGCTTATATCCATTTTTTTTTGGTATTGTCCATGATACACTAGTTACAAATAACATTCAGCTTGTTTGTTTCTAGTTTTTAGAAAATTTACTTTTTTTATTTTTCGTATTTTAATATTTTGAATGAATTTTTTTAATATTTTAAGAAAATTTTAAAATTTTTAGACATACCTAACATAAATACACTTAAAAAGTATAATATTTTTGAAAAAAATATTTAAAAAATACATTAAATACCAAAAAATACGAAAAAAATGAAAATTCAGTATATTTTTTTATATTTTGTGTGTATTTATTAATTTTTAAAAATATTTTTTATAAATATTTTACTATTTAGATACATTTAAGTAAGGTGCATCTAAAAAAATTAAAAAATTACTTAAAATTCAAAAAATATTCACTAAAAACAAAAAAAAAATACGAAAAATAAAAAAATTCAGTTTTCAAAAAACTAAATTTAGAAAACTGAAACCAAACACACTTATTATTATTTTTTTTGATATTTCTTGAAATCAATTGTAAAAACTTGCGTAAAATATTTTTGTAAAAATTATTGGAATTAGTAAGTGCCCCTTCTAATTTAATTTTTTGGCTCTGCCACTGGTTGTAACATCTGTCAACCCTTAGTTTTTGAGAGGGATTTTCTAGTAATTTCAGAAAACAGTAGGGTGTCCTGGTATTTGTTAGAAACCTCAGGGAGTGTTTATGCAATTTACCTAAATAAAAATCACAAGCACAGCTAAGGTGCAAAATGTGAGCAAGCTTAGGTTAATGTCGGTATCAATATGAGGTCCAAGAAGTAAAGGCATAGTAATTATAGCAGTCCTAAAATAAGGAACTCAACTAATTTCTACCTCTTAAGAATTTGAGAGAGCAAAACTCACCTTCATGTCTCAAAAGAAGCAATTCATTGAGCGAAACAAGAAACTTACATCGTCTATTACAACATGTTTCTATGCATTTTTACATAACATTATATTATAATTATAAAAGCATATACTACTAGTTCTACAGAGTCATCTACAAAGGACAGGCTTCTTCTTCCTTGCTAGTTTGTTTGTTTTTTCTCTTTTTTCGATGAAGTCTTTCATCATGCTGAAAATGCACCAGATTCAGCCACCAAATACAACACCACATCAAAAATAAACAAAAAGTTTAAAATTGATACATATGAAGAAATTTGACAAGCAAAATCTAGACAATCAGATCATTTGACTGTGCAAGAGTAATGAGTCATCCATATATTTAACTTCATCACAATCATGTAAAGAGAAGCCAAATCCTGATTGACTTTTAAATCGGTAATAGGACAAAGATCACATAGAATATTAACCATGCATTCTCAAGCCAACGAACTCATTAAATCAAAAAAAATTAAAAAGATCTAGAGACACAATAATAGACCATTGAATCAAGTTTCAATTTTCAATTGAATGATAGCATAAGAGGAGACTAAGGAACACAAGAATCAACAAGGTTAAAGGACTATGAAGCACGGATACTTCTAAAAAGGCAATGTATCCGTATTGTATTCGTATCAAATACCGATACTCCTTAGATATTCATAGATATGTATTGGATACTTGCTAAAAGTATCGGATACTTTTTAATTAATTTTGAAGAATCGGATACTCCAAGTCCCGTATTACTTTCACAAAATTAGAATTGTAGTATTTATTGCATAGCATTATAATATATTATAAGTGTGAGGATAAATACAAAAAAAAAATAAAAATAAATTAATACTTTGCTTAGTTCTTTGATAAGAAGAACATAATGAAGTAAAGTAATTTAATTTGTCAAATTGACTTATTCTTATTGTGCCATGCACGTCAATTAGAAAATAAAATAAAAATTAAATATCGTTATTCTATTATTGTAATAAAAACATACTAGACTTGATATTGAAATGAAATATTTGTAAGACCTATTAAAAGTTAAAAGAAGTAAACTAGCTACCAACTTAAATTAATATCTAATTATTAAAGATTAGTATTTTGTATTATTTAATTACAGTATGATTTCTCAACATTCTTGAGCTCATGCATAACTGACTACTAATAATTTTTTTTAATATTTTTTTTATAAACATATCCTAACCGTATCCAAATCCTATTTTTTAAAATTTTGTCGTATCACCGCATTCATATCGTATCCATATCCATTCTTCCTAGTTAAAGGATCAGATCGAGGATGTATGTTGGAAATACTGGACATCATTTGTAAATATTTGAAGATTCAAGCAACCCTACACTGCTGGAGATTCTTTGTTATTCCAGCATAGACATAATAGAACACAGTAAGGAACCAATTAATGCAAGTGAGATATAATATCAAAGAAAGTAAGAAACAAGAAAAGGAAGAACTGTTACCTCTTTCTTGAGTATGTGAGGAACACTCCCAATTGATACAAGGCTGTTAAACTCTGCGGATAGGTTTGATTCCTTAATTCTAGACCACATATGAGAGGGCAGGGCCAACAATAACGTCGTTAGAGCATCATTGCCAATTAAATGGCCATTGTTTACACTGCAGCCACTTGGACTTGGATCAATAGTTTGGATCATTTTACCAGGCCCTTGCTCCCTGCTGCAGGTAACCGGCTCACTCATTTCAACAGAGACACTATCATAATTGCCTTTTGAAGAACCCGCTGAATCTGTAGAGTGTAATCGACCAGAAGAACCAGGGTTCAATGTTGAATGCTTGACCCCATCCGAAGCCACATTTGCTGCAATCTCAAGCAAAGCATGCTGATTGCCAAAACTTGTCACAAATCCGCTATCAGAATTCATAAAATCCATCCAGTTGCTGACTCGCTTATGCAATTCTATCTCCCATAATTGCATTAATAACTGGTCCTGAAACCCAAAAACAAGAAGCTAAATTATAAGATAATCTTCAGATAAAATGGGAGAGGTTAGAAAGAACAAGAGAGAAGGGAAAGAGGTTTCAATTTCAACATGTGAGTAGCAGGAAGCATATGCAGCAGAAGATAAATGACCCCTGGGTAGTAAGCCTTTTCCTCTTCATTTCGCTTGAAGGAACATGCCCATCCTTCCCTTGGGCTTCAGCAACTTGCTTAATAAACACACTGAAATTGGTAGAGACTGACATAAATAGAACGGATAGAATTTGATTAACATCTTTTATATCCTCTGACTCTAATATAAGGGGTATTTGTGAAAGATGATTTGCAGTCCTAATCCAACTCCCATCATGATAGCTCTGCACTAAGTCCACAACAATTTATGTCCAATGTTTATTCACAAAACCACAAAACTGAGAGCTAACCACTATCATAACAATACCAAGAAGATCTCATTAACAAAAATCAAATGTCCACTAAGCATATATGTTCTATAAATTTCATATATTTCAAATGCACCTTTCACTTGGTATGGGTAGGCCTTGGTAGTCCATGGCTATCGACCAGTCATGCCTTAATCCAACTAGGATGGGATTTTGGTTGTGAACGGCTGTAATGACCCAATTTTTTTTTTTTAAATAGTCAGTGCATAATTTAATTGAACAAATTTTTGAATTTGATTGCTGTGAAAATTCTATGCGAAAATAGTTCGGTTTTTTTTTTTTTTTTTTTTTTTTTTTAAGGGAATATATTCTTATAGCGATCCCGGGTTTACCCCTTGGTGTACAGTGATTCGGACTTATGTCTGTGGGTGTTAGAGGTTGTTTGAACCTTGGTTGCGTCCTTTTAGACTTTGTATTTGGGTTATAGGACGTGTTGGGCGGGTTCGTTTTGGCTTGGTTGTGTTTGGAGCTAAGTGTTGGTGCCCAGAATTTTGCTCCTTCGCTCGGCGAGTTAGGAGTTGGTCGCTTCAGCGGCGTGGTTTCTTGTGTCCGTGGGTCGAGCAGGTGGAGTCGCTAGCGGCGAGCGGCTAAGTCTAATCGAACTGAAACTTTGTTTCTTCGCCGAGCGGTATCCGTCGCTTCAGCGTGGGTCTAGATGCGGCAACTTTGAAGCTTGTCTTGGCTCGGCGAGATTTTCTTCGCTCGGCGAGCCTAGTCGATGGTTGGCTCGGCGAGATTTCTTAGCTCGGCGAGGAGCTTTGAGGCGGTGTTGGGTGTTTTACGTGCAGTCGCTCGGCCGGGTCTTCCTTCAGCGAGCGAGCTTTGGTGTATATCAAGAGGCAGCGGGGAGAACTTCACTTTTTCTTCTTCTTTCATTTTGGAACCTTAGCGGTAGACTCCTCTCTCTCTAAACATATACTCTCTCTAGGATTTCATCTCTCTTTAGTGTGGATCTAACCTAAGTCCTTTGTTAATAAGATAGAGGTGGTGAGATCTTCGTTTTAATCTGAAAAAGTTGGGATTTGGAGCACTTTGGGTTTTGGTCTTCATCTCCGTTTGGGCTCGAATTTGAGGTAGGGATATCCTACTCCTCCTTATGGTCTTTGTCTTTAAATTTTAGCACTTGGATATGTTGGGGGTTGTTGCGTAATTTTGAGAAACTTTGGGGCCTTTTGTGCAATTTACAAAAGTTGGGGTTTTGTTTAGAAATGAGCTTTGTATGCATGTTTGGCATCGGAAGGGAGTAAATGACGGATTGTAAATGAAAATGGAGCCTTAGGGTTGTTTTGTGAATTATGGTAATTTGCCTAATTGGTTTAATTAATTAATGTATATAATTAATTAAAGAGAATGAGAATTGGATTGAATATGTGGAAATTGAGAATGTACGGGGTTAAAGGGTGTAGTTGAATCGTGTATTACTCACCTGATTGAAATATGGTTATATTATCCATTTGTGCATTTATTTCCTGTTTAGAAATAACTGCTTTGGCTACCGGTGGAGGGTAGTGTTGATTGTTGTAGACAATGCATGCTGATTAGGCAAACTAAACCTAATCGAGTGGAAATGTCATAGAGTATGACGAGTGATCGAATACATTAACTTTATGTATTGATTGAATGCGTATGTGGTTATGTGTTTATATGCATTGTTTGTGTTTGTGTATGGGAGGAGATAGGGATGTACTCACGGTTTAGGGAAGATGGGGATGTACCTCTAAACGGTTAATCGATGGCTAGGGAAGATGGGGATGTACCGCTAGACCGATGAAAAATATTGGAAATACCTCATATGCTTGACCGTGGAAGATATTGGATGTAGCTCATATGCTTGTCCATGGAAAATATTGGATGTAGCTTATATGCTTGTCCATGGAGAAATATTGGAAATAGCTCATATGCTTTTCCATGGAGATGTGTTGCAGTCTGGTTTGTTGATATGATATAGCACTAAAATCTATATCATTATTGTTTAGGGAAATGCAAGTGTATGGATTGATTTGATATAGCACTAAAATGTATATCGTTATCAATTGTGAAGTATAGAAAATGTTTCTATGTTAAGTTGGTACAACACCAACATGTGTGTCATAAGTAAAGAATGAAAGTGGTATATGTGTTAGTGATATAACGAAAAGGTTTTGGCGGATCTTGAGCCGGGTTTTCAAACTCTTGTTGAAGAAGAAATGGAAAGTGAATTGGTACTTAAAATTTGGGTTGTCTTGAAATGGTAAAAGAATGTAAGTGTTGTCTCGAGAATGTATAAGTGTAGGCCATCTGTTGATTGCTAATGTTTTAGGCATTGTTCATAGTTGGTTTAGTGTATTTCTACTGGGCTGTGGCTCACCCTATATGGGACACCATTTTCAGGTACAGGGAGCATGCCACCTCCAAGGATATCGCTTGAGAGGCTAGAGGCAGGCAGATGATTGTGGTTTTGACTGTATTTTGTTTTAATTACATGTAATTTCAAGCCAAGGGCTTTTCATGTATTTGAGTTAGTACTCTTCTGTTTGTAACCAAGTGTTAGCTTGGAAAGATGTAAGCCCATGGGGCGTTTAATTCTGTTGATTAACATGTAAAGATGTTTATCCCTTGTAGCAATGTATGTATGAATGGATGGGTTTTCTGTTATTATTTTGGGGGCGTTACAATTCTGATGATGGTTTTTGTGGTGGAAGATAGGGTGATGATGTTTTTGTTTTTGTGTGGTGAAATACAAATATAAAGGGAACATGCATGGTCAGCAGGGTGGTGGAGGATATTTCTTTACAAAAGAGAGAAGTGAGTGCTAGAGTGGGGTTCAAGCATGGGAGGGAAAAATATATTTTTATAAAGAGAGACACACTTACACACACAGAAGGCACATGGGGAGAGGGACAACATTGCTTGGCGCTAAAAAAAAAAATACATCAATACACACGGGTTCTCTCTCTCTCTCCCGTGGGGAAAAGGAGGCACAGACGACGCACCTCTCTCTCTCTCTCTTTCCTTGTTCTTCATTGTTGCTCAACTTTTAAGCTTCAAGTGAGAGTCTTTAGAGTGAGATTTTGATAAAATTTTGTAAATGAAAGTTGGAGAGCTCGTCGTGATCTTCGCAATGGTAGTTTCGAATTCATGATTAGGCAAGATTTGCTTTCCAGATCTGCTCTTCATCATTATTTGAGGTAGGAACTTTCTTCATAATTTTATATTAAAGCTATGTTAGGGTTATTTTGAGAAAATATATCATTATAAGAGGTATTACATATATATATATATTTTTTTAGATTTTTATTTGGTAATTTTTGGAAGAGAAATTATGTTGAAATGTTAAGAATATTATTATTTTGAAATTGATTTGGAAAAATCATCTTGTGTTGGAAATACTTGTTAAAAATCCGAAAATAAAATAAAATAAATAGTTGTATGACTTGTATCTACAAGTGTTAATGAGAGGCAACCCTACTTTTTTGGTCTTTCTCAATAGAGATACATTCTATCTTCTCATTCTCTTATTCTGCTCTTTTACTGTATCAGTTTTAATTGGTGGTGAAATCAAAATATGGAAGTATGAGGGGGATTGGTCTTCGATGGAGATTTTTATGTCCCAAAAAACCATGGACATTCTAAGAAAGTAATGTGTCAGGTCCTACACCGTGTCTCACATTGACACGATACTCATTGGACATTTCCCAACACTTCACACATTTACAAGTTTGAATAAACTAACTTGGTATCAAATGAGAAAAGAAAAATAATTTAAATTTATACCTATTTTCCTCCTTCAAATTTTAAAATTTATTATCTTTGAATTAAATATTCATATCTGACATATAATAATCATCTATCCCTATATATGACATGTAAGTAATATATAAAATTATATATTTTGTATGTGTCGCTCATGTGTCATCTCTGACATTTTTAAAAAAATTTCATGTTGACGTGTTTGTGTCAGGTCACGTGTCCATGTTTGTGTCCTACTTTTTGGCTATGTCATATGGAACGAAACTTCAAAAAGATTTTCCAAGTCATATTTGTTGTTGGGAATGGTGAAGAGTTTGCTTTTGGAGTCATCTTTGTCGTGAAAAGGACAAGTTGGAAGTGCATTTCTCGATTCTTGCTCATATTTTGGTTAATAGGGGACTATGAAGCATGGACACGCCAAAATGGAAGCTATGGCGGTGTCGGATACAGGGACACACCAGGGACACGTATGAGACACGGCATCTGGCATGTCCCCTTAATTTAATTTAGTTTTTTGCAAAGGACACGGCAGAGACACAACGGGGACACGCGTGTCCAAATCTAGACACACCATGGGACACGGCGAGAAGAGTAAACGAAAGAGAAAAGGAATACAAACCTGGTTGGCGACTTCTCAGACTTCAATCTCGAGCCAATCGACCTCCATCCAGTCCACTTCGACTTAGGGCTCTCTTTCTTACCTTTGCCTTCTCAAAGCTCTCTTTCTCTCTCTCTCTCCCCCCTTCTCTCTCTCCCTTGCGATCACGATCGCGATCGCTTCTGTCTCCCTCTCTGTCGCTTATCGTGATCGCTTTTGTCTCCCTCTCTCGTTCTCTTCTGTCTCCCGTCTTTATCCTTGATTCATATATAATATATGTAACTATTATTATTATATATTATATAATAGTTATTATATAACATAAATATACTTATAAGATAATATATGCTTATACATATTAATAAATAAAAAAATAAACACATGTATGTAAAATAAAATTAAAAAATTAATTGGAACACATTATTTAAAAAATATAATAAAAAAATAAACAAATTAATGTGTATTAAAATAAAAATATTTATAAAAAAAATTAAAAAATTTGTCGTGTCTCATGCCGTGTCCGTGTCCGTGTCCCCATTTTTTAGAAACTGATGTGTCCGTGTCCGTGTCCGTGTCCGTGTCCGTATCCGTGCTTTATAAATAGGGGAGTAGTTAGAGAATATTTTTAAGAGAATGGCACTCTTGTTTTTGAGGATATTGCTTTTCATTGAGAGTTGAATGATTGGGAGGCGAAGGAGTTTGGGAATCTTCATGGTATTTTGTATGTTATTCCACATGTAGGAGAGGGAGAGGATGTTCTGTGGTGAACAAGATTTAACTCCGAAGGCATTGAGTTCATAGAGGTTTGTCCTTTCCTTAGAAAGAGTTTGAGTTTCCAAAGCTCCGTCTTGTATGGATGGAAGTGCGTATAAAAATAGTTGCCATTTATAACTTGATTAGGAGGTGGCCAATTCATGTTGAGTGATGTTATATGTGCAAGCAAGATGGGGAATTTTCGATTGTCTCCTTATTTATTGGTTATGGTTTAGTGTGGGAATTCCCTAGGAATGTGTTGGATTTTTCGAATTTGGAAGAGGGCTAGAGTGGGGAAGAGAAGGAAAAAAGATTGGTTTTTGGTGCATTTAGCTTTGATATGAATTATTAGGGGAGAGTGCAATCAGAGGACTTTTGATAGGGTGGATGAACCTAATTTTATACTGAAGGGGGTAGAATTTTGTCTCTTTTGTATAGTTGGTATGCATGTAGAGGTGATCCATCCTTGAAATAAGTTTCGGAATATTAGTCTTTTGAGTAAGGATATGATGTTATAGATGTTTTAACACCATAAGCAAGGATATTTAACACCTCAAGATAGACAATATTTCACTCTACTTCCAGACTGACGTAGGACATATGTGGGTAGAAGTAGATAGATACCCAAAACTGATGTAATCTGATCTTATGGACTGCATCCAGAATTATCTCATCAAAATATTTTTGAATAGACAAACTAAGATATTTATCCCCAAAAAAAAAAAAAAAAAAAACGAATAGACATAACTAAGATATCTAAAACCGGCTATCCAAACTAGAAAGAAATTACAAACCAAAATTTGGCCCCATAGTTATTCTTCCACCTCCTCTTTAAGTGACTTATACTTAAAGGTCATGTTTGATTCACAAGATTAATAGTGAAGTATTAATAATCCTATTAAATTAGTGTGGTATTCACTATCCAATTGGATTAATATCCATTGGATTAACAATTCCACCCCTACCCCATTACTAATAATCCTATAAATTTGTTGGATTAATTATCCATTGGATTATTAATCCTAAACCAAAATATTAAAACAAACCTAGGATAATTGGGCCCACGGATTAATAATCTCAATCCCATGCTCTAATCCACCCAATCAAACATGCCAAAAAGGTATGCTAAACGTCACCATTCAAACCTAAGATGCCAACTTCCAAGCGCATGTTTGTTATCATTTGTATTCACACCGATGTCTGTTAATTAATAATTAGCAGGAATAACCCCAAAAATAATCCTCACAAAAGCTCCTTCTTTCATAAAACACATTATTGTCATTAAAAACAATAAAAATAAGACCGACAACTCCCATCGAAGTTGCTCCTCAACTTAGCATAGTTTCTGCCAAGTAAACTAGTCATAGTTTCTTTAACTGTATCAGTTCATCAAATGTAAATTTGGAAGTTGACCACCGTTTTAACAATACCTTAAATTATTTGAACAATATGATCATCGGTACCTTATTTTCAATACATTGTAGGTCATCTTTAACACATTTCACAATTGGTGGCTATTGCCCAGGTAAGTTATTGATCTACATCAATGCTTGTGCTTTAAGCTATGAATGACGGGGATCATGCAAAAAGTAATCACTATGTTGGTTCACTCTGTCTATACTCCATACTCTAAACAACAATATTTCACTTTTTTTATATATATATATATATCAAATATAGAAGATAAATGGAACAATGAGATTAATGTTTAACATCAATAGGGTTTGGTAAACATTATCCACACCCCATGTGATTTCCAGTTGCTTTGTCAATTGAAGTCATGGCTTGCCAAAGAAGTGTCAGTGGAATCCAGAAAGGAGGATACTCGAATCAAGAAACATCCATAACAAGTACCAAATCCCGTCCACCATGATATGCACCAATTGGAGAAATATGACTGCCACCAATCTGCCATTATAAGACATAGTTTTCACGTGAAACACTTTTCACTTATCAAAAGCAGAAGAAAAAGAAACAGGTAAACAAACATGATTTTAAATTAGTGTCATACTATGGGATAACTCCGTGACCAGCAAGACATTCAACGTGTGTACATTGAATATTGTTAGTCATGAAGAAACTTAGCCCAAAAGTATTTGAAGAAGATTTTTAAATCTTATTGTAAGTTGCAATTTGGGTAGTGAAAAAAAAAATGGATGAAAAGAAAACTATATAAAATTAAAAATAGATTTTTAACAAATTAAAGATGATGATTTTAGAGAATACCAAGATTAGGGAATGATTAGAATATCATCTCCTTTTTATATTAATGAAGATTAATAATTACAAGGGAGTCCTAAGACATAGAATAATTACACTTGAATAATAACCCAACTAATAATATACTAATCTAACTCTCCCCCGCTAGTGTGAAAATATCTCTCATGCCCAGCTTGCCTAGGATGTCATGCAATGGCTTACTCCCAACGCCCTTGGTGAAGATGTTAGCGAGTTGTTCACCAGTCTGCACAAATGAAGTACATATTGTGCCACTAGTGAGTTTCTCTTTAATGAAGAATCTCAACATGCTTTGTTTTATCATGTTGAACCGAATTGTGAGCGATGTTGATGGCGGCCTTATTATCACAGTATAACCGCATGGAGTCCGTCTGATCAATACCTAGATCACTCAACAATAACTTGATCCATAAGAGCTCACACACTCCTTGTGCCATAGCTCTAAACTCAACTTCTGCACTTGACCTAGCAATCACATTCTATTTCTTACTCCTCCAAGTAACTAGGTTGCCCCAACAAAGGTGCAATACCCTGAAGTCGATCTCCTATCAGTACTGATCTAGCCTAGTCAGCATCAGTATAGACTTCCACACGAAAATGATCATGCTTTAAAAAATAAAGACCTTTACTAGGAGTAGACTTCAAGTACCTCAAAATTCTCATAACAACCTCGAAGTGAATCTGATGAGGAGCATGCATAAGCTGGCTAACTACAATGACAGCAACAATAATATCAGGGCGAGAATGAAATAGGTAGATAAGCTTACCCACTAATCGCTAATAGCTCCCCTTATCAACAGCTGCTCCTTCATCATCTCCTAGTTTCTGATTGGGTTCCAGTGGAGTGTCACAGGCCTTGCAGCCAAGCATCCCAGTTTCCTTCAACAGGTCAAGCACATACTTCCTCTGTGAGATAAATATCCCATCCTTGGAGTGAGCAACTTCAATTCCTAGAAAATACTTCAAGCTCCCCAAGTCTTTGATTTCAAACTCACTTGCCAAATATTTCTTCAACAGAGGTATTTCCTCACTATCATCGCTTGTAAGAACCATGTCATTCACATAAACAATGAGCACTATAGCCTTACAACGTGAGGAATGTTTCACAAACAAGGTGTGATCTGTTTGAATCTGTTTAAAGCCATATTTAAGTATAGCCTGAGTGAATCTCTCAAACCAAGCCCTTAGAGACTGTTTGAGACCATATAATGACTTCCGAAGCCGGCATACTTTACCCTCTGTTTGATGATCCTCAAAATCAAGAGGAAAGTCCATATATACCTTTTTTTCTAGGTCACCATGGAAAAAGGCATTCTTTACATCTAACTGATGAAGTGGCCAATCTAGATTAGCTGCTAGAGAGAGAAGTACTCTGATTGAATTTATCTTAGCTACGGGTGCAAAAGTCTCCTGATAGTCAACGCCATATGTCTGAGTGAACTCTTTTGCCACAAGTCTAGCCTTGTAACGCTCAGTAGAACCATCCGCTCTGTCTTTCACCATATACACCCATTTGCATCCCACATGTCATTTGCCCTTGGGTAACTCAGTCAATTCCCAAGTGTCATTCTTCCCAAGTGTTTTCATTTACTCAATCATGGCAAGTTTCTACTCAGAGGTAGCAAGAGCATCCTGAAAATGGTTAGGAATGTTAACAGAGAAAATATTTGACACAAAAGCTTTATATGAGGATGACAAATGAGAGTAGGACACAAAATTAGAGATAGGATGTTGAGTACAAGATCTCACACTCTTTCTCTTAGCAATAAGAACATCAAGATCAATAGGAGTATCAAGATCAGTAGACTCAAGAGATTCAAAGTTACCTGGACTCTCATCAGAAGCAGGAGATGGCAGTGGGTGAGCAGAAGTGGTCTCTTGTATCCGATTAATTTTATGTCTGTCTTTGTCCCTGACATAAACTTGCCATTCCCTATCCTTGGTGACATCAGACCGCCTGAACTCGCTCCGTCGAGGCGCAAATTGTAGTTCTAGCTATTACAGTTCGGACTCCTATCACAGTTTTGAATCTAATCTCACAAAGTGCAATGTAAGACTGATAAATCACCAAAGAGTCCAATTTCGACAATTGGTTTTGAAAAATCAATTTTGAATCAAAAAGCGCCAAACATGGACTGCTTTGCAAGATTTTGGAGTCGCCACCTAAATATTTTGTTTTTGGAAAATTTAGGAAACCCTGTGTAACAACCCCAACCTCTGACTAATGTTAATTCATGATTAATTATGCCTAATAATAACTTAGGAGGGAATTTGGATTAATTTGCATGTGCATTGCATTACTTATGTGTTTCTATCTGTTCGGTGTAGAAAGATCTGTTCACGTTTTAGTTTCGAGTTGCGAATTGAAATCCTTATCGGCGTCCGAATCAAAAATTGACTTGATTTATGTGGTAGTTAGGATTTATAGAATTTTATGGTAGGCTTAATTAAAATTTGATTCAAAACGATTAAACTCAATTAAAATAATGCAATTTGATTAGTTTGGACCAAGTATTACTTAAAGCACCATTTCGAGCCACTCACTCCTTTTTCTTAACTTAACCACACCTTGAACTCATCCTAGAAAGAAAGAAAACGTGAGAGAGGGAGAGAGTTGGAGAATTGGGAGTTTAAGTTCAAGAATTGATTCAACAAGAAGATATGAGAGATTGAGCCTCTACACTTAGCATTCAAGACTTAAGGTAGGCCTTCACCCTTTTACTATGAAATTGATTTGCTAATACAAGAATTCTAGTAAATTAAATGGACTCATGTAGGGATTAAGCTAAGAATTGGTGAATTGAAGCTCAATACATACATGCATGTGTAATTCATGGCATTTGAGGTTGTCTTTCTAAAGAATCCTTGCATGCATGTCATCATTCAAGCTTTGTTTTAGAAATTCTTCATGTTCCATGTCATATTGTCATAGTTGATCATGTTTTTGGGTGAAACATTGCATTTGGTCATGATTTGAAGGACTTGAGTTCATAGAATTGCATGCAAGCCATGTTCTTGGATTAACTTTGAGTTTCAAGTTGAATTTTGTACAATTGGGTTGCTCTTGGGCCATGATTTCTTGAATTGATGCTTTAAACATGTTGTTTTATGAGTTATTAAGTGTTTTCCCAAGTTTCGGCCTAGAAAAACTGAGTTTAATGCTTCAAAAGTCGGATTTGAGCTTGGTGATCAAATCTAGAAATTCCAGAAATTTGATCTATGCTCGAGCGTGCACCTGAGTACATGTACCTCCGCTCGAGCGGCGAAGTTTACGCTCGAGCGTGAAATGTATGTACCCAGAAGTTCTTGTGTTTTACAGTTTGCTCGAGCGAGAGAATCTACGCTCGAGCGAGGGTCTGAGTTTCACGCTCGAGCATGGATCGAGCGTGAAAATCATGTATCCAGCACTTTTTCAAAGTTTTACAGTCCGTTCGAGCGAGGAAAGTCACGCTCCAGCAAGGCTTCATTGTCGGCATGTCCGCTCGAGCGTGGAAAGCTACACTCGAGCGTGGACCTTATTTTCAGCAAATTTTGAGAAATGTTTTCCAATGCATTCTTGCATCCTCATTCCATTCTAGGCATTTCTAGGCCATGTTTAAGACTCCATAATGAGGATTAAGGGTTAGAAACACACTTAGAGCAAACACACATGAGTTATATCCAATTTGAACGTGTGTTTCAAGTATTTATCTGTTATGTGCCATGTAGATCACGCCCCGCATAATGTTTAACCGATCTACTCCGTCTGTCTGTTTCAAGGCCAACTGTGAGTAATAACTTAGTAAAGTTATGTTCAACTGTATTTATTTTCTATGTGACAAAATGAGATCTGTTTCCTGAAATGATATGTTCTGTACAATGAATGATTGACCAATTTATGTTATGTATTCGTGACATCCTTAGCATCATGTGATATCTGTTGGCTGTTACCCGGTATCGGAGGTTCCTTTATGGAACTTAAATCTGTCTGCACTCTATTACCCATACCGGAGGCCCCGTCACGGGGGCTCAGCATATTGTTCTCTGTTACCCGGATCCAGAGGTTCCTTGATGGAACTGGTCATTCGTGACCCTCACGTGTCTGTATCTGTTCTGTATCTGCTCTGTTAATGCTAATGGATGTATCACGTAAATTTAAGCATGCTTTATGATTTCTATATATGATCTGGACAAAATATGAATTTGATACAAATCTGAATTACGATTTCTGAATCTGTACGGACTCATTCATTGAAACCCCTTTACTCTGTGATTATTCACTGGGCTTCGCTCACAGTTTATATTATATATGTAGGTAAGCCGGTGCATGACCAGGGCCAGAGTTGACGGCCTTCGTTTCCGTTTTTGTCAGCCAACTGTTGTGCCTCCCGAAGAGGTTCCGATTGAAGTTCAGTTTTACGGCTGTTTTTGTACTTATGCTGGTCTCTGTCTGTCTTGTAAAGTCAGATCTTGGGAGTTGTACTCTTGTAAATGTTTGTACATATGGTATCTTGACCGGCATACTTATGTATATAAATAAGTTTTGAAATCTGTTGTCTCATGTATGTTACCACAGCTCATTGGACCTTGTCTATTTTGTACTATTGCTTCCGCAGCCCCTTAATAAATGCTTATTCGTTCAGAGGCTTTTGGTAATCCACAGATTACTGGCTGGTTATGATGCCTAACCTACAGGGGCGGGTTTGGGTTGTGACACCCTGACTTGTGCCTAAGGCCACGTGTCCGTCGTCACCAAAGTTGCCTCGGCTTGGGAACTTGGGTACGAGAGGGGAAGGTCCTAAAATGAGAGCCCCTACTCGCCCGATCAAAAGATTGGCCTCTACTAACATGATATGTTGTTTTTGAAAACACATGTGTTCTTATTCCGGTTATGAATCTAACTTTACTATGTGATGCGCACAACATGCAAGTATAGACTAAATCACTCAATTTGGAACAAAACATCTCATGTTTGTTTTTCGAAAATGGTTTGAAGTTGCTACTCGCAAGTAGGCTAAGACGCGGATTTGCCACCCTCAAGTGGGCTTAGAAAACAACATGATTTGCCACTTTAAGTGGGCTTTAAAACTTACATTTCGATGAATTGTTCCAATTCAAGCTATGAAGCCTTCATCCACAGGCATTCATGCAGTTTAACACTTAAGCAGTTAGCCTCATGGCAAGCATGCTATCATGGCAGTCACTTACACACATGCAAGGATGCTAAAGCATAAACACTCACAGTGTACTCTGAGCCAAAACAGAAGCTAGTTAGAAATCATGCATGATCTTAGCTATGTTAAGATGCCTAATGCAACACATGCAAAATGCAACTAAAATAAGCTCGGCTATTCTAAGATGTCATGAGAATGCAACTAGATAACATGTATTCAAATTGGTATTGAAGTACAATACAGTTTGCATGATGCGCTGAGCCCGGTGCATGTAAGACAAAATGAATGATGCACGCATGTGAACATAAGGATGCTAATTGGAATATGCCCTAAAACTAACCACTGAAAGCAAATAAGTGAAAGGGAGAAAGAAATGGGGTTGGAAGACATGCATCACACACACGTACACTTATTACAACAGTTGTGCCCTCTCGACAGAGGGTTCAAATAATAAGCTAACTAGCTAATCTAAGCTAATTAAACTAATTAACTAATCCTAGTTAACTAATTAGTTATTACAACACAAATTGATTAGTTAAGCGCATTAACTAATTAAGTACAAAACCATCAAACTAGCTAACTAAGCAAAGCATCTAAGTAAAGCAGTAAAAAGAGGTCCTCGAGGCGAGGGGTGCATGCATGCTCGGTCGCCTCGTTCAGAAATCCATCGCTATAACCCAACTTGCCTTTGTTTGCATTTGACCTCAAAACACTGCACAAACTTCCAGATATCTTCTACTCCAACATGGAGACCTCTAGGAGGGCTGCCGACTACTTAATGGTGTTGTAGACCACCTGTAGACCACTTACACATGCTGCAGACCAGAAAAAGTGGTCGGCCAGCCACTTTTACTGGTCTGCCGACCATAAAATGCCACCAAGCTCCATTTTGCTGCAACAGAGAAAAAGAAAGGGGCACAACAATGTATTTGCAAGGTATGTGTGCACAACCACTCTCCCTATCATTTCTTAAGCTCAAGGGAGTGCGGTTCTCGACTCTCCGGCCACCAACCAAGCATCACGATGCACGATGGCCGAGAAGCCAAGTTTGCACAATTCAATGTCAATGAATGCACAAATAACAAATAAGAGCCTTAACCTCTATCATGCTTGATCAAGAGGGTTGGCGACTGAGAAATTAGACACATTTCATCACTTCAAGTATGAAACGCCCCTCGTTTCTTGTGTTTGGATTAACGTTCAATCCAAACACAATGCAACACAACATAAGCATGATCAACCTATCAATGCTAATGGCATGCAAACAACATGCAAACGCAATGCAATGTAACAACATGCAAACAACATGCTATTCTACCAATGCAAGAATGGCATACACAATATTCTACCATGTAAACAATGCATGCATGGCAAGTTTAGAAGCTTAAGGCATCAAAGCTAGGAAAAAGCATCTCACAAGAGGCATACAAAACAATGCTCAATGGACTTAAACTGAATATGGACAGACCTAAATCATGCCAAAACAGTAGCCAGAATGCTATGAAATGATGGCATGAAAGGCAAGATGGTGAAGCTCATGTAATGGCCTATTAACTAAGCATAAGAGCACAACCCTCAAACATGATTAAGAAGTGAAAAACATGGAAGTGTGACAACACTATATGCATTGAAATTATGTATGAAATGATGCCAAATCACTCAAACAACATAAGTATAGCATGTAAGAGGGCTTAAGGCACAAGGCTACCAAAAGGGATTACACAAGTGGCATGCAATACATGGCACAAATGATTGAACCAGCCATAGACAGAGCTCAAATAGGTCAAAACAAAGACCAAAACATGCTGAGATGGGAGTTTAAAAGTCTAGGCACGCATGCATACGCATTGGTCCACAAACAAGGCAATAATGCACAACTCTTAAAAGTACTCAAAGAGTGAAAGAAGTGAGAACATGGCAATGCTATATACTCTAAAATATTATGTTAAATGATGCCAAATCATACACATGTCACAAATGGCGCATGCTAGGAGGCTCAAAACTCAAGGCTAACCAAGCCCATTGTACTACAACTATGCAATACATGAGCCATATGGCCAAGACAACCCAAAAAAGTCCTAGAGCATGTCAAAATGATACTAAAACATGCATGGAGTAGAGCTAACACATGCTAGCATGAAGGGCATGAAGCATGGAGTATGCAAGGCCAATAAGGAGGATTACACTACACCTACCAAAACCAAGCATGAGATGACTTCACCAACAAAAATTAGAGTTGTATCATGGAAAAACAACACCAAAAACACACTGATATGGCAGCCCAAAAGCTTAGGCAAGATGGCATACATATTGGCTCATACTTAAGGCATAAAGCACCAATCCTCCAAAGCATTGAAAGAGTGAAAGATGTGAGGACATGGCAGTGAAACATGCTCTGAAATCACATAACAAATGATGCCAAATCATGCAAATAGCCCAAGCAATGCATGCTAGTGACTTGGGAATTCAAAGCTAGTGAACTAGAATGCACTATGGCTATACAAAGCAAGGCATGCATGACCAAAACAACATAAAACAAAGCTTAAGTATGGTAAATCACAAGTATAATCTTGCTGGAGTTGAGCCAAAATCATGCCAAAATGATGGTCCAAAGCAATGATGCACATTAAGCTAGTTTGTGAAATTGCACTACAAGTGCAAGGAGCATGCAAGAGGTAATCAAACCAACCCTAGACAGAGGTATATCATGCTGAAATAATGCCTAAGACATGCGAAGATGGAACCAAAACATGCTAGAAAGACATGCTACTTTGAAAAGCTACAAGTAGGATTACACCACACATACAAGAAGCATGCAAGGGGT
This sequence comes from Camellia lanceoleosa, assembly GCA_025200525.1. Lineage (NCBI taxonomy): Eukaryota > Viridiplantae > Streptophyta > Magnoliopsida > Ericales > Theaceae > Camellia > Camellia lanceoleosa. Next base: position 379,515 of record JANUSC010000178.1, on the reverse strand, counting down.
GACCAAGACAGCCAAAAACAGAGTCATGGTAGGTCTAAAAGGTCACAAAAAAGTGCTCAAACAAAGCCTCAAGAAGATAGAACTACATGCTCTTTTGATGAGCCATCAATACAAGCAAACAAGAGAAGAGGAGGGGGAACAACCCCCTCCTATTTGAGACCTCAAAACACAGTTTCCACCACTAAAATTCCTTTGAGTTTCAGTGGTAGGAAGGCCAAACAAAGGTGATTACAAAGGCCTAAAGTGATGGCCCAAAACAAGACAAAACAAGGCACAAAAGGGGGTAGAACACCCCCAACACCCAAGAAGCCTCAAACAAACATTTCAAATACTTAAAAATGAAGCTTTTTACAGTTGAGAGTCAAGCCAAAATAAGCATGCAAAGGTGGCCTAGTAAGTAACTACAACAAGGCTTTAAAAGGATTATAGACTCACCCTTGAAGAATCAAAGCAAGACAACAAATTTTGAGGCAAAAACCAAGCCCTAAGCTTTAAACAAACCTCCAAGAACCTCAACTCAAGAATGAAGGTGTTTCACTAGGTGTTTGTGTGCAAAAATGTGAAGAAATGGCACTTTCAAGCACAAATATGTAGAAAAAGGATGAAGTGTAGAGATAGATGATATGTATATGCCCTAAGCAATTTTTCTGAACCTAAAGGAAGAGGGAGAAGGCTCCCTTTTATAGAAAATCAAGCATCAAGCTTGAATCAATCCCTCCAGTGTATGGAGGGTGCTTTTTATGCCTAACAGCTGGCACAGCTGGCATGGAAAATATCTGCAGAAAGTGTAGGAAAGCTGCCGACCAGTTGAAGTGGTCGGCAAGCTACTTGCACTGGTCAGCCGACGAGAAAAAGTGGTCTGCAGGAAGAGAAAGTGGTCGGCAAGGGGGAGGAGTGGTCTGCACAAAGAAAGTAAGGTGGTGGCATGGCTGTCGACCACTTTAGGTGGTCCACAGACCACCAAGACCAGCTAGCTGACCAAAAAACTGGCTGGCAGGGAAGAGAAGTGGTTTTAGGGAGAGAAACTGGTATGCATCCCTTATTCCACCCTCCAAGCAAGGAAAACAAGGTTTGTGCCAAAAATAAACCAAAAAGGATGCAAGACAAGAGTCCGTAGGACAAGGCACGTAGCCGGAAGCCTCGAAAACTAGTCTACGGGTACAAAAAGTGGTCTACGAGAGGGAAAGGTAGTCTATGGCCACAAAAAGTGGTCTACAGATCTCTGTTTCCCTCTAGGCAAGGTCAACAAGGCATGGTTCAAAAACCAAGCCAAGAGGAGGAAGTTAAGAGGTTCCTACAAGGCGCTCGGCCGAAAGCTCCAAAAATCGAAAACTAGCCTATAAGAGGGAAAGTAGTCTACGACTACAAAAAGTGGTCTACTGACCTCTCCCTCTCTCCAGACAATGTTAACAAGGCATGGTCCACAAACCAAGCCAAGACACAAAGAGTTTAGAGGCCCGGAGGCAAGGCACTCAGCCGAAAACTCTAAAAACTCGGAACGAGCACAAACATGCGCGATCATCACGTGCACGAACGATGATGTCTGAGTCTTAAGGTTGGTCAAAAATGGGGTGTCTACAGTGACATTGGGTTCTATAGTCCCAATAAGAGGCAGTGGTGCAAGAACAATAGGTTCCACCATAGGAATCACGGGAATCACAAGAATCACTTCACACCAAGGCTCTCCCTAAAGGGAGGACTATGTCATCGGAGAGGACAAGAAATAGAACTAAGACTCAAAGAAGGTGACATCTATGGACACAAACCACTTAAGAGAATGAGGGTGATAACACTTATACCCCTTTTGAGTATGAGAGTGCCCAAGGAAAACACATTTGAGGAAGCGAGGGTTCAACTTACCACGAGTAAGAGAGTGATTGTGGACAAAACAGACACAGCCAAATATTTTTGAAATAATAGAAAACAAGGACTCAGAACCTATGAGGACTTGAAGGGGAACTTGTTTTTGCAAGACCTGGGTAAGAAGATGATTAATAAGATGGGTAGCGGTGAGAACAGCGTCGCCCCAATAGAACCGAGGCACACTCATAGAAAAACACATGCACCGAGCCATGTTAAGAAGATAACGATTCTTGCTTTCCTCCACCTTATTTTGTTGAGGGGTATTAGTGCAAAAGGTCTGATGGATAATGCCATGAGCAGAAAAATATTGCCCTAACCTAGAATCTATGTATTCCTCCCATTATCAGAACGGAAGATTTTGATAGTGGCCCCAAACTGAGTACAAATCATCTTATGAAAATTGAGGAACACAGAGAAAACCTCACTCTTGTCTTTCATGAGATACACCCAAGTAGTACAAGAAAAATGATCAATAAATGTAACAAACCATCGATGATCTTTCACAGACATAACACGAGATAGACCCCACACATCATAATGTATTAATGAAAAATGAACTAAACTTTTATTAAAACTAGGAGTAAAGGAAGCTTTGTGTTGTTTTCTAAGTTGACAAGACTCACAAAGAAACTCAGACACATTATTGTTTGCAAAAACAGATGGAAATAAATGCTTAAGTAAATAAAAAAAAGGATGCCCAAGACCCCAATGCCACAGCCATAAATCATCTTGGGTAATAGGACCTGTGGTGGAAGAATGAGCAAGCTTGTCCGGTTGATCCAGGAAGTAGAGACAATTTTCCGCACTACTACTGCCAATTGTCCTCATTGTGACAAGATCCTGAAAAAAATAATGATCTGGAAAAAAATGTCACACTACAATTCAAATCATATGTAATACGACTCAAGGATAACAGGTTAACAGAAAAATTGGAAACATAGACTATCTGCAATCCTAACTTTGTCTTGACTTGAAAAGGGTTTATAGGCAGAGAAAAGGTCAACGAATCCAGACATATGATCGAAGTCACCAGAATCAATAATCCAAGACAAAGCCTTATGAGAAAGGAAAACACGATGAGAACAAGCTAAGTTACCTGAGCGGGTAAACGACGAGAAATATGTACTGAGAGCAGAAGAAGACCGGCGGTCCAGCAAGTGACGCAAAACATCCTCAAGCTCATGAGTAGTCATGCTAGAGAGACCATCAGAAGCCTAGTCAACAGAAGTGGAAATAGAATCAAGTGTATCAACAGTACTAGACTGATGAGCCCGTGGATGAGAGCCTTGTCCTCTAGACTGGCCTGACCGACCTCTTCTAGAACCAGACCGATCACCTCGACCCCCAGATGGAGTCCCATGAAGCTTCCAACACGTCTCACGAGTATGCCACAGCTTGCGACAGTAATCACAAAAGGCAAACTCCTTGGCAGTAGACGGAGGGATGGGAGTCAAACTAAGGCCATCTCTAGGGGTAGACAGTAACACTAAGCAATCAATAGAGATGGGTGACATCATAGCAGACTGGCGACTCTCCTCATTCTGTACATAGGCGAATGCCTCCTGAAGTGAAGGAAGAGTGTCCATACCCAGAACCCGACTCCAAACCGGATCATACTCCATATTGAGACATGCCAGAAACTTGAAGACCCTTTACTATGCAATGAACTTCCTGTACCCGACTGAATCAGCAGTGCAAATTATTTTTGCTAGCATATGTAAAACAAATGGTGAAGTAGGAATATATATATAAGAAAATAATTTTGTTGAAATATCAAATTTTAAAAAAATCTTTATATAAGGCTACTTGGCATCAATTAAGTTTTGTGGGAGTCCATACTCCTCCTATTGATATTGTCGTAAAAAATAAATCTACTGCTCTTATTTGTTTACATGCTCTTTTTAACATATTATACGTTGAATTCCACCTACTATCTATAGCTAAAAGTAATTTTTTAAATGACATACCTTCTCGTTGATAAATTTTTCTATATTCCAAAATTCAATTAGCAGAAGACATAATAATAACAATTGCATTTTCTGTTACAAGTACAGAAGTCTCGTATACATGCATAGTTTCTTTAACAGTCAATTTTAAAATATAGGCACAACAACGAATATGAAATAAACCATTATCAACAAATAATTGTAAAGTTGATTTTAAATGGGTTACATTTTGATTATAATATGTTGCATTATCTAAACTAATTGTAAATATTTAATTTTGCAAAGCCACTCATATAATACATTTTTTATTTCTACACAAAGCGAATGACCAGTGTATGGAAGTTCAACTAATTTAAATGAAATAATTATTTTATTTAATTTCTAATCATTATCAATAAAATGTGCAATGATACATTGATATTCTAAACTACTATTTGACCACAGATCAGATGTTAAACAAACTCTTCCATTCAATTTTCCAAAAATGTCAAATAGTTCACTTTTAACATCCTCAAATTTCTTTAAAATTCTATTTCTAGTGGTATTTCTTGAAAAACTTTGGTATTGTGGTGCAAAACTTTCGTGAATCATTTCAGTAAAATCAGGACATTTACTAGTAGTAAAAGGTTATTCTTTTTTAATAACATAATCAACTACAAAATTTTGTGCACGTATATAATCATATAAAAATGTTCGCAAATTACTAGTTAATGAAGCCCCTAATTGCATTTGACTTATAATATCAGGTTGTTGACTTTATAAATGTTTGTTAGTATACTTTTTTAGATAACTAATACCCCTGCAGATGCAACACTAAATAAATTTGCACAATATTAAATTTTCCTTTAAATGTAATTTTACCATCAGGATTATTTATAGATATTTTTTCAAAATGTCGCCAAACACTACTAATTGTGCCCCTAAATGATGATCCAATTGTTAGAAGAGGGATATTAGAAGGCGAATCAACATATTTATGTTGTGTAGTATATGTATCAACATCGACATAAACACTAGGAATCTTAGGATCCATAGTAATGTAAGTAAAATAATATATAAGAACTAACAATTAATTTAGATAATGAATAACAATAATGAGTAAAAAATAATAATTACTATATGTTCGAAAATAATTAATGTAAAAACATGAGTAGTTAATATATTTAATTAAACTAATTAATGTTATCGACTGGAGAATGCAATACAAAAATTAGCTTCTTCTAATAAAAGTTTCTTTTCGCACAATTGTCATTGTCACTTAGGGATGACACTTCAAAATTAATTGAGAGTTGAGAAAGATTGAGAGTTTAAGAGAGATTGAGAGTTTAACAGAGAGAATTGTTTGTGAGATTTATTTTGGAAAAGGGGAGATATTTATAGGAGCTTGGAAGATTAAAGTAAATTTATAATAAAAAAAATTGATCATTGTGTTTTAAATAGTAATACGACCGTTAAATTAGAATATTATTTTTATTATTAATTTATTTCTCTTTTAGTCTGCAGAGGTGTAGATATTTATTTTTATTTTTTTTCATTCATTGCAAAATGCAATGATGTGATGCATGACAAGGCAACAAGGGGCAGGGGGTAGGACGGCAGGCATTGGTTCTACCTCCCTGCGCAAGGAAAAGACAGGCCCTTTTTTTTTTGTATGGGCTGGGTGGGTCGGGCCGAGCCGTCCACAGAGCCAAACTTTTTTGGGCCGGGACGGGCTTCAAATGGAAGGCCCAGGTCCAAGATCTTGTGATGGGCTCGGGCTCGGGCCGAAACGGGTCAGACACCTCGGGTCGCAGGCGGGCTTCAAGCCTCTTATAGGCCTTGGGCCATTTTTACATCCCTACTCAAGTATATATAAAATTTATTAATTTTATTTTTTAAATTTTTTCTAAACATGTTGCATTATGTTAAACCTATATAAATTAATCTCATGATATATAATAGTCTTCTCTTACCTTTTTGTTTTTTGTTTTTTGTTTTTGTATTAGCAAAATCATAAATGCAAATATATTTATAATGTTGTATTTAAATAAAATTAAAAATATTTTTGTAAAATAAAATAAAATATATTTCAAAAAAAATTAAATTAAATTAAATATACTTTAAATAAAATAAAATAAATTATACTTCAAATCTAAGTATTGTCATTGTAAACAATTTAAACAATATATTTCATAATTTTCAAATCAAACATGAGATTTACTAAAATAGTCATTTTCATACGTCTAATCCAATGAGAAAACAAACATGGGATATACATGATTTCTAGAGAAATAGTCCAGAGATTATGTATCCCAGAACTATCAATCTGTTATATTACAATCTCTCTTATCCAGTCCGTCCAAACAAACATAACCTTATTTCATTTCTAACCACGTGTCACTCTACCATTAAAACTCCATACAATACTTAGGCCTCATTTGGGAAGTTAGCTATTTTGGTAGGCTATTTTAGTTTTTGGCTATTTTAGTAGGTTAAAATATTTGTGTTTGGGAAGAAAGTTGAATTTTTTTTTTTAGTTGGATGTGATGCTTGTGAGAGAAAAAGTGAAATAATTATGAGTTTAATGTGACATTTTATTTTATTAACCATTGGAAAAATAACTCATTAATCCCATTTTGGAAAATGTTACTCTATTTAGTCCTGAATATTTTTTATTAAACCACTTAATCATTTTTATTTTTGGTATAATATTTTTTTTATATGTTTTATATAAAGTTTACCTTTATGCCCATATTGTGATTGCTTTGTGATTTTTTTATTGGGGGTATGCGTTTAAGAGATGATGTAATATTACTGTTTCTAAGGAGGGCATTTTGTGGACTCCTATGGAAGCATATGATGGTCCATGTTGATGATGTGTGTTGCTAATGTTATTTGGAGGGTGTATTGTTGATAGATTTTTGGGTGGGGTGTTTGGGGTGGTGCTGATTGATTAATCAAGGTTGTATGTGTTTGACGTGCTGTGTGGAAAAATTCAGGTTAGTTGTTTTGTTTGTGATGGGGTTTTGAGGCTGTTTTGGTGTGGTTATTGGACTATTGTGTGTATGATGATTGTTGTGGTTATAGGTTGTTGTTGATGGTGTGTGTTTTTTTTTTTTTTTTTTTCACAATGTGGTTTTTCAATTTTGTATAGGGGGTTTCAGATTTTGATTTGCTATTCTTTTTGTGGGATTTTGGTGTTTGTAATGTGTAGTTCGGTATTTTTTTTTTTCCACAATGTGGTTTCTGGGTTTTGTGTGGGGTTTTTAGATTTTGAGTTAGTGTTCTTGTGTGGGAATTGGGGTTTAGAATGTGTAGTTTGGTGTCCGGTAAACATTTTTTTTTCGCAATGTGGTTTCTGGGTTTTGTGTGCAAGTTTTGGATTTTGATTTGGTATTGTCTTGTGGGAATTGGTGTTTATAATGTGTTGTTTGGTGTCGGATTAACATTTTTGTTTTTGCAATGTGGTTTCTGGGTTTTGTTTGCCGGTTTCATATTTTGAGTTGGTGTTCTTGTGTGGGAATTGATGTTTATAATATGTGTTTTGGTATCGTATTGTGGTGGTTATGTATGCACAATGTGCCGACGATTAGGATTTTTGTGAGATTTTTCCTTACAGATGTTTATGTCGTATCGGTTAGGTGTGTCAGTGTTACATTGCTTAACATATGACGATGGAGTAGGAGTTTATTAAGATATGACGATGCAATTTGTAACATATGACAATGCAATTTTTAAAGATGCATCTGGGTGTCGTTGAAACAGTGTAACCAGTAGGTGACGTTCAGCTGATTCAATTAACACAGCATAACCATGAACAGTGGTATGTTTATGATGCTCTGTGTGTAATGTTTTTGTTTTTTTGCAGCTATGGAGTTTGCAGTGTTGTTGATATGTGCATTTGGCCAGACGAACGTAGTGTTCCGTATTCACCACACATTCACTTTTGCACAATTGGTTGTTGCTGTTTGCATCAAGTTTGATATTATCGAGCCGGGATTGGTTTATTCATCGCTCATTGTTGTTTCCAAATCACTTTTGCACATTCACTTCTTATATGCTTTCGGATCCAATTTATGCACTCGGATCGCATCAATCATGAGCCAAAACAGGTCTTCTGTAATTGTTTTACATTACCTAAGCTTCATTGTGTCGACGACAACTTTTTTCACAGGCCTCATAGCTATTCTTCTTGTTTTGAACGGCAATTTTGCTTGTCTTCTCATTGCCAATTGGGTTGAACTCTTAACTGAAGAACATGATACATTCCTGATATCACAACAAGAACAATCAACATAACAATACCATAATAAACAACGCATACTAACACTACTTGTCCAGTACAAAATTGGGAAAATAAATTCATCTTTAAACATTAGATGGTTGCACCACTATGTACCTGCTCATTGTTTGCACATCTAAACACAGTATCTGCAACTACCATTTTTTTATACTTTTTGACCATCACACTATTCATTGCCTTAAGCAAACCACCGTGGGTCCGACGTTAATCTATCACAAGAATTAAAAAAGAACAAATAACACAACATTCCCTAACATCAAGCATAATACTAATAAAATAATACCATAACAATAATGCATCCTAAAACTCTTGGTCCAACACAAACTTTTAATAATAAATACGTCTGCTTTTTAACCATTCACTAGTGTTTGCCCCATTGTGTATTCTAACCATTGCTTGCACATCTAAGCACAATATCTGAAACTACCATTTTATATGCATTTTTTAATCAAAACACTTTTACGTCCCCTTGGACAAAAAACCACTTACAGGTTCAAGCGTTAATTTTTTCATGTAACAAAAGCCATAACATTTCAAAGACCAAACTTCAAAACCACACTCACAACATCTACCACCTAACTAACGTATTGCATAAGCATTAAATCTAATAGCCGTAAACATTACGTGTAAAACCACATATATGTCCTCACCATTCTTTGGTTATTACACCACATATCGATGCAACCAAATCAATGGTACCTTAGTCTTTGAAATGCAAGGAACTTACAAATTCAAATTAACATTGACGTTTTGACACCACCCATCACCTATTAGCTTATTCTCGGAATACATACCCAAATAAGTGACCTGATCCAAAAAAAAAAAACTTTCCATTGCCCACCCCCTCACTTTTACCCCTCATTACGACATCAGCCAAAAGTAGGGGTCCCTCACCCACGTAAATAAACACACAAGCTGGACCATCACAAAAGATAAGGACCACCACAATTGGTTCTTTGAAACCAAGATACCAATCCACATTGTAATACAACTACATCATAATAAATGACACATGACAACAACCATTAAACCCAAACTCCATTTCCATACTTCCATTAACACACCAGCGTACAACACAACACACACCACCAATCAACAACGAGATACAACGTAACAAGTCCATTTCAACAATCCGCAATGGAAAATCAAAAGCACACATCGAGAAACCTATCATACATCTTGGTGCCATGTTTCCCACGATGATCGTGCCGATGATGTGTAGATAGCATATTCAAGCGTTAATCAAAGGTTAATGGAAAGGGATGCTCGGACCCAAATTCATGATGGCAACAACGTATTGTAACAAATGAGGTTTTCAACCTAGGGTTTTAGGGCAATGAAATGTTAAATTGGGAATTAACATCAACATTACCAACCCAAACAAAAAACTCAAAAATCACGAAAACAATCTCATATCTTTGGTTGTATGATATAGTTCTTATACTTATCTGTTGAGATGTTGATATAGCTAATATGCTTATCTGTTGATGTATTGATTTAGCTAGTATGTTTATCTACTGAAAATGGAAAATGAAAAATAACATAGACTTGTAAGTCATGTAATTGTAATGTGATATAAGTGGATGTATCAGTGTTGGCCATCTATCAACTGCTAATCTTTCAGTCATTGTTCATAGTTGGTTTAGTGTATTTCTACTGGGCTGTGGCTTACCCTATATGGGAACATCATTTTCAGGTACAGGTAGCATGCCACCTCCAAGGACATAGCTTGGGAGGCTAGAGGCGGACGGACTTTTTGTGTCTATATTCTTTTAATGTATTACATGTAGATTCAAGCCAAGGGCTAAATGTGTAATAGAGTTAGCACTCCCTTTTTGTAACCAAGTGTTAACTTGGAAAGCTGTAAGCCCGTAGGGCATTTGCTTTTATTGTTAACATGTAATACTCTTGTAATGGAATACTCTGATGAATAGAAGGAGGTTGGTCTTTTGTATATACCAATGCATGTCTATATTGATGGGTTTTATGTTATATTTTGAGGGCGTTACAATTGCCTTGGGCAAAAACCACCCAGGGGTCCGACGTTAATTCATCGCATAACGCAAAAGAACAAATAACACAACATTCCCAATATCATGACAATAACAATCAATAAAACAATACCATAACAACAATGCATCCTAAAACTACTTGTCCAACACAAACTTTTAATAATAAATCTGTCTTTAACCATTCACTAGTTGCCCCACTGTGTATCTAACCATTGCTTGCACATCTAAGCACAATATCTGAAACTACCATTTTTTATGCATTTTAACCAAAACACTTTTCGTCCCCTTGGACAAAAACCACCCACGGGTCAAACGTTAATTCACCATGTGACGCAAAAGCCATAACATTTCAAAGACCAAACTTCAAACCACACTACAACATCTACCACCTAACTAACGTACTCAAGCATTAAATCTAATAACCGTAAACATTACGTAAACCACATATATGTCCTCAATTACTGGTTATTACACCACATCGATGCAACCAAATCAATGGTACAACCCTCTTTGAAATGCAAGGAACTTACAAATTCAAATTAACATTGACGTTTTGACACCACCACATCACCTATTAACTTATTCTCAGACCATACCCAAACAGCTGACCACAGTCCAAAAAAAAAAAAAAAAAAAACTTTCCATTGCCCACCCCCTCACTTTTACCCCTCATTACGACATCAGCCAAAAGTAGGGGTCCCTCACCCACGTAAATAAACACACAACTGGACCATCACAAAAGATAAGGACCACCACAATTGGTTACTAAAACCAAGATACCAATCCACATTGTAACACAACTACATCATAATAAATGACACAACAGTAACAACCATTAAACCCAAACTCCATTCCCATACTTCCATTAACACACCAATGTACAACACAACACACACCACCAATCAACAATGAGATACAACGTAACAAGTCCATTTCAACAATCCGCAATGGAAAATCAAAAGCACACATCAGAAACCTATCCCACATGGCGATCATCGATGTTATATGTACGATACCGATGATATGTAGATAATGTATTCAACGTTAATCAATGAAATGTTAAATTGGGAATTAACATCAACGTTACCAACCCAAACAAAAAAACTCAAAAATCACGAAAACAATCTTGCTGCAATGTCGAAATCCCAATCCACAACCCAAAAATTACCTTCCATATTCACCTAGATATGAGGGACAACAACGAAACATTGCATATTGATGTTGGACAATTTGGTAAAATTAACACCAATAATAACCCATGTTTATCCTTACTTTTAAACACGCATCACATAAAACATGGACTTTCAAGTCTTTAACATTAAAATGGGACCTATTAGTCTTCCAAAAAAATCACAGGACTAAATGGTTTAACATTTCCAAATTTAGGATTTATTAGTGCTTTCCCTTTAACTATTTTAGTCTATATTATTTTTTTGTGAATTTCAACCAAACATTGGCTTGCCAAACACACCCCTGTTAGACGGAAAATATGGACAGAGGATACAAATCCAAGTAATACACCATATACAATTTTCAAAATGGTCAACTTTAATTTATGTATAGGAAAGTACTATGGATCTCAAATAATTTACCAAACCTCTCATATAGGTGTGGGACTCATACAAATCCACATGTGTATGGGTTTCACACTCATGTGAGAGGTTTAGTAAAAAATTTGATAGATTATTTGATATCCCTAGCATAACTCTTTATGTACATCAATGTGAGTGGACAACTTTTTTTATTTTTTTAATAGATAACAAAATAATTATAAATATGAGAAATATTTATATTATCAAACAAATTTCTATTTCATAATAGTTAAAAAGTCAACAAAACCTAATAGAACCAAATACCAAGCCCACTAAGCTCACTAAATCTAAATTCAACAATTACTAACTACATACAACCCCCATAACGAGGGATAAATAAACTACAATCATAAAGGATATCAAACTCTTCTATATAGGAGTTGAATCCGAAATCTCACACCGCAAAAAGTGTTACACAATTATTAGGCTAAATGCCCTTGTTGAGTGGACCAACTTTAATACTCTTATAGTATTGTAAAAATATAAGACTATATTGAGTGCCAAGTACGGTTGGAAAATGGCTTTTGTATAACCTTATTTTTTGTTAACTTTGAGCATTAATTAAGGTGGGGCCCAAGCATTATTTTTAACGTTTCTAATTGGATTCATGTTTAATACCGCGTAGTGAATAAATTCATGTATTTGGTTGCTCAAAATCATTTCTGGATGAATGAGAATTCAACACGCGTTTTCGGGTTTGTGGAACTAGTTTTTTGGTGGGTTTCCTACACGTTTGTGGAATGTGCTTGTTCCACATTGGAAAGGCTTAAGGTTTTGAATGAGTTTATATACCTTAACTTGGGATACTTGGGATGGGTCCTAAGGGGTACCTAAGTTTGTGGAAGGGGTGAGGTTATGGGTGAAGTAGGCTAGACCCATTGGACCCAAAATTAAAACCATACGCGTGTGCTGCCGCCGTTGGGTCAAGGCTGGGCTTGGCCAGTGCAGGTGTGTGAGGTTTGGGGCTTGTTCGGCCCAATACTTATCTTTTTGGGCCAAAAACATTTGAACTTTATTTATTTATTTATTTTTGGTTTCAAAAATCAAAATAAATTAGTCCAGAATTTTTTCCTTTACCCAAACAGATCCCTAACAGGTTCAGACCCACCCGAATAGGTTCAAAGGGTTCAAAATAGGTTCATACATGTTCATTTCAAACTAAATCTGTTGGACTGATTCAAATCTGTTTGGTGCCTATTCAATTTGTCCGAACAAGTTTTATACCTATTCGGAAAAGTCACAAATTCTCTTATTTAAGGCCTGCCATCTAGCAATTCTTGGCATTGGATTTTTTCCATAAAATTTTCTCTATTTTTCTGTTCTTTTTTTATCTTTCTGTATCTTTTCTGCATTTATATTTTAAGAAGAAAAAGAGAGAGTTACAACAGAGTTGGTTCTCCAGGCTTAAATTTGTAGGGCTGCAAATTTAAGTGATAGTCGTTGCATCTTGGGAAGTAGACACCTGTAAACTCAAAGCACCGGAGAGAGGGCAAAATCTACTTTAAGGAGATTGTGTCCAACATAAGCCTCGAGATTATTTTCTGTAAGCATTTAATTCGGAAAATAATTTATATAATTATTTTCTGAATTATTTTATTTTATTATTTATTTAATTTATACATTTAATTTACACACACACACCTTTGTGGGTATAACAATCTTAAAGTAGATTTCTTTTTATTTTTATTTATTTCTGTGATAGACAGACAAATATTTTGTTTTGGGAAATTAAATAGCAGTATTATACTGTTTAATTTCTTAAATAGTAGTAATATACTGTTTAATGATTTATTTGATAACATAGTAGTAATATACTGTTTATCATTGAAATTTTGTTACAAAATATTATTCTGTTTATTTTGTGTATAAATTCTTTTTTGTATAAATTTGTGATTGGGGTATTTTTTTTTTATTTCGTCAGAATTATGACAATAGAAATAAACAGTACTGAGACTATTATTACTCCAACCCCCACACCTGTTATGCCAGTGATGACTTTGCAGCACCGATAAATCATGGGGGGAAGCCAAAAAAATTCAATGGAAATGATTTTAAAAGATGGCAACAAAAAGTGATGTTTTATCTTACGACATTGAATTTGGCTCGCTTCACTCATGAAAAAGCCCCGTCACTGGAGAGACTGACCGGCAAGTGGTTGCCACAATTGATGCATGGAAACATGTGATTTTTTGTGTCGGAATTATATCCTCAATGGGTTAGACAATACACTGTACAATGTGTATAGTGTCAAAAGCACTACTAAAGAACTGTGGGAATCACTAGATCATAAGTATAAGACAGAGGACGCCGGTATAAAGAAATTTGTTGTCGGCCGTTTTCTGGATTTTAAAATGATGGTTTCCAAGACGATTATTAGCCAAATTCAAGATCTCCAATTAATTCTCCATGACATACATGCGGAAGGGATGATTCTCAGTGAATCTTTTTAGGTTGTAACAATTATTGAAAAGTTGCCACCATCCTGGACAGAATGCAAGAATTATCTAAAGCATAAGCCCAAAGAGATGAAATTAGAGGAACTAATAGTGTGACTCCGAATTGAGGAGGACAACCGTGGTTCCGACAAGAAGTCAGGAAACCATATCATGCAGGCTAAAGCAAATGTTGTGGAACATGGACAAGGGTCAAAGTTCAATAACAAGAAGTGGAAGCATGATGGCAATGGTCCCAAACAAGGATCCACTAGTAAGATCAACAAATGGATCAACAACAGGTTCAACAAGAGGTTTAAAGGCAAGTGTTTTGTGTACGGCAAAGATGGACATCGTGCTAAGGATTGTCACATTTGCAAGGATGGAGGAAGTTCGAGCGAAAAGCCAGCACAAGCCAACATAGCCAAGGATTTTTATCTTTCTGATGGAGTGGCAAACATCAATCTTGCTGCAGTAGTCTCTAAAGAAAACTTGGCGGGCAATCCCAAGGAATAGTGGGTGGATACTGGAGCAACCCGCCATATCTGTGTAGATAAGAAGATGTTCACAACCTACAAAGTGGTGAAAAGTGGGGAACAACTTTTTATGAGAAACTCCTCCACTTCAACTGTAGAAGGGCAAGGAAAGATTGTGCTGAAAATGACCTTAGGGAAAGAACTCACGCTTAACAATGTACTCCATGTGCCAGAAATTCGCAAGAATTTGATTTCTGGGTCATTGTTGATCAAGAATGGGTTTAAATTAGTCTTTGAATCTGATAAAGTTGTACTCTCCAAGAGTAGAATGTATGTGGGGCAAGGTTACATGAGTGATGGGCTTTTTAAGCTCAATGTAATAACTATTGTACCTAATTTGGCTTTTAATTATAAGAACACATCTTCTGTTTATATTACTGAGTCTTCTTTTTTATGGCATGGTAGATTAGGACATGTTAATTTTAATTCTCTGCGCAGACTTGTTGCATTAGAATGTTTACTTGACTGAGAATTTGATCCTAATCATAAATATGAGATTTGTGTTTAGACAAAACTCACTAAGGAATCATTTAATAAAGTTGAAAGAAGTACTGAACCTCTAAGTTTAATTCACACAGATATCTATGATTTAAAGTTTGTTCAAACTAGAGGAGGTAAGAAGTACTTTGTTACTTTTATTGATGATTGCACTCGATATTGTTATGTTTACTTATTGAGAAGTAAAGATAAAGCCGTAGAAGCTTTTAGGCAATATAAACTTGAGGTTGAAAATCAACTTGGCAAAACTATAAAGATAGTGAGGAGTGATAGAGGTGGTGAGTATGATGCACCATGTGAAGAATTCTGTTTTGAACATGGTATCATTCACCAAACCACTGCACCCTATTCTCCTCAGTCAAATGGAGTTGTTGAGAGAAAAAATTGAACTATTAAAGAGATGATGAATGCCATGTTGATTGGTTCAAGGTTACCTCAGAACTTGTGGGGGGAAGCGATTTTGCCTGCTAACTTTATCCTGAACAGGGTATCCCACAAAAAACTCAATCAAACACCTTATGAATTATGGAAAGGTTGATGACCTACTTATAATTACCTCAAAGTGTGGGGGTGTTTGGCCAAGGTTGCAGTCCTTAGTCCCAAAACGACTACGATAGGACCAAAAACTGTTGATTGTATGTTCATTGGTTATGCAAATAATAGTAGTTCATATAGATTTTTAGTTCATAGATCTGAAATCCTAATACGCATGTAAACACTATTATTGAGTCAAGGAATGCATTGTTTTTTGAACACATTTTTCCTTGCAAGGAAACTGAAGAGATAAGTACAAATAAAAGAACTTTTGATACTGTTATAGGTAGCAGTGAAGACCACAATGATAATGAATCAGATGAACCTAGAGAAAATGATACTGTTATGGTCCAGATTTTCTGACATAGCTGTTAGAAAATGAGCCTCAAAACTTCATGGAAGCAATGTCAAGTCCTGAAGCTCTATTGTAGAGAGAGGCTATGAATAGTGAAATTGAATCAATACTGCAAAATCATACTTGGAAACTGGTGGATCTTCCACTAGGGTGTAAACCTCTTGGATATAAGTGGATATTCAAGAGAAAAATGAAAGCAGATGGTTCAATAGATAAATACAAGGCTAGGCTTGTTGTTAAGAGATATAGGCAGAAGGAAAACCTTGATTATTTTGACACCTATTCACCAGTGACAAGAATAACATCCATTCGCATGTTGATTGCGATTGTAGATTTGTATAATCTGGAAATGCATCAAATGGATGTTAAAACAACTTTTTTGAATGACGAGTTAGATAAGGAAATCTATATGGAACAACCAGAAGGGTTTCAAGTTCCCGGCCAAGAGAAAAATGTTTGTAAACTTGTCAAATCCCTTTATGGATTAAAACAAGCTCTGAAACAAGGGCATAAAAAATTTGATCACACTATGCTTTCGGATGGTTTTAAGATAAACGAATGTGACAAATGTGTCTATGTTAAAAACACAGACAAAGGCTATGTCATAGTTTGTCTTTATGTGGATGACATGCTCATTATTGGAAGCAATAATGACATGATTAAATCCACAAAGAAAATGTTGAACAAAAAGTTTGACATGAAATATCTGGGAGTTGCAGATGTAATTCTAGGAATAAAAATTACTAGAACATCTGAAGGTTATGCTTTATCTCAGTCTCACTATGTTGAGAAGATTCTGGAGAAATTTGGTAAGCATGACCACCATCCTGCTAAAGCACCTGTTGACATTAGTCTTCATTTGTCAAAAAATACAGGTGCAAGCATATCACAATTAGAGTACTCTCAAATAATCGGAAGCTTTATGTACTTAAGGAATTGTACTAGGCTAGATTTAGCCTATGTTGTAAGCAAATTGAGTAGGTACACAAGTAATCCAGGGTCCGATCATTGGAAAGAGATATTTAGGGTACTTAGATATCTAAGACATACCCAGAATTATGGATTATATTATACCAAATATCTAGCAGTACTCGAGGGATACAACGATGCAAATTGGATATCAAATACTAAAGACTCAAAATCCAGTGGTGGATATGTCTTTACCCTGAGAGGTACTACAGTCTCTTGGAAATCCTCCAAGCAGACATGCATAGCAAGGTCGACAATGGAATATGAGTTTATCGCATTTGATAAAACAGGAGAAGAAGCAAAATGGCTTCGTAATTTCTTAGAAGACATTCCAATGTGGCCTAAACTAAGCGTTGCCTATATGCATTCACTGTGATAGTGAAGCAATAGAATAATCATATGTATAACGGTAAGTCTCGACACATTCGTCGAAGACATAATACCGTTAGGCATTTGCTCTCACATGGAATAATTTCCATAGAATATGTAAAGTCAAAGGAGAATATTGCAGATCCATTGACTAAAGGGCTAGCCAGAGAGCAAGTGTACCATTTTGAGATTAAAGCCTATTACTTAAAAGTCGTCATAATGGCAACCCAACCTAGTTGACTCAAGATCCTAAGATCTAGGTTCAAAGGGACAACCGAATTATGGATGACTTCATGTATCACTAAGGAGGTTTACTCCTTCCCATTTCTATGATAAGAAAAGTGATACCAGTAGCGTTAGTAGGATAAGTTTTGCTTTTAATGATTCTTATAGTTTGGAAATCCAAGTGGGGTACATCAGGATACTCTTAATAAGAAATCACCTATATGAGTGTGAACTGGGCCGGTTCTGTGAGAATTGAGAAGGCTAAATTCTCTAGAGTACTCATGAATTACCAGGCATTGTTCAGGGTTGAAATGAACACAACCGTAAGAACCAAACTGTGTCTGTGGATACACTATGTGTAGTCTATTGTCTTAGCTAACATAAATAGCTGAACAGTTCAAGGCATCGCGTCCACTAGTTAGCCAGTAAGTCCGATAGGCTTTCACTAGAGGAGGTTCAAAGCCAAAAGTTACCTATCTCGATGTGGTGTATCTTCTTAATGTACTTTTCTTTGTCTACATCTTGTTGCATATCCGTTATCGTGAATTCCATTCATGTGGGGGATTGTTGGAAAAATGGCTTTTGTATAACCTTATTTTTTGCTAATTTTGAGCATTAATTAAGGTGGGACCCAAGCGTTATTTTTAACGTTTCTAATTGGGTTCATGTTTAATGCCACGTAGTAAATAAATTCATGTATTTGGTTGCTCAAAACCATTCCCAGATGAATGTGAATTCAACGCGTGTTTTCGGGTTCGTGGAACTTGTTTTTTGGTGGGTTTCCTACACATTTGTGAAATGTGCTTGTCCCACATTGGAAAGTCATGAGGTTTTAAAAGGGTTTATATACTTTAGCTTGGGATACTTTGGATGGGCCCCAAGGAGTACCCAAGTTTGTGGAAGGGTGAGGTTATGGGTGAAGTGGGCTAGACCCATTGGATCCAAAATTAAAACCACACGTGCGCGCCGCCGCTGCCCATCCGGGCCGGTTGGGCATGGGCGCGAGTGCGTGGTGTGAGGTTGGGTTAGGCTTGTCCGGCCCAATAATTATCTTTTTGGGCCAAAAACATTTGAACTTTATTTATTTATTTATTTTTGGTTTCAAAAATCCAAATGAATTGGTTCAGAATTTTTTCCTTTACCTAAACAGATCCCTAACAAGTTCAGACCTATCCAAACTGATTCAAAGGGTTCAAAATAGGTTCATTCCTGTTCATTTCAAACTGAATCTGTTGGATAGATTCAAATCTGTCTTGTGCCTATTCAATTTGTCCGAACAAGTTTTATACCTGTTCGAAAAGTCACAAATTCTCCTATTTAAGGGCTGCCATCCAACAATTCTTGGCATCAGATTTTTTTCATAAAATTTTCGTCCTTCTCCATCTATTCTTCTTCTATCTTTCTGCGTCTTTTCGACATTTATATTTTAAGAAGAAAAAGAGAGAGTTACAATGGAGTTGGTTTGCCAGGCTTAAATTTCTAGTGCTGCAAATTTAAGTGATAGTCGTTGCATCCTAGGAAGTAGATGCCGTTAAACTCGAAGCACCAGAGCGAGGGCGAAATCTACTTTAAGGAGATTGTGTCCAACACAAGTCTCGACATTATTTTCTATAAGCATTTAATTCGGAAAATAATTTATATAATTATTTTCTGAATTATTTTATTTTATTATTTATTTAATTTATACATTTAATTTACACATACACCTTTGTGGATATAACAAGTACAGCATAGGAAAGAGAGAAAAAAAAAAAAGATAAAATAAAGGGTTAATTACATTAATATTCCCTATAGTTTGGGACTTGTGTTATTTTGGTCCCTGACTTTTTAATTATGACACATTTATCCCTGAATTTTGAATATTGTTTCAAATAAAAACAATTGAAAATATCATTAGATTTTTCAAGGGTAAAATTGTCAATTTGATAAAATATAAACTAATTTGACAAAAATAAATGTCAAAAAAATATTTTTAATTTTTTAAAAATTATTTTTAACCACCAATGATAAAATTATGTAAAATTAATAAAAATTACATGATTAATTTTTTAAAATTAATTTTACATGATCATCATCCAAACACATAATAAAAATTAATTTGGTAAAAAAATAAATAAATGTCTAAAAGTTTTATCAATCTTACATAATTTTATTTTTAGTAAGTAGAAATAATTTTTAAAAATTAAAAAATATTTGTTTGATATTTATTTTTGTCAAATTAGTTTATATTTTATCAAATTGACAATTTTACCCTTGAAAAATCTAATGATATTTTCAATTGTTCTTATTTGGAACAAGATTCAAAATTCATGGTCAAATGTGTCACAATTGAAAAGTCAATGACCAAAGTGATACAAGCCCCAAACTATAGGGACTATTTGTGTAATTTGCCCTAAAATAAATTAAGGATAAGCACTCCATTTTTAATACTAGTTCAAAAATATTTTGAACATTGCTATATTATGAATGTAGCGGGAGACTTTCAAAATATGTTTTTTAAGCTTTTCATTGTTTTAAAAAATCGGGTAGTTCTATTTTTTATTTTTTGATGGGAAGGTAGTTTAGTTGTGTGAGAAAATATCAATTTAGTGTATGTTTTACAAAAATAAATTAATAATAAATAGATAAGTGCTAAACTTTATCAACTTTAATAGTTAAAATTTTAAATTTTTTCATAAATATATATTTAGTTTGTAAAACTACCATTGAATTATAATTTTTGTAAATTTTATTGAACATTTAAAACAACCATTTTCCATAAAAAAACATATATGATAAAATAAGTCCACTTTTTAAATCCAGTCTCTAAATTCAGTGATGTGTTAAAAAGATGATTGGTTAATGATTAGAGAATAAATAAGAGAGAGATTTGGCTTAGATATTTTCATAGAGTGGCACGTCATTAGATTTAAATAATGGGTCTAATTTTTAGGCTTGAATAACAATACTCTTTCCATAAATATGATGAACAATTATGACATAATTTGGGCACCTCATTACTTTCTAATTGGGCCATTGTGTTTCAGGTTTCTTATTGCGGACTTTTTTTAGGAGGTCACATCACTTTTCTATCACATTACATATTTTTTCATAAAATCAAAAAGTATATTAATTTAGATCATTCCAAACAAAATAAAATTTTGGGACATTTGATCCCTCTTGCATCATCATACAATTGCATAGCAATACATTGAGGAGAGTTGGCAAAAATATGTATACCATGAACAGAGAATTGATTTGCTAATAAATCCGCACATCTATTTGCCTCGTGGTAGATGTGATTAATCGACTAAACCTCCAGTTGCACTATCTATTTGCCTCGTGGTAGATGCGATCCCAATATCAGTTGTTTTACAAGAAGGGCATCAGTTTCCACTTCTCATGAGTCTTCTATCAAGAGCTAAGTACAGTCCATCACGTAGAGCCCATAACTCAGTTTCTAGACTAGAAGCAGTCCTATTAATACATGTGCAAAAACCAGCAATCCATTGGCCTCCATTATCTTTGATGATGCCTTCACCAGAAGCAACACCTGTGTTATTTTTGGCTGCCCCATCTGAAGGAGGAAGCCAACAGATATCCTAGGTAATCCTGGTTTTATTACTTCTAACTGTACAAGATAAATGCTGCCATTCAAGAGCAGTAGCAATTACAAGATTAGTCTTGAAAAGGGAGGGATTAGTGGAAGAGAAACAGATAGAGTTTCAAGCTTTCCAAATGGCCTAACAAACAATAGGAAAAATAATAGCCCACCCCACCGAGGAAGATTGACTCTCTTTAGCAAAACAGTTGGTTCTAATCCACTCAGCTAGGTTCAAATCAAAGGAGTTAGCTAAGGTTGAAGGAACACCAATAGAGTTCCAATGGGTTTTGATAGTTGGGCAATCCCTAAGAATGTGACAAGTTGTTTTAGGGGCTAGAAGACGAAGGGGACAAATATCATCAGAAGTTCATTATTTTATTTTGGAAAATATTTGGTAACTTGAATTGAGCTGTTCCGAATGGCTCGAAATATTGTTCACCGGACGACCACCTAGATGATCGGGTGAAACACTTGTCTACTGTAGTTGTCACCTCGTCGATTGCGACTGTCAAACTTTTTATCAGAAAACCAGGTGGACGACCGGCTGGTCGATGGGATGGACGACCGGTAAGATGAAATTCGAGCCATGCTCAAATTTGAGTTACGCAGTAGAGTCCTTTTTTTTTTTTTCATTTTTTTCATTTTTTTCTTTTTTTGTCTATTGTTTTTCCCTTAACTTTGTTGCTCTGGCCTTGGGCCTAAAATGTAAGCACAAGTCCTATCCAGCAAGCTTGGCCAAGGCCAATGGGCTGATGGTCTAAATTTGGACGTTTTAGATTTTTTATTTATTTTATTTTTAAATATGTATAAAAGCATATGCATACTATAAGATTGAATAAAATTTACTGGCACATAACACATTTTATAATTAAAGGGAAACATTGAAGAAAATAACATAATTTCAATTTTTTGAATCGTATTTAAAAAAAAAAATTTGTCATAATTAAACATAACATAAGGCATAATAAGATAACTCATGAGTCATAATTAAATAATTTCATAATCAAATAAAAAAATTGATCATAATTAAAGAAGAAAATGACATAACTGGGGATGCATATGGTACACCCTTTTTAAAAAGATGTATATTAGAATTTTCCAAAATAGCTTGTTTGGTTTTACTTTTAAGAAAATTGAAGTTTTTTGGTTTTTGTATTTTTTTTTATTTTTACTAAATTTTTAAAAATATTTTAAGTAATTTTTTTAATTTTTAGATACACCAAACATAAATATCCTTACAAAGTATAATATTTGTGAAAAAAATCTTTAAAAAATTCTCTAAATACCAAAAATATAAAAATTCAGTACATTTTTATATTTTTGTATGTTTATTGATTTTTTTTTACAATATTTTACTTTTTAAATATATCTAAGTAAGGTGCATCTAAAAAAATAAAATAAAAAATTTTACTTAAAAATTTAAAATTATTCACTAAAAATAATATATATATATATATATGAAAAACAAAAAAAATTCAATTTCTAAAAAATTGAAATGTATGACGTGAGAAATTCCATCATTGCATGTATATATTTTAAATTTTGGTGGGCCAATGTGTAGGTTTATGGGCAGGTTTGTTAAGTGGCCTCTCACATGTTAAACATATCGGCCTTTAATGTCTTTATAGAATGAATAATTACATATACTTGGATATTGTCTTCACCAATCAAAAAGAAAAAATACCCTACAAATTGTTGAAGTTGCAGAGTTTTAAATGAGTTAAACTGAAAAGGAATTTTTAAGCAAACACAACAAAAATTTGTTTTGATTGAAGTTGTGAATGACACTTGTCATGACCCCATTCCGCCCCTAGTAGAATGGTGCCGTGATGGCCAGTAATCCGAGATTACCGAAGGCCAACTTTCAAAATTCACACACAATCAGAGTATTATATATGGGGCTAGCATGTGCGGAAGCAATATATACAAATCTAGTTAGTCCATAAGAGCTGTGCATAGATCAAATGAAATGACATATACCTTAATATAGTTTACAACTTGGATACAAATAAAATAAAGTATATGTTACATCTTGATCAAAAGGCTTCTCAAGCCGAAGTATACAAAAGACATGAATGACAACTAAGAAGCATAATCTTCAAGACGATACAAAACATGAATCAAACATCTTGCACATAACATCTTAGGCGTCACCGCCTTCTTGCTTGCCACCTACATATATATAAGGAGAGGGTGAGCTTGGATACTCAGTGAATGGTACAAGTAATAAAGGGTTAAATGAATGATTCCCGAAATCTTGTCAAAACAATACATATATCATAGTTTGTTCAAAACATGTACTTGGCATAACTTGTGTTAAAACATGGGATGAAGCAAGTTCATCAATCAAAACTTTTAAAGCATTCTTGGATGTTAAAACATCAACATATACTTGGGGTGATGACATTCCGGACAAACAATCCACCCGTTCATAGACCGTCGGTGGCCGAGACTTTCAAACATGGATGCTACATGGGCTTAACGTCCCCTAGCACGAAAGGATGATGCTACTTGGGCTTAACGTCCCCTAGCACGAAAGGACGATGCTACTTGGGCTTAGAGTCCCCTAGCATAGGAGGACTTTCCAAGAATGTCATCCAAAACAAAGCTAATACTTGATACACAAAATAGGGATAATCATTCATGCTTAACAAATGCTTTTCAAAACAAAGCAAAGCAAAGCTTATCAAAACATTATAACATAGCTTTATTAAAAATACCACTCACATAGTTCTTGGGGCGTCGGGATCAAGGCAAAGGTTCAAGTCCTACAAACACATGGCAAAGTCTACTAAATGCACTCTTAAAAATAAGCTTCACATGAATGCAAATGATCTAGGGAAAACATGCTGGTAAACATCTAGGGAAAACATGCTGAAAACATCTAGGGAAAACATGCTGGTAACATCTATCTAGGGAAAACATGCTGGTAAACATCTAGGGAAAACATGCTGGTAACATCTAGGGAAAATAAGCTGGAAAACATCTAGGGAAAACATGCTGGTAAACATCTAGGGAAAACATGCTGGAAAACATCTAGGGAAAACATGCTGTTAAACATCTAGGGAAAACATGCTGGAAAACATCTAGGGAAAACATGCTGGTAACATCTAGGGAAAACATGTTGGAAAACATCTAGGGAAAACATGCTGGGTACCAACCAGGTCCTGGAATGGATGTACAGAGATGATCTAGGCTAAAATGACCTAGCTGGGTGAACTCAGGAGGTCTTGACCGAGGTCCCACACCTCTTGGCCAAGGTGTGATTGCCTAGGCTTCAGTGTGCAGCTGCCTGCCGAGGTATTACAAGGTGCTGGTAAGGGTGTACCATGGTCGGCCTAGGTGTGCAGTGGTTAGCCTAGGTGTGCATGCAAGTGATCATGCAATGTAGGCCAAGGTGAGATACGATGCTTGGCCTAGGTGTGTGATCTAGGCAAGAGTGGTCTTGGTGATCACACCTAGGGAAATGAAGCCTGGAAATCTGGGTTTCCTCCTTGAAGAACATGAAGAACATGAACATGAAGAACGTGAAGAACATGAATGCTAAAATCATAACTTGTTATTACAAGATCTGGGATTTCATGCTATGAGTTCGAAAACACGGACCTTGGTACCCATACTTGAAGATCATATGAAAACAAACATGAAAACATGCATCTTGATACAAACTTTTAGATCAAAACATGGTTTTTCCTCAAGAACATACGAATATCACTTCTCTTTCTAAAACCGAACTTTAAATCAATGCATGGCTTACAAATCGTATTCAACCATGCAATGCAATAACATGATCATAAAGAACAACATGAGTAGATCAAGAATCTAACCTTAGCACACGGATCTAACGGTTCGATCTCTAGGGATCAAGCCTAGAAATCTACTCTCCCTCAAGAACTCCTCTTCCTCTCCTAGAGCTTCTCTCTCCTCTTCAAAACATAGACATACAGCAAATGACGCGTTTCTCTCTCTGCTGGCTGACTTAACACTCTGCTCGGACATGTGGCAACGGCTGGTTGGTTCTCCTAAAAAAGGTGACTAAGTGATAAGACAAGGCTATGACAAAGCGTACTCAACAAGCTAGACGGCAAGGCACTCCGGCAAGTAATGATCTCGGCTAAGGACATAGGCTTCGGCAAGTAAGGTCTCAATGACCTCGGCTAGGAAGGATAACACTTGGCCAAGCTGTGCCACACCTCGGCCTAGATGTGCCACACCTCGGTCTAGGTCATTCCAGTCCCAGAACAAGATCACTAGGTGCAAGGATTAAGGATCTAGGATGCCTAGATGATGACCTCTCGGCCAATATGCCTAGGTGATGGTGCAGGTCAACCAAGATGGTCCTAGGCTTAAGATGACCTCGGCTTGGAATGACTTAGGCTTAACATGACCTAGGCTTGGCATGACCTAGGCTGGGCATGACCTAGGCTTGGCATGACCTAGGTTGGCATGACCTAGGCTTGACATGACCTAGGCTTGGCATGACCTAGGTTGGGCATGACCTAGGCTTGGCATGACCTAGGCTTGGCATGACCTAGGTTGGGCATGACCTAGGCTTGGCATGACCTAGGCTTGGCATGACCTAGGCTTGAGATAGCAACAAAGGAACAAAGCATGCATACAACACTTAGGCAAATCACATAAGCACAAAAGAAGACAGGGACCATTACTTAGGAAGAAACAAGTCAAAGTCTACAAATGCAAGCTTAACAAGACGAAATCATGCAAATGCACATGAACATGACCAAGATATGAATGTGGGTTATTACAACACTGGAGTTGTGAGAGATGGATAATTTTTTGGTCACGGACATGCTTCTTATTATATGTTTGAATCCCAAATTTGTGAGGAAAGAAAAAGGAAGGAAAAATTAAAAATATATATATATTTGCTTTTACTTCATTCACTTTTTTTTTTTTTTTTTTTAACCTTTCCACAAATCTAAGGCCCAAATAAACCCTTAAGATCTTGGGCAATGCAAATAAGGTCTTGAATAAAGAACGGAAGCAAGCTAACCAAAGATATGTTACAAGCAAAGAACATAACCATTCCAAGTGCTAAATCCCAACAAAAAATAGCATCAAATGCAACGATGAAACCCCAAAAACAGCTAAAAAGGCATTTTCAAAAATCCAAGACTGAAAAAAAAAGAAAAAAAAAGGGCAATACCGAAACCCCCATAACCAATGCCTATGGCAACAAGGCAAACTAAGCCAACACCACACATGTTTGCCCATATGCTGCCTCATTTGCTTATTTATATTTTAGATTTTCACTTTCAAGTTGAATAAATGCCTTTTTCAAACTTTTGAACTGATTTTATTAAGCTCAATTCAATATGTGATTCTTCTAGAAAAATCAAATACAAACCTCAAATGTGTAAAAGCTCAATTCAATAATAAAAATTTCTTTGCACTCTTTATTTGGAAGTTGTTATAGAAATGTTTCATGCTATATGACTTCAAGAGTTGTATACTTCATTTAAAGCTATGAAGTTTAATCTTTTAGTCTCCAACTTTCTCACTAACATTCCCCTAATTTCTCTGTCTAAACACATATGCTCAAAATCCTTATTTAAAATGGCATAGAAAAGAAAATAGAACAAATAATAGAAAGGAAATCTAATTGCACAATATATTCAGGTAAACAACTTCAAACACGGCCTAAAATCTATCATTGTAACAGCAACAGACATATTTTTATGGGCAAATTACCAACACCCGCCTTGAGGTTTGACTAAAATACAGATTCTCCTCTAAGGTTTGAGAAATTACATCCCGCCCCCTGAGGTTTATATTTGCATAACAAATTGTTTCCTCATTTGTTATGCAAATATAAACTTCAGGGGGCAATGTGTAATTTCCAAAACCTCAGGGGGAATTCGTATTGTAGTCAAACCTTAAGGGAGTGTTTTTGCCCTATTTTTATCATAGATCATCAAAAGCATATCGAAATAAAATGGTAATACATGCATAGAAAACACCCATATAGAGTATTGCGTGCATGTCCTAAACCGTGAAACAATCATACACCAAACAAGCCCTTTTGTTCTAACAACTAATAGTTCTATGCCTCTTGCTCGGTATATAGAGTATTGCATGAACCAGAAAAAACACCAAATCAGAATTTTAAGAGTAAGAAAAAAGAAAAAAAAATGGATGAATTTGAAAAAAAAAAAACCTAATTTTTGATAAATAAAATACAATACTAATTTTTATCAACATAGCAAAATAATAGTTGCATACTGGCCAACTAGCAGGGGGTTCATATTAGGGGTGAGCAGTGGATATATCGATCCGTCTAAACCGATTGAACCGAATCGATCCGCCGCATTTTGGACGGATACGTGATGATGAGCGGACGGTTGCGGATTGATTTTTTTCAATCCGCCTAGTTTTGGACAGATGGTAGATTTGAGGTTCATTTGGCCGCAACCGAACCGTCAAACCGCTAACACCTCTAATTCATATGTATACATGGTTCCAAAAAGGACTACTTATCATGTTTTATGGGAATATAGTTGCATACTGGCCAGTTAAAAAAAACAGTTGCATACTGGCCCACTAGCAGGGGTTCATACGTATAGATGGTTCCACAAATAAACATGTACATGTTCCAAAAAGGACTACTTATCATGTTTTATGGGAATATAGTTGCATACTAGCCAGTTAAAAAAAAAAAAAAAGATTGCATCTTGGCCCACTATTTGGGGTTCATACGTATAGATGGTTCCAAAAATAAAGAACATAAACAAGGAGAGGCTATAACGTGCCTCCCAAAAACATATGTATATGGTATTTTGTTTTTTTTTTCACCATAATTTTTTCATTTGAAAGTTGATACTTGTTTTTTTACTATAAAATGTCATAATAAAAAGTACAAAATATCAAAACAAAAATTATAAAATGTCTTAACATTGTCATTTCTAAATTTAAGGTGCATATCATAAATTCATTACTCATAATTTCACCATGAGGAGGATTTCCTCAAGTCCAAAATTTGAATTGAAATGGGCTATATAGGTCCCATTTTGATGATCCAAATCGTTCATTTTGTCAGGTACTTCATGTATTTCATACTAAAAATAAAATTAAGTTGATCTGATAAATGCAACTTGTTCAATTTATTGTTTTTATCATTAAAAAATGTATGATTTATTTTTTTAAAACATAATTATCATCCATTTGTTTAGTGAAAAACATGACAAATTGAACAAGTTATAGTTATTGAATCAACCTAATTTTTTATATTGATGAAATATACAAAATGAACGGTTCGAATCATCAAAATAAAGCACATGGTGGTCCACGGACCCAAATAGCTCCCTCCCGTCTAGATTTTGGACCGAAAAGAATCTTCCTCCTCACCATAAAATGTCATAACACATCATGAACAATCATAACTTTCATCATAAAAAATCATAATTTTTTTATAATGTGCACCTCTTTAAGGGATATACGTTATAAATTTCTCTTACAAATAAATCATATATTATTAAATTTCTCTTATAAATAAATCATATATTACTAAATGGACACATAATTACAAAATTTTCTGAACCCATGTGACAATTTCCTTCCAAAATTTTGTGTAGTACAAAATTAATTGGAGGCCTCATTACATAGAATTTCTCAAATTTTAAACACCCTCTAGTAACTACTAGTTTGGTTTTCATCCCAGGCTAAAAAATTACAAAAGGTCAAAAAAATATTAAAAAATCAAAAAATCATAAAACGTCAAAAAAGCCAAACAAGAAAACCAAATAACCAAAAAAGTCCGAGGCTAAAAAACTCAAAAAACTCAAAAAATCAACTAAAAAAGTCATCGTCAAATGACCCCTAAAGACATGGGAAGAAAGAGCCGCACATCACGGATAGGTTGATGTGATATATTAGGTAGCATTTGGTAATATTTACGTTTTTAGTTTATGTTTACAAAAAATTTATAAACTAGTTTTTGTTTATTTTTAGAAAAACATAAACTGCAAATGCGTTTGGTTTGAACAAAATATTTGAAAATTTTTAAAAACATAAACTAAAAAATATGTTTGTTCAGACCTAAAATATTTATATTTATTTTTTATTATTTATGACAATGGGATCATACACATTATAATTGAAAAAAATAATTAAAAAAATTAATTGAAAAAAAAAATTAAAAAAATTAATTGAAAAAAAAAATAATTTGGAAAATTTAATTAAAAAAATTATTTGAAAAAAAATTAATTGAAAAAAAATTAATTGGAAAGAAAAATTTGTTAGTCAAATTTTTTAATTTTTGTTTAAAAAATAATTTTAGTTTTTTTTTCCTCAAATTTACAAACTGAGACAACTATTTATAAATCAAAAAAATTATCAAACAATTTTTATGATAGTTTTTAAAATTTTTATAAATATAAACTGAAAACTAAAAATGAAATGATACCAAATAGGCCCTTAAGATTTATATTTTCAGATTTTTTTTTTTTTTGGAGAGTGCATAGCTCTTACGGGAGTACAACGTAGACAATAAAATCTTATTTGACATGTAATACTTTTAGTTTAAAAATTAAAAAAGTTATAATTTATAATAAAAAGTTAATTTTTTTTTCATTTGTTACATATCTTTTCATAAAAAATTAAAAAATCATTCTAGATATATTAATTTTCTTATTTTATATTTTAACCCAAAAAAAATTATAAAATTGCTAAAATCCCTTTTCCCAAACGGAATCTATCTATATATCCAAAAAATTTGAGGGAATGAACAGATTTATGCATTCTTCATAAGAAGAAAGGAGATATTTGACTTTCCATGACAATGACTGATGGAACTGCCAAAAAAACACGGCAAGAAAAGGTTTTGGACTGGTATAGACAAGTTACTGTAGAAAAAAAAACACCAACCTTATATGGACTTCAACAACAAATCTACAACTTGCCTCTTTGGCAGTAGTTTCTTGACAGAAATATAAGATTGCCATTTTCAGAGCTCTTTGTTACAAATTTACAATAATGGGGCGTGTGTATCTTACCTACTTTAATCAAACTCCAGCTACTCAATTCTATCTTTGCCGTGCCTGTCCAGCCCATATTGTGTTACCCCCAAGAGTTTCTAGATAACTTCATAGTAAAATCTCTCTCTCTCTCTCTCTCTCTCTCTCCATAATTAATTGTATCAGTCTTTGATGATTTCTTAGAACAGCATGGTAGACATGTCTTCTCATGCAGTCGTCGATCTGCTAGTCAGGCTGCTCATTGGGTGTCCTCTATTCGCATAAAGAGGCTCTTTACTTTACCTGCAAATTGGGTTTTTGATCCCACTCGTTCCTTGAAGCATATTCTATGTTTTTTTATGTCATGCGTTCTTTGCAGTTGGGTCCATATTCTGAGGATTGTGTTCATTATGTTTTTCAGGACAATGAGTTGGCTGGAGGTGTCTTTCGAAATGTGTAAGAACTCATCAATCACTGTTGGAAGCAGCAATAGTTTCGATTTGGGCTGAGCTTCCCTCCAGTCCGTGATCGGATTGGAGGATACTGTTAGGTCCCTAGGGCCCACCACAGGTCTTGTTTTGATAATTCGAACCATTTAATATGTAGAACTCGTCGACTACTATATGGCTGTAAAAAATCACGTCGATCGAATATCGATAGCTATCTTATCGGATCAAATTTCTGTCAACCATTTATTTTTTTATCATTCATTTTTTTTTTATACAAAACTGATTTGATCACGTAACTATCGTTATCCAATCAACGTGATTTTTTACAGACATATAGTACTCAACGAGTTTTACACATTAGACGGTTCTTATTATCAAAACGAGACCCGTGGTAGGCCCCCACGGACCAAACAGTACCCTCCAGTCCGATCACGGACTGGAGGGAAGCCAGCCCCTTTCGATTTGGGTTGTACTTTCCTCCTGTCCGTGATTGGACTGAGGGTACTGTTGGGCCCGTAGGGGCCCACCATAGGTCTCATTTCAATAATCTGAACCGTTTAATGTGTACAACTCGTCGAGTACTGTATGCTTGTAAAAAAATCATATTGATCGGATATCGATAGCTATCTCATCGGATAGGATTTCTGCCAACCGTTTATTTTTTTTCCCGTCTATTTTTTTTTTATACAAAACTGATTTGCCTACGTAGCTATCGATATCCGATTAACGTGATTTTTTACAGACATATAGTACTCAATGAGTTCTACACATCGAACGGTTCAGATTATCGAAACGACACCCGTGGTGAGCCTCCTAGTCTGACATGGACTGAAGGAAAGCCAACCCCTAGATAAATTAGCACAAGCTATTTTGTTTCCCATTTATAATACTTTCTTGTAATTTAATTGTGAAAATTTCAAAGTTTCATGAAAATCCTGCACTGGCCGAGACCTTAATGTTGTGTTTCGAATGTGGATTTTGAGTTTTCTCTTTTCCTTTCTCTACAAATCCAATATCTAAACACGTGTGTGCTTGGGGATCTAAAAAAACTTCAAAAAAAGAAATTCAAAAACTAATCAAATGACCAATATAGCTTGCATTTAGCTTCATGAAAAAACTATATGCAGTGTGAATGTGCACACACGCAGTCCAGAGCAGGATCGAAGGGTTGGAGATCGCACTCTCTCAGATGTTTACTGTAACAGCTGTGGCAATCTTTTGGGAGTAAAATTCGTAAGACTATAAAAAAAATTCCAAAATTTGACATTCTCTGTATTGTTTTTACTCATCGAGTCTTCTAAGCAAACACTCTAAAAATTGTTCAGATTGAAGTTGCAAATGATGATGACGCAGTGAGACCTGGATATTTCCTCCTGCGTTGATAAGTTGTTTTGTTCTTCTTTTTTTTCTCCCCACAATATATATTTATTTATACATTGTTTTGCAACAGTTAATGTATTTTGAGAGGTTTGTTTCATAAATTTGTTGACAGGAAGAAGCTCAAGAAGTGGAATGGGCAAGAGATTGTTGTTTAAAACCACTGAAGAGGAAAAGATGTCATGAAATTCACTGAAAATGGAAGTATGTGGGACTTTCTTTTTTTAGTTCTGTTTTGACGCTCTCTTTGATTGCCTCAGTACTAGTGACATGATAATCTCGGACCTGATATAGATATAGATATACTTGTTGTCTTTTTTGGAGTATTTATTGGGTATTTTATGTGGTGCTTTTTTTGATTTTGATTGGTTTAATACAGTAGGATCATCACACTTATGCTGGTGTTTTAATTAATATGAGGAGCTTCATTTGATGATTAATTTTGAGTATTACATTTTGGCCACCAAAAAAAAGAAAGAAAAAAAAAAAAAAAAGTACTATATGAGAAAGTGTTCACCAATTTGTGGGTGTCCTTGACATTTGAAATAATTTGTTTGTCTATATACTCTGTTTTTTGCGGTCACTAGTCTTAGCAGGATGTACAACACTTATGAATAGTTACAATTTATCAGTTACAATTATTATTATTATAATCGGGAATCATGTCTTAGGCAGGGTTCTTTGGACCCATTCCAAGAACGTAAACCTCTTAATTAAACAACATTCCCAAATAACATATTTTGAACAAACACGAGAAGCCAATAAGAGCTTGAGTTGGGCATGTCAAGAACATATATTTACAATGATCATATTATCAAATCATTTGTAGTTTATTATGTGAATTATCATCACTACATTTGTTTAATAGGTCCAAAATTGGTGGGTCTCATGTTTCTTGATGGATGTCATTTGAAACATAGAATCAATTCACTACAAGAAATAACACTTTTGTCGACCAAAAAATTTGTAGCTAAAAGTCCATTTTTTGTCGGCAAAAGTTATCCGTGACTAATTTTTTTGGCCGCTACTTTGGTCGCCAATTGAGGGTCAGCAAAAGTAATTCGCAACCAAAATTTTAGTTGGTCGGCAAAAGTTGGATTTGCCGACTAAATTTTTGGTCGCTAAATATGCCATTACTATGACTAATCCATTTTGTCACTAAAACACTTTGGTCGCGAAAAGTGATATTTTCCCGACCAAATATCTTAGTTGCCAATTGTCACATTCCACGACCAAAAAATTTAGTCGCCAATTATCACATTCAACAACCAAAAAGTTTGGTCGCCAATTGCGACATTCTATGACCAAAAAATTTTCGTCGCCGATTGTCACATTTCACGACCAAAATAATTAGTCGCCAATTGTCACATTCCACAACCAAATTGTTTGGTCGCCAATTGTCACATTCCATGACCAAACATGTTTGTTGCCAAAAGAAATGTTTGCGCAACTAAAACTTTAGTCGACAATAGACCTATTCGCGACCAAATCCTTTGGTTGCCAAAATTAATAATTTTAACGACTAATTATTTAGTCGCCAAATGTGCTTAGTGATATATTGACTACTTTATTCAGTCGGCAAAAGTATAACTTATCTTTCCCGACTAATCAATTGGTCGCCAAAACTAAAAAAAACAAAACCAAATTTGATCGCCAACATCCAACAAAATAAACCTATAATTTATAATAATCCATCCAATTTATTTAATATAATCTGTAATTTGCAAAAATCATTCAAACCAACAAATAAATTGAATCATGAACATTCAAAAAAATACATATATCAACAATTTCTGAACCTATTTAATTAAAGTCAGCAACTATTATAAGTTTTCATCCACAAGTAATTCCAAGCCTACATATTTCATGTCTACCAAATATTTTCCATACACACCCATCCAAAAATATAACTACTACTGTATCCAAAAATATAACTACTAGTCTACCCTAATATTTTCTATATACATCTATACAAAAATATACAATCCTTCCAATAATACAAAAAGTGTCAATTTGTCCAATATAATTTAGCTTTGTGCATGAGTTCAT
The DNA here is from genome assembly GCA_025200525.1 of Camellia lanceoleosa. Taxonomy (NCBI): domain Eukaryota; kingdom Viridiplantae; phylum Streptophyta; class Magnoliopsida; order Ericales; family Theaceae; genus Camellia; species Camellia lanceoleosa. Next base: position 345,472 of record JANUSC010000178.1, on the reverse strand, counting down.
CTATCTGTACCAAAGTAAAAGAGAAATAATGTCAGATAAAATTAGACAAATAATGAAAAATGTCCACGAAAAGTTAAGGTCACATTAGCAAATTAAATGACTATCATTATCAAATTGTAAATAAAACAACAGCATTCTTATGTCTATGACATTACCACTTTGATATTTCATTGTTTAGTTTTTTGAACGAACTTAATGTAATTCAAAGAAGAACAAGTCAAAAATAATTAAATAAAACAACAGTTCACAATAATATGCAATGGACTTCTCAACTAGCAAATATAAACTATACATATTGGCATACGAGTGTTTAACCATACTGAAGGGGAAAATTGAAGCGGAATTCAAACGGTTCGTCTATACGAGAATGTCTAACCATACTATAGCATAATAATAACAACAGTTTCATAACATGGATAAGGCAAAGTACAATATATAGATGTCCTGGGTAAGATTCAAATCTAGGATATCATCAAGAGCCATGATAATATCTGCTCCAATTCTATTCTACAAAAGTTATAGACAAAAAAAACAAACAGATGAGATGCTGATGAACCAATTCTATTCCACAAAAGTTATAGACAAAAAACACAAATAGATGAGATGCTGATGATCCAATTCTATTCCACAAAAGTTATAGACAAAAAACACAAACAGATGAGATGTTGAAGAGTGAAGCTGAACAGATATAAAATAACAATTAACCCTTAGAATTCTCACACAGTGCTTATGATAATCACTGTTTAATGCAAACCCCACACATGCCATGATTGATTAAAAATTGCAGCCATTTTGTAAAAACATTGGTGTATGAGAAATTTAATATAAATATAATGAATATAATTATTTTTTAAGGTTCTTAATTCACAAAAAATTGGAAAGCTTATTTTTAATGGCATAAGTCATGACTTGTGTATTATAGTCCCCCCAACTGGTAGAGTTACACATTTAAGAAAAAAAGATGAATCAATATAATACATAAATATAATCTACAGTCAAATCTGTGAGGTGATACATCAAAGTAGCACGTTAAGGAGGGTTTATCCATCAATCAATGGATTAAGAGAGCATCCATCACCCTCCCAGCAAATTAAGAATCCTAGGATGAGATTGCAGATAACTAAGTATTGCTATGGTATTGTTCAATGTGAGGTGTATAAATTTGAACAGGAAGATGTTTCAAGTAATAATAAAAAAGGGGTGGTTTAAAAAATAAAAAAGACAATCTAATTTTGGCCAGTTAATCGATGATGTTAGGAGGGGTGAACCAGATACAAACGTAACCTTTGGCATTATTTGCATACAATGGCTACTCTCACACAAACTTGTATTCCCATGATTGCTGGGCCAGGGATTTCACCATTGAACCAAGCAATGCTGAATTAGATTGGAAATTGTAATTTTCATAAATGCTTTGAACACTTTAACAACAAGCTGAATTTGAGGTGCATAAAAATGATTAGAAACATAAATTGAAATCCATAAAACGTATAAAAGTTCGATAATTGATTATTTAAAAATATTGAGATTTATATAGTTATTCATATAAAAGAATAAGTATAAAACTTTTAAAAAATGAAAATGTAAACAAAGTATGACGCAGCGGAATAAAAAAAATATTTAAGGTCATACCTTTCTGAAATATTCTGAACTCTGATGGATCTCGTGGGTAAATCAGTGCTTCCTGAATCTGGCCAATCAACCCAGCAGTGGGGTGATATTACAATGGTGAATATCACCCACATAAATCACAGTGCAAATAGCTTATTGATTGTTGTTTATGGGAGAGAGTCAGTATATAGGAGAAACTGTATATGGGAAAAAACAGAGATGATACGTTGTATATCTCTGCATCACCCATATCCCATATATAAGATATATAATCTAATTATCTCCTTTAACCATATAAGTTACTAGAGATAATATCATATATCTATATCATCTATCCATATTAGGATATGATAGATATATATCCAGAGTAGTTATCCAAATAGGTTTGAATTCAAATTCAAAACCCATTTGGATCAGGTTCAAAATGTTAAATGGTCATGCCACGCCCATTTCTAACATAAAAAATAAAAGTATTTTTAAAAACCAAAAATTATTGAGTATTGTCAAATAACTCAATTTTATTAAAGACAAGTGTAAAGAATCCCAACAAATAAGGTTTTCAATTTTCTTTAAAAAATTAGTCATAATAGAATTTCTAAATTAGAAGTAAGAATATTTATTGACATGGTACAATACAACCTTTATATTTTTTTTTTCTCTGAAAAAATATATAAAAATAATGAAATATTCTAAATCCACGTCAACAAAGATTATTATTCCAATGTAGCGCACTGTGTTTTGGTGTGTTTTGATGGAAACAAAATAAATTCTTTATTCTACTATTATTTTTAATTTGGTCTCTTAAAAAACATAAACATTTTAGTTATTCCATTGGAAACAAACAAATGAAAGTTTTGTTCCTTTGTATGTATATATGGATGCACTTTGTTGAGGAAATGAACTTATCTAACCTTGCCAAAGATGTGCTGTAACATTCTCGATTGCGGAGGAGTAGTGAGAGAACCAACATATCTATAATACTTGCCTGTATTTCGCCTCAATTTCCAGGTGTCATAGGTCCCTACGGCGATTTCATCTTCATCTGTAAACACCTCCTTACCCAGCTCAGCTAATTCACTTTGGATCTACAACCATGAAACATCACAACACCTATTAACTTATCAAACACTTCTATTCACTAGAATTTCAATATCAAGTTCTTCTACTTACCACAAGGGGTAACAGGTAAACATATGATTAAATGCAATAAATCTATATATACTCTACCTTGGAAATAATAGGATCGGCATCACCAATTTTATAAAGGATGGCTATAACTGTGAATCTACCATCGCTAGCCTTGTGGACTAGATAAAGCTCTACATCAAATCTATAATTATGTAAAACATAAATTAAAGTCAAATTACAAAGATGAAAAATATAATTTACCAAGTTTTTTAATTGAACAATCTATATAAAAAAATAAAAAAAAAACATGAGACAAAAAAAGAACATATGTGACACCATCGATTTTGTGCTCAGAAGGAGAATGCTAGTGCATTTGAAGCAAGGTGTAGTTCTTGCCATTCAAAATCAAGACTCCAGCATTTCCAAATTCCAGCTACATATTGATAATTAATTCTTCATTGAGCAAAAACATATACAACAATGTATGCCATAGTCAAAGCCACAAAAGTGAATGCTTATAATCCAAAACCATTTTACTATTGTAGTTACTAAACATTCTCTGTTTTTTTAGAGGTGCCACTACAAAAGAAAGCACTTTTGGCGACTAAATTTTTAGTCGCCAAAAGTCTATTTTTAGTCGCCGAAAGTCGAAATTTGACTTTTCCCGACAAAATTTTTTAGTCGCCACATTTGTTGCGTATTTGTGGTCGGCAGAGGGTATTGGCGACTAAACCTTTTTTAGTCGCCAAAAATAGGTGTTTACCGACTAATAAATTAGTCGCCAATAGTGTTTTTCACTTTTGGAAATAATACATTTACCGACTAAAAATTTAGTCGCCAATAGTCACCGAATCGCCGACTAAATGGTTTAGTCACCAAAATATAGACTTTTGGCGACTAAATTTTTAGTCGCCAAAGGTGTTTCCGGCGGAAAAAAAAAAATCCACTTTTTTTTGCTTTTCCTGGGTTTCGAACCCCAACCGTCCCCCATTCCAAGCCTTTTTGCAACACACGCCCTCCACTATGCCACTACAACTTCACGTGAATATATATGCAATATATATTATTTATATAGTATATTAACCGGATTAATACAAAATAATAATATATACAAATATAATTATTTTAATTCAATATAATTATTTAAAAAATAAATTATTTACTAAAAAAAAATTTAGGCCACTTTTGGCGACTAAAGTCAGTTTTAGTCGGCAAAACCCCTCCTTTTAGCTACTAATTTTTTTTAGTAGCCAAAAATAGCCACTTTTGGCGACTAAAGTTGGGTTTAGTCGGCAAAACCCCTCCTTTTAGCTACTAATTTTTTTTTAGTAGCCAAAAACAACACTTTTGGCGACTAAAGTGAGGTTTAGTCGGCAAAACCCCTCCTTTTAGCTACTAATTTTTTTTAGTAGCCAAAAATCTACACTTTTGGCGACTAAACTGAATTTTAGTCGCCAAAACCCCTACTTTTGGCTACGAAATTGATTTTAGTCGCCAATAACTATGCATTTGGCTACTAAACTGTTTTAGTCGCCAAAAGTGTTCACTTTTGGTGACTAATTCCATTTTAGTCGCTGATTGTCCTACTTTCAGCGACGAAAATGTAAATTACAATTTCCAATCTAAAAATTTTAAAAAAAAAAAAATCACATAAAATAATGTAACAATTACTTATTTAAAATTAAAGCTTATAAATAAATAAATGTTTTAGCTTTAAGTGATCCTAGTCAAATAAGTCACACCATTTTATACAAAATCTTACAGAGCAAGAGAAATAACACTTCCATCTAACTTTAGAAATTATTTTACCATGTCACAGTATCACCCCTTGTATGTCTAGCAAACATTGGCCCTGTTTGGTCAAATAGATTAAGTAATGCTTTCAAATCCAAAATAATTATAAAAAAAATCGACAAACTTCTTGAAAAGACAAATGAATATCCAAGTGTACATAGCATTTGAAGGTATGGATATCTAGTCACGAGTGTAATCCATACCTCAAAATGCTAGAAAATCAATCTTATGCTTTCATGAAATAACTTTCAATTTTAATTTAAGGGCAAATTACACAAATAGTCCCTATAGTTTAGGACTTGTATCACTTTGGTCCTTGACTTTTCAATTGTGACACATTTGACCCTGAATTTTGAATCTTGTTCCAAATAAAAACAATTGAAAATATCATTAGATTTTTTAAGGGTAAAATTGTCAATTTGATAAAATATAAACTAATTTGACAAAAATAAATGTCAAACAAATATTTTTTAATTTTTAAAAATTATTTCTAATTACTAAAAATAAAATTATGTAAAATTGATAAAACTTTTAGACATTTATTTGTTTTTTTTACCAAATTAATTTTTATTATGTGTTTGGATGATGATCATGTAAAATTAATTTAAAAAAATTAATCAGGTAATTTTTATTAATTTTATCATTGGTGGTTTAAAATAATTTTAAAAAAATTAAAAATATTTTTTTGACATTTATTTTTGTCAAATTAGTTTATATTTTATCAAATTGACGATTTTACCCTTGAAAATCTAATGATATTTTTAATTGTCCTTATTTGGAACAAGATTCAAAATTTAGGGTCAAATGTGTCACAATTGAAAAGTCAGGAACCAAAGTAACACAAGTCCCAAACTATAGGAAATATTAGTGTAATTAACCCTTAATTTAATTATGATGATAGTTGGTACCAAAAGTAAAAGGAAGGCCAAAAACATACCTCAACATTGTAGCCATGGTTAACCAACATTATAGCTTATGATAATCACTGTTTAATCACTGATAATCACTGTCGCAATATTTTCTCTTGATCTTAAAGCTCTGTTTGATTATCAAAACTATTATGCAAAATCGTGAAAAAAAAATAAAAAAATAAAGCAAATAGACAAGATATATGTACTACATCCACGGACATGATGGCCTATCCTTCATCGACTCTATACTTGCTCTGCAAAACACCATGCTACCGTACATTTTTTCACACCTTCCTTAGTCCACCATGTCTTCCTCATTACCAACACTAATTTGTCATTTTATTGTTGTGGTTTCTGAAGCATTTCTAAATCATCCATCAATAAATTGAAACATATTTTCGATTTGACTAGAATTTCGACTTTTAAAACTCATCTAAAACAGATAGAAAGAATATAGAAAGACCTAATACAAAACTTCACCTATGTATGACCCATGGATGCCCTTACCTTCCATGTCAAGAAAATTTTGAAATTATCAAAATACTCTTAACCTATAATACTTGATTTTTCATATCGAAAGTTAATTATATCCATACTAACTTAAAAATAAGCATAAACAGTGACAACCAATACCAAAATGTGATTAAGAAAAGTTCCAAGTGTGTCCATCTTGAAACCAACCAATTTCCAAACATTCTCGCTGTTTTAATTTTACCATTTATGGATGATCTTACAGTTTGCATCATGAGTAAACTTTACAATTTGTAAAGGAAAGTAAAAGCAAAAAAATAAAATAAAATAAAATAAGGGAAAGAGAAGGGTCAACATGAACTATTAACTATGCCATCAATTTTACATGCCCTTTTTTCCCTTTTTTCTTTTGGTTGTTCTGAAGGATGCCCTTTTAAAATATTAAAACAGCAAGAAATGAGATTTCCCTCAAATAGATTAATCAGAAAAAATGCAGATCCAATATCTATATCATACCTCTTACCCTACGAATCTTCTCAATGAATTGCTCACCAACAATACCCGAACTAGGAACATTGAGACCCCAAATGTTTTGTTGCTATCTAAAATCTTCAATCATGAGAAGTTTCAAGAGGAAATGGTTTCATCAAATTAATGAGATGACAAGTAAATTAAGAAATTTCAATACAACCATATTCAAGATAATATGATGTGTGCATTGGAGCATAAAAACAGAACTCAATGTCAGAAGCCTCAAAAAAACACAACCACCCCACAAATTCAACAAAAACAATATTATGGAATTGCAATGCATCAGGGAAACAGAAAAATAGCAGAAACCATGACATTAACACACACATTATCTTCCCAAATGTAGAAAAAATCGTGTGAGTGACCAGCATTGAAGTCTTAGACGAAACTCTTGGCTCAGCAAACCAGCGTCGTGGAACACCTTTCAACACAATTGTATTAGGCTCCCACCTCTTGAATATCCTACAACCAAACAACACATACATACATCCATTATTACCAGTAGTTCTCGCAAAATTATTAAGGATTTAGAAGAAAAAATATTGAGTTAGATTACTGAATCCATTATTGTAGACAAAGAAGACCAAGAAGCTTCAAAATTCAAAACTATGGATAGAATCAAGAACAAACCTTGATTACCAAACGCATTAAGCTCTTCCCACTCTTCGTCATTCCAAAATCATCCGATTAGAATCAAGCGATCAATCTAAACTTAACACCTTCAAGATTCAACTCAATCCCGTCGGTCTTACCAACAACCGATCTTCCCCAGTCCCGAAACTTCTTCTCGAGTTCCTTAACATCATCTTCTCCATCTATACCATGAAGAATTTCCGATCTGGAAACTTGGATAGAAACCCTAGGTCGCGGATGAAGAGAGCGCTGTGAGCGACAGGATCATCGCGCTTGCGCTTCTTGAGGTCCTTGAATTTGCGAATGACGATGTCGTCTTTGGGAATGGTGAGGGAGAAGGAGGATTTGAGGAAGTCGGTGAGGGAGGGCTTGAGTTGTCACTCGTCAAGGGGCTTGACGGAGTGGTCTGCACAGTGGATAGTAAGGAGCTGAAGAGGGAGTGTGTTTTTAGAGAGAGAAATGGGAGGAAAACTAATAAAAACACGCCGGGGGGGGAGGGGGAATTTTAGCCAATTTTTTTTTCAATACCTACTCAATATTTCAAAATTCTCCCTCTAAAATTTGTGACAAAATAATTTTTTCACCAAAAGATCTCAAAATATTAAAAATTATAAGCTATGAAAACATACTCCTCACCAAATGATATCAAAATATTTAGACTCATTGGTGACGAAAATATATTCCTCACTAATAATTTTATAATTTGTGACAAATTTTTTCCTCACCAAAGGTCTTAAAATTTTAGCACCATCTGAAAAAATTTAGATAAATTTTTTTTTATGATGAAACTTAATTTTTTCTCACCTAAAAGAAGTATTTATTGACGAAAATAAATTTCCTCACCTTTTACTTTTTTTTTTTTTTATTATATGTGAAAAAATTTATAATTTGTCACAAATTAATCTTATTTAGCAACGAAAATTAGGAGGACAAGGGGTGCTAAATAAAGAGAGCTAACTTGTGTTTTGTTTTGAGAGAGAGAAAGAGAGAGAGATAAGAGGAAAACTGATAAAAACAAAAAAGAGGGAAAAATTAGTAGTCTATTTTTTTTCATTACTGTTCAATATGTCAAAATTCTCTCTCCAAAATTAGTGACAAAATAATTCCTCACCAAAAAGACTCAAAATATTAAAAATTTCAATTCTTGATCGACAACTGATGTGATGTTAGATGTTAGATCCTCGTCAATTGATATTCACCGGAGAGAGATGAAAAAAATGGAAAGAAAGAGGGGGGTAGGATGTCGACTATGAGAGACTGATCGACAACGATAAGAGAGAAAGTGAAAGGGATCGGCGACGAGAAGAGACCCCTACTGATAGTCCCTTTTTCATCGAAGAGAATAATGGAGAGAGAGACTCTCACCGTCGTTGATAAGAGAGAGTGAGGGGGTCGATGATGAGAAGCTTCTGGATCGAGAGAGCACAAATGAAGAAGAGATGAGAAAATGAAAAGGATGGAGAGAGAGAGAGAGACCAAGTAGTCTGATGATCCCAAAAAAAATAATTTTTAAGTAAATTTTTTTTCAAACAATAATTTCAAGTGATTTTTATTTTTTTAATGGTGGAGTGAATTATATATATTTTTAAATTTTAAATTTTTGTTTAGTTAGGTATAATATAAATATTTAATTTTTTTTATAATTTTTTTTTAAAACTTATAAAAGACAAAAAAAAATGAGTGACATCGTTTAACAATCGGCGACCAAATTTTTTTTGTCGCAAAAAAATTTCAATTCCTGCCCCCACATTTCAAATTTCCCTCCCAAACTTTTGGCGACCAAAAAACCAGATTAGTTGCAGAAAAGGTACCCTTCGCCGACAAACTTTTTTAGTCGCCAAATGTCAATCAACGGCGACTAAAATATTAGTCACTAAAAGTACTAATTTGGCAACTAAATTTTTTTTGGTTACTGAAAATAAGTTTTTGGCGACCAAATTTTTGGTCGCCAAAGAAAAAAAATAATATTTTATTTTCCATTTGGCGACTGTAACGCCCTCAAAATAATAACATTAAAACCCATCAATTTAGACATGCATTGATGTAAAAGATAAATATTCTTCTATTAATCAGAGTAGTTCATTATAATGAGTATTACATGTTAACAACAAAAGCAAATGCCCTACGAGCTTACAGCTTTCCAAGTTAACACTTGGTTACAAAAAGGAGAGTACTAACTCAAGTATACATTAAGCCCTTGGCTTGAATTTACATGTAATACATCCAAAAGATAAACAAAACGACAAAAGTCTATCTGCCTCTAGCCTCCCAAGCTATGTCCTTGGAGGTGGCATGCTACTTGTACCTGAAAATGATGTCCCATAAAGGATGAGCCACAGCCCAGTAGAAATACACTAAACCAGCTATGAACAATGACTAAAAGATTAGCAGTTGATAGATGGTCAACACAGATACATCCACATATATCACATTCCGGTTTCATGACATTAAGTCCATGTTACATTTCATTTCCCATTTCTTTTTCAACTTTGAGTTTGAAAACAAGGCTCAACACCTAGCCAAATAACTTTATGAGATTAAGACTCATCTTTAAAACACTTTCGAAATTCATAATGGATACACATTTTAATGCTGTATCGATAACACATAAACCATTTCCACACTTTACGAAAGACACACATTTCGGTGTTGTATCAACATAACATAGAATCACTTCTATACTTCGCAATTGATAACGATATACATTTTAGTGCTATATCAAATTAATTCGAACACTTCCATAGTCAACACTCGATACACATTCTAGTGCTGTATCAATGTCACACAAAATCCAGTTTAGAGGTCCATCCCCTATCTTCTCCTAAACCGTGGAGTACATCCCCTATCTCCTCCCACACAACACATGTATATAAACATAGATCATATACAATCAATCAATACATAAAGTTAATGTATTATCCCAGTCGCTATATTCGATAGCATACTCAATCGATTAGTTTTAGTTTGCCTAATCATCATGCATTGTCTACAACAATCAAGAATATCCTCCACCGATAGCCCAAAGCAGTTATTTCTAAACTGAAAATAAATGCATCAAATGAATATATTATCAACATTCCAACTAGGTGAGCGATAAAGAAATCCATCTACACCTTTTAATCCCAAACAATTCCAAGTTCAACATTCTCAATTCAATTCTTCATTTCTCCAAATTAATTATACAAATTAATTTAACTATGTAATTAGGGCATTGTTTCCATAAGTTACATAACAATCCTAAGGTTCCATTTTCATCCATAATCCATCATTTAACTCATTTCTCTATGCCAAACATGCATATTGGTTTATTATAAATAAAACCCCATCTTTCGTAAAATTACACAAAAGACCCAAACTTTCTTAAAATTACCCAACAACCCCCAACGTCTCAAAACGCTAAAATTCAAAGACAAAGCTCATAAAGAGGAGTAGGATATCCCTACCTCAAATTCGGAGTCCAAGGGAAGAAGATGAAGAAATTGAAGATGCTCCAAATCCCAAAATTTTCGAATCAAAAGATAGCCCTCGACGATCAACACAACTTTTACAAAGGCCCAAGGTGAGGAAATCACTCCTACTAGATCAATACCTAGAAAGAAGTTGAGGTTCTAGTGGGAGGAGGTCTCCAATGGTGTTTTTGAAAAGTAAAAGAGAGAAATGGAGTTGAAAAAGTGATCCAAAAAGTCGTATCTCGAAGTGACATACTCGACTCCCCGCTCGAGCGTGGAAACCCCCGCTCGAGTGTCCAAACCGCCACTTGAGCACCGGATACACACTCTCAGAACTTTTGCAGAACTAGGTCCCCGCTCGAGCGTTAAACTCCTCGCTCGTGCGTCACACACAAACTCACGCTCGAGCGTCAAAACGCTCCGCCCGACAACTGCAGAGGAATCTTGGGAGATGGATTTTCCGCCGGCGCCAAAACCCCGCTCGAGCGGAGAAGCACAACAAAGGCCAACGCTCGGCTCGAGCGTGATGGCAAATTTCTGGGCAACTACTTTTGGTTTCTAAGTTCAACCAACCTGTTTCAAACCTACCCAACACAACCCAAGACTCAAATACAAAGAGTAAAAGATGTAAACAAGATATACACAACAACAACTCCACGGAACCTTAGTCCGGATACAACAATTAAAGCAAAGGAAGCCAGGGTCGCTATAGCGACTAAATTGTTTTAGTAGCCAAAACTCAATATACGGCGACTAAAATATTTTTAGTCGCTAAAAATAAGTTTTGGTCGCCAAAAGATAAAAAATAATTTTTTATTTTCCATTCGGCGACTACATTGTTTTAGTAGCCAAAACTCAATATACGGCAACTAAAACGGCAACTAAAATATTTTTAGTCTCTAAAAATAAGTTTTTTGGCGACCAAAATTTTGGTCACCAAAAGATAAAAAATAATTTTTTATTTTCCATTCGGCGACTACATTGTTTTAGTAGCCAAAACTCAATATACGGCGACTAAAATATTTTAGTCGCTAAAAATAAGTTTTTTGGCTACCAAAATTTTGGTCGCCAAAGGATAAAAATAATTTTTTATTTTCCATTCGGTGACTACATTATTGTAGTAGCGAAAACTCAATATACGATGACTAAAATATTTTTTGTTGCTAAAAATAAGTTTTTTTCCACAACCAACTTTTTTTGATCTTCCGCGACTAACTTATTTTTTGGTCGCCAAAATGTGACCTTCCGCAACCAAATTTGTAATTGGTCACCAAAACCATACCACTTTCTGCGACCAACTCATTTTTGGGTCGCCAAAATATGACCTTCTGCGACCAACTCATATTTGGTCACGAAAAATAATGATCATTCGCGACTAACTAATATTTGATTGCCAAAAGGTAACTTTTAGCTACCAACTTTTATATTGGTCGCGGAAAGTGGTCGCTAAAAGTGCAGATTTTTGTAGTGATTGTACAAAATATAGTTGAGAGGGTAATTTATAAATATAAATTAGGTCGAGCTGGGTAATAGGCCGTTGTGGCCCGTAGTAAGAAAGGCGGAGTAAAAGTGGCCTTGGCATTAGCCCGATCCCAGAAGGCCTTGTTGTTATCTCGGTCGCCACGGCCAGAATGGTTAGCCCGGTCGTAATCTTTAAACCGAGGTATGCTGAGCCTTCTTCGGGACTTTTGTTCTTGGTTAGCTCGGTCCAACTCTTCTACGGATAGCTCGGTCTTGGCATGCGAAGTAGGTAAAGCAAGGAAAGAAAGAGCGGTTAGCTCGGTCATACCAGCCAGCTTAGCATGGCAATGTTATCTCGGTCGTATGGTCATCCTACCGAGGTAAAACCATCTCACTTGGTTTAAGCAGTGAGGGGGGTGTTGAAGGATAAGCATTATCTTTCAGGAGTGTGAATCCTATGAGGACTCTACATGAAAGAGCAAAAGTCCTACTGGAATTGTGCCACGTGGAACCTATAAAAGCTCATAACACCATCTATGGAGAGGTAAGACAACTTTGATTCCCGAATTCACAGAGCTTTTTGTCTATTTGTTTATTTTGCTAACTTAGGCATCGGAGAGGTATTCGGCACACACCCGCCGGCTAGTTCACGTTTGTACTTTCAGGGAGTAAAGCGATGACATACGGAGGAGCACAATCTTGATCAACAGGATTATACGAGAAGGTTTATTTCTTTCCCGTACAATTGGCATCATCTGTGGGAAAAAACAGAAAGAACAAACCTCTTAATCAAGTTATCCTCACCAATCAGAAGTAATGGCACACAACGAAGAGTTGCCACAGTTCGCCATTGACGGACAAACCCCAGAAGAAGACGGGAGGCGCGAAGGTTTACCTCCTATCCCTCCCATGGCAAACTTGGAGCCCTAGCGACAGAACCCCTGGAGGGATGCAAGGGGGAGGTGGAACAACAGCCCCCATTGATCTCAAAGTTCTGAAAGGCAGAGGCGAAGAATCGACTTTCAAGCTCTGGAGGATCGCGTAAAAGAACAGGATGAATTAATAAGGAAGATGGCGGCGGATATGGAGGCCATGAAACGCCAGATCAGGGGAAAAGGGGTGGCGACAGGAGAGGGGCGTAAAGGCAACACGCCCCCTCGCCACTCAGAGGATAGCAGCAGGCATACCATGCCATCGCAAGCAGAGAGTAGAAGCCTAAGGACAGGCGACACTCAATCCAGGACTTCCAGAACTGGTCACTCCAGGTCTGAGAGGACGAGATCTGAGAGGTCATACATAGAGGGAAGCACTTATCAGCCCTCACGCACGCACCAAATGTCATCCAGACAGATGAAGTTACCAAGATCGTCCGACTTACGAACTGTGCTAGAAGAAAGGGCACGATGGAAGAAGGATGCCAGGGCGCGCGACCCACACAGAGTTTACAAAAATTTTATAAATTAATTTTTATTTATTTTTAAAAAAAATATAAATTACAAATGCATTTGAACAAAATATTTTTAAAAAATTAAAATTATAGACTAAAAAATATGTTTATCCAAGTCTAAAATATTTATATATTTTTTTTATTATTTATGACAATGAGATCATGCACATTTTAATTGAAAAAATTTTATTTGAAAAAAAATATTTAAAAAAATTAATTAAAAAAATATTTGAAAAAACAATTAATTAAAAAAAATTGTTAGTCAAATTTTTAGATTTTTGTTTAAAAACCAACAAAAACTCATTTTTTGAGAGAGATAAGTGAAAGAGAGGGAAAAGATAGATGAGCGAGAGACACACACACACAGAGAGAGAGAGAGAGAGAGAGAGAGAGAGACCCATATCATTTTTTGACTTTTTTCTCTTTCAACAACAATGGGCTCAGAGAAAAATATGTGTGAATGAGAGAAATGAACAATTGAGAGAGAAGAGAGATGAGGGAGAGAGAGAAATAAAAATAAAAATAAAAAAGAGAAACAAGATAAGCGAGAGAGAGAGAAAGACAGTAAAAAGAGATGAACAAGAGATATAGAGAGAGAATGAGAGAGAAGAAAGATGAGCAAGAGAGATGAGAGAGCCAGAGAGAATAGTGATGAGTAAGAGAGAGAAAGAGAGAGAGACACACACACAGAAAAAAAGAAGAGAGAAACAAGATGAGCGAGAGATAGACAAAGAGAGAGAGAGAGAGAGAGAAACAGCAAAAAGAGATGAACAAGAGATATAGAGAGAGACATAGAAAGAGAAAGAAAGAGAGAGAGAGAGAGAGAAGAAATATGAGCAAGAGATATAGGGAGTAGAGAGAGATGAGAGAGCCAGGGAGAAGAGTGATGAGTGAGAGAGAGAGAGAGAGAGGCCTATTTCATTTTTTTGACTTTTTTCTCTTTCGACAAGTGATTAAGAGAAATAAGAGATTGTAGACGTCCCCAAACGTCCCGGGAGGGAATCCCGTTTTGTTCATTTGGGCTCACTACAGTTCAGGACTCAATGTCACAGTCTTGTATCTAATCTCGCAGAGTGCAATGCAAGACCGATGAATCATCAAAGAGTCCAAATCCATAAAATCGTTTTTGAAAACAGATTTTTGAAAGAAGTGCCAAACATGGACTGCTTTGCCAGATACAGAGTCACCACCTAAATATTTATTTTTGGAGAAATTTAGGAAACCCTGACTCGTTTGCCTAAGGCCACGTGTCCGTCATCACCAAAGTTGCCTCGGCTCGAGAACTTGGGTACGATTGGGGAAGGTCACTTCGTGAGCACCCCCGCTCGCCCGATCAAAGATCGGCCTCTACTAACCATGATATCTAGTTTTGAAAACATTATGCGTTCTTATTCCGGTTATTAGCCTAGATTTACTATGTGATGCGCATATCATACAAGTATAGACTGGGTCGCCTAAATTGAAACAAAACATTTCATGTTTATTTTTGAAAGATGGTTTGCTACTCGCAAGTAGGCTTAAAATGCAGATTTTACCACCCTCGGGTGGGCTTAGAAAACAGGGTGATTTGCTACTCTCAAGTGGGCTTAAAACTCGCAATTGATGCATTATTCCAATCCAGATAACCCAACCTTCACCCACATGCATTCAGGTAGGTATATCACATAAGCACATAGCCTCATGGTAAGCATGCTATCATGGCAGTCACTCACATGCATGCAAGGATGCTAAAGCATAAACACTTACCGAGTACTCCGAGCCAAAACAGAAACTATGTTAGAAATCCATGCATGATCCTAACTATGCTGAAATGCCTAATGCAACACATACAGGAATGCAACTAAGGTAGGCTCGGCTATTCTAAAGATGGCATATGACGATGCTATAGCTAACACGTATTCAACTTGGAATTGAAATACAAATGCAGATAGTATGATGCGCCGAGCCCGGTGCATGCAATACAGATGAATGGATGCAAACGTGCGAGCATAAGTATGCTAATTGAAACATGCCCTAAACTAACCATCATAAGTTGGTAAATAAAAGGGAGAAAGATGTGGGGTTGGAAGACATTCACACACGTACGCACACTTATTACAACATTGCCCTCCTCGGAGGGTCCGAATAAGTAATACAGTCCGAATTAACTACTTATTACACAAATCTAATTAATCAATGAATTAACTAAGTAAGCAAGTAAGCTAGTATGCAAATAGACTGCCTCAGCTTTGTTTTGGGGATGAAGGATGCATGCATGCTCGGGTTGCCTCGTCGGGAAATTCCATCGCGATGCCTTGTCTCGCCTTTGTTTGCAACTGATTTCAGAAACTTACACAAAGCTCCAAGAGGCTGAAACTGTAATAACCCTCACCACTGTTTACCGATAAACTACCGAATACTGTTAAACTGAGACTGATTATGACTGATAATTGAAGTAATTAAAATACTGAACTGATTGACTGAAAACTGAAACCGAATTGATTGAGTGTACCTACTTGAATTGCATTCTATCTGTTGATCGTTTGATTATCTGTTCATGTCTCTGTGTTTAAACTGCAAATTGAAGGCCTTATCGGTGGCCGAACCAGAAATTGATTAGTGATTCATAATCACCATAATTTATGTGATTTTATGGTATATTTAATTGGAAACTGATTTGGTATGATTAAATTAGATTAAATACTGATAGATTGCAAGTATTGGACTTATTTACCATTAGACCATTGAGTGGGCCATTATACCAAATGTTGAGGGACTTAGTCTTGCATTGCTCAAAACATTTTCTTCAACCATTTTCTTGTCATAGCCGACCAAGAGACAGAGTGAGGGAGAGAATTGACTTGTTCTTGGGTAAATTGCTTGAAGACTTGGAGATTTTAGAAGATAATTGTAAATTGAGCTCCTACACCTCTAATTGAAGACTTATGTAAGAAATCCAACCTCTCATTGTTGTGTTTAAGCTTGTTCTTGCATGATTCATGAGCCTCTAGTGATGTAAGTCGAGATTGAGTCAAATAATGTTGAATTGGAGCTCATTCCATGCATGCATGTCGGTATTGTTGAGTTTTAAGTTGATTTCATGGATAGTTGTTGCATGCATGTACAAGTTCTAGCTAAGGTTCATGATACCATCATGTTCTTGAATGATTTGGCTCATTTGAGCTTGTATTTAAAGCTTTGAAATGATTTAAACTCATGCATGTCATGTTTGTAGCATGTTCATGAAAATTGGTTTGAAATTGAGTTTGAATTAAACACCATTGGGCTTTGATTTACCAAATTGATCTTTGAAACATGTGATATTATGAGTTTTGAAGTATTTTCCAAAAAATTAGCCCAAGAGGATCGAATTTGATGCATTTAAACTTGATTTGAGCTTGGAAGTTCAAATCTGGAAATTCCAGATTTTGGACTCCTTCGGCGAAATTGGCGCCGGCGAAAATCGTGCTCAGTACTTTCTTTGTATCAGATCCTTTCGGCGGGGAAATCGGCGCTCGAGCGGGGCCTTGTGTCTTGCGCACGAGCGTCTATCGAGCGCCTAATTGAGCGTGATTTTTGAGTATCTAGCACTTTTGACTATTTTGCATGTACGCTCGAGCGTAAGAAGTGCCGCTTGAGCGGGAACCGTTGTCTGCATGTCTGCTCGAGCGGGACCATGTTTCACTAAAAAATTCTGAAAATGTTTTCTGAGTGCATCTTTACATCCTCTTTCCATCCTAGGCATTCCTAGGGCATATTTAAGGCATCTTATTGAGGATATAGATGTAGAACACACCGAGGCAATTAGAAGTTATTATCTTTCCCAACTGTGTAGCTTAGTGTGTGTTCAATCTGTAACTGTGTAGGGTTGACTTTCCAAGGAGATGCTCTAGCTTACTGTAGCCCAGAACTCTGTGAGTAACAATTGTGTAAAGATATGTTCAAAATGATTATCTTCTGAATACCGAACTGTACTGTTTTCTAAACTAATACTGTTAACTGAATGAATGTATGTCCTATATTACAGGCGTATTGTGGCATCCTTAGCAATTCTTGGTATGATCTTATTCTGAGAGATCTCTATCGGTTCCATTGTTGGAGCCACTCATTTCTTGATTGATGGCCATCATTACGTTCGATCTTTTAGACCCTCTCATTTCTTATCTTGTTATGCTAATGGATGTACCACATATATTTTCTTGTCTTGAACAACTGATATACTGATTGAAACGAACTGTTTTCATTACTGTAAGGACATTCATTCTAAACCCCTTTACGCTTTATGTTATTCACTGGGCTTTAACTCACTGCTCATATATATATATATATATATATGTAGTTGTACAGGCACCAGACCGGAGCTAGGGGCGTCGGGGTAGACTCCCAGTTTTGTCAAGCCAACCACTGTGCCTCACTGCGAGGTTCCGAGCCTACCAAGCTACGGCTTAGGGGTGTTTTTATTTTTCCCATGCATTCGCTGCATCTTGTGTCTATTCTTGTATTCTTTATCATCGCTTAATAGGGATTTGGTCCTTGTTCTGAATGACTGTGAATGTTGTGCATACTGTTCTGTACTGTGTATATACCTATGTATGTATGAAAAAAAATCCTTTTGCATACAGGCTGTCACAGCTCATTGGACATTGTTTATTTACTGTATTGGCTTCCGCCATGCCCCTGTACTCTGTTATCTTGTCTTCTTGTTAAGGGCCTTGTAATCTCGGATTCTTGGCGATTCTGATGCTAAACCCATAGGGCGGGTTTAGATCGTGATGTAAACTCCACCAGGAAAGGCCGACCGGCTATTGGCAGGAAACACCTGCTGACCACCCTTTGTGGTGGAAACCAAAAAAGGTGGTCGGCTTGCCAGCAAACTTGGTCGACCGACCACTTTCTGCCCCTGGATTCTGGTTTTTCTGCAACAAAGGCAAGAAGGAGAGAAAGCAAGGTGTTTTCAACATGTGTGTGCGCGACCACTCCCCCTCGTCCTTGCACAAGCTCTAGGGAGTGTGGTCCTTGGTCCTCGGACCATCAATCACGCATCTCAATACATGATGGCCAAGGAGCCGAATTGCACGTTTCAATATGACATGAACGCAAGTATGAACATATGAAGCCAACAATTCTATCATGGATAATCAAAAATGTCAGGGACCGGGAATCGAGGCACGTTTCATCACTTGAAGTACGAAACATCCCTCGTTTCCCGTGTTTGGACTAAACCCTACTCCAAACACAATGCAATATGCATGACATGCATGAATGCAACTCTAACATGCAACCTAGATGCAATGCCACTGAATGACGCAAACATGCAAACGATGAAAATGGAAACATGCACCTAGCATATACAATGCTAACACTACATGGCATGCACAATGCTCATGAACTATGGCATACTCAATGCGACTAACAACCTAGCATACACAATGCGAGGAATGACATGGCATACACAATGCACGTAACATAACATGGCATGCACAATGCACCTAACAACCTAGCATACGCAATGCAAAGGCTAAACGTGCAACAACATGAACTAAATGGCATGCTCAATGCAAGATGGACTTACACCAATATGAGTGGACCTCATCCACACTCACATCAGTGGCCATTGGTGGAAATGAGACAACAGAAACACATACAAACATGCATGGATGCAAATGACCGATCCTAAGGCATCAAATGCCATTCTACCAAAGCATGGCAAAGGATGCAATATGGCATACAAACACACAAATTCCAGCTCTGAAACATGGTATACAATGGTCCCGAATCATGCAAAAATGTCACACAATGCATGCTAGGTGGCTCGGGTACCGAAACTAGTGAAGTGTGTTACACTAGAGGTACCTAAAGCAATGCACTAATGGCAAAACCAACCCCAAACAGACCCTAGGCAGGTTTGAAACAGTGGGGAATTGGTCTAAAATGATGGCTCGGAATGCAAGGGAATGGAGCTCATGCAATGGTCCGAAAACAAGGCATTCACGGACAACTCTTAAGCACACTTAAGGAGTAGAAAACATGGCAATATGGAATTGATACAAGCTCTGAAATATGATGTATAATGGACCCAAAACATGAACACACCTCAATATATGCATGGAATGAGCCTCAAATCTCAAAGCTAGGCAAGTGCACTGAACTACAAGCATGCAAAATGGACATCATTCGACCATGAGACCCAAAAATAGAGCTAGGGCAGTCCAAAATATGCACAAAATCAGTTCAAGGCATGGCCAAAAAGTGCTAACATGAAGGGCCAAAACAACATGCAACATAGGTTAGTGAACCATGAGTTCTACCACAACTATATGAAACATATGAGAGCTCACCAAACCAGCCAAAAACAGAAGTATTCTATGCCAAAATATGCCCAAATACCCACTGAAACTTAGTCAACACATGCAAGAATGATAAGCCCCTTTGAAAGGCCAATAAGAGGGTTATTCTACACATACATGATAGACATACAAAATGGAAAAACCACCTCTGGACAGAGGTTATGAGGGTCCTAAAACCCACCAAAAAGGCCCTAGAATGTGGCTAGGAAGCATGCAAATGAAAGCTCCTTTGAAAGGCCTTAACTAGGGTTGTTCTACACATGCATCATAGGCACTTTATATGGCAAAATGGGCTCTGGACAGAGCTTAAGTAGACCTTAAAACTCACCAAATAGGGCCTGAAACATGACTTCAAAACATGTAAAATAGAGCCCCTTTGGAAGGCCAACAAAGCTAGTAAAGAGAATAAGGGGTGAGAGGGTCACCCCTCTCTGATTTTAAGGCTCAAAAACACATATTGGCTACTAAAAATCCACTGGATTTCAATGGACAAAAGGCCAAACCAAGGCCAATACAAATGCTCTAATGCATAGCCCTAAACATAAGGAAATGAAGCATGCAAGGGAGAAAATGACCCCAAACAGAAAAGTGACCTTAATCAAACTTGAAGAGGAGCTTAAAACCAGACTTTTTTCAGTTTATGTCAAAGTCCAAAAATGCTTGCAAATATGGCTACGATATGAAGCAAAATAATGCAAAAAAAAAGGGAAAATAGAGGCTTACCCTTGTAGAGCCAACCCTCAGCAACTTCTGGACCAAGGTAATGAGCCTTCAACCTCTGCAAATCAGTTCCAAGGTGCTTGGATGGATGGTGGAGGTGTTGTGCTAGGAGGTGTAGTGTAATGGGTGCAAAATGGGGTTTGGAGCTTGAAGAAGAGAGCTATGGAGGGAGAAGTGTATAAGCCTCAGCCAAAATTTTCCAACCCTTGCAAATGGAGAGGAGACCCTCTCTTAAAGAAGACAAAGGGGCAAGGCTTCTCTAAGAAGCTTCAACAAAGGGTCAAAGCTTCTAAAAGAAGCTTAACCAAAAGGACCAAAGCTTCCTTAAGAAGACAAACAAAGGGGTTAAATCTCGGAGGATGGGTCAAATGCTTTACAGCTGGCACAGCTGTGTTGCACTTAGGAAGGCCAAAAAGGGAATGGTTGGCCGACCAGTTCAAGTGGTTGGCTGACCACTTGCCCTGGTCGGCCGACCAGGGTTCAAAAAGGTCAATGTGAAATGCTGGTTGGCCATACAAGAAAGGTGGCCTCCCAGATGAGTACAATACAATGGTTATATGGGAGACCAAAAAATGTGGCCCAGGAGTGAGGAAAACTAGCTTTCTAGCAAGGTTCAAAAGGGTCAAGAAGAAAAGCTGGTCGGCCTACCCATATTGGTGGCCTCCCAGATGAGTACAACACAATGGTATGGTGAGAGACCAGAAATTATGGCCCAAAAATGAGGAAGACCACTTACCTGACAAGAAAACCGGGCGATGAAGAGAAAAGTGGTCTCCAAGAAGAAAAGGTGGTCTCCCACCATACCACCACCTTCCTAACAATGAAAATAGGGTCCATGCCAAAAATGAACCTTAACCGAGGCAAAACAAAGGTTCGGGGGCCAAAACGTGCAGTTCGGGGCCCAAAAAACAGACTGGTAAGCACTAGAAGTGGCGTGCGACCACGAAGGCATTCTCCCGGGCCACAGTGTCCCTCAAAAGAGAGGAAACAAGGTGTGTGCCAAAAACCATAGCAAACGGAGGTAGTTAAGCGGTCCCGAACCGAGGCACACGGCCGACGGCTCCGAAAACCAGAAACTAGTCTCCAAACAGGAAAAATGGCCTACGACCACGAAACGTAGCCTACGGCCACTGAGAGATGGTCTAAGAGACCTCTCCCTCCCTTTGGGAAGAGAAAACAAAGAAAACAGGACCTGGTTCACAAACCGAGGCAAAGTACAAAAGAGCCTCGAAGTCTGGAGGCAAGGCTCTCAGCCGAGACTCTGAAACCTCAGAACGAGCACAATATGCATCATCACCGAGCTCTCAATCGGTGACGTCTGAGTCTTAAGGTTGGTCAAAAATGGGGTGTCTATAGTTGCCCCTCTTTGACAGAACTCGAAAGTCAAGAAGTAACGGGAGTGAATGTCAAAGCCTAGAGACGACCCATTTTTGACAAGGCCGAAGACTTAGACAAACAAACGAGATAAAAGAGATGTGCCCGCAGGCAAGGGCAAAATGCAAAATGACATGCACAAAGCCAAACGCAACTCATGATCATGCAAAGCAGCAAGCTGTAATGAGGCAAATATTCACAATAAATGCAACAGTTTTAAGCAAGAATGCGAAGCAAAACTCCATTTCATGCAGTTTAAGAATGCGGAGAATTATTCAATTCTCACCACGTCTCACACGGAGAAGATACAATACCTGTGCGGCTCATCTGGTCGCACCAGCCTTAAATGAACCGTACATACAATATCGTGCCTGCAAAAGAGAGGATCTTAACAAGCACAACATAGTTAGCAACATATGTTCAACGCTATATCGAACACAGACAAACATGGTGCCGATGGGAAAGTGCATCGCAATGCGAGGAGAAACATGCGTGACAACGCAAGTTAAGCATAGGGATATGACAATACCCGTGAAACGTGCACAACAATGCAAGTGGTGTGCATGAGAATGCAAGTGACGTGCATAACAATGCAGGATAAGCGCAAACTCGAATGCATATTTGACACGAAACAACGAGCAAAGGAATGCAAGTTTCGATGATGGCGACTCAATCGCGACCTCTGGTTTACCTCCCGGAGGGGTCGCAACGTACTCAAAAAGGATACATCTTGCTCTTGACGAGTAACGATGAAACACGTATTGAAAGTTGGAGTTGAAGTTCCCGCGGAGGGATTTCGCGCCGAAAAGTGCACTTTCCTTGTATTTTCTTGAGTGCTGGGGACTCCGATCACCACCAAATTTTGCAGGGAGCTCAAAGAAGCATTGGAGGACAACTAGGAACGCCACCGACTAGGTTTGGAGGCCACCGACCAGGGTTAGTGCAAGGTGGTGGTCGGCCTACCACAAAAGGTGGTCGGCCGACCACCTAGCCAAAATCAGGGACAGTTTGGTACTTTCACACCCGAATCTTTAAATGATCTAAGCCAAAACACTTTTCCTCACAACTTCAGGTCCGAAATTGTCTCCCCCTCCTTCCTAGACCACTTTCTCTCTCAGATCTGTGCTCTATATGCGTTTTCCAACGCCCCACGCAAAGTTGTTTCAGAAACTTTCGCCTTCTTCACTTTGAACTGATCAAATTTTGATTTCGGAGCTTCTTTCCTCGTTTTCGCCACTTGAGGTAAGTTTGTCTCAATATTTGGAACATTTTCTTGGGAGTTGACTTTTGTTGACTTTTTCATTTCCCGAGAGTTGACTTTTGTTAACTTTTTTCCAATTTTGGCTCATTTCGCTCATTTTTGCTCCTTTTTACAGATTTCTCAAAATGGCAGGTCATTTCCCTCATGGTGGAGGTCCTCTAAGTGCCGGAGGTGATCCAGACATTATGTCTCTGCCTTTGAGGATTCGGCCATTTATTTCCTAGAGGTACGACCCTCCGACGCACATCCTTCCTCGGGCAGTTTTCTACCACTTTACCGACTTCGATGAGCGAGCCCCTGTGGATCTGCTATTGCGGGAGCCGGAGTCCCACCTCTCTCATCAGGCACGAGAGGTATGTACTTCACTCTTACATTTTTCTGCAATGTATTCTGCATTTTCTGTGCATTTCATGCTTTCGCTATGCTTATCTGCTCACTCTAGCACATAGCTTGTTCTGAACACTTAGTCTATAACACAGTATTCGGTTTGCTTCTTGAACACACAACTCAATCACTTGAATTTCTGAACACGCAGCCCATATATTGATTGTGAACACACAGCACACACTTGTTGAGAGTTGAACACGCAGCCCAAACTGTTGAATTTCTGAACATGCAGCCCAAAACTGTTGAGGTGAACACACAGCACACACTTGTTGAAAGTTGAACACGCAGCCCAAACTTTGAATTTCTGAACACGCAACCCAATTTTTGAGGTGAACACGCAACACACACTTGTTGAGACTTGAACACGCAGCCCAAACTTTGAATTTCTGAACACGTAGCCCAAATTTTGAGGTGAACACGCAACACACACTTGTTGAGAGTTGAACATGCAGTCCAAACTTTGAATTTCTGAACACGCAGCCCAAACTCTGAATTTCTGAACACGCAGCCCAAA
Organism: Camellia lanceoleosa; assembly: GCA_025200525.1. Classification (NCBI taxonomy): domain Eukaryota; kingdom Viridiplantae; phylum Streptophyta; class Magnoliopsida; order Ericales; family Theaceae; genus Camellia; species Camellia lanceoleosa. Next base: position 321,454 of record JANUSC010000178.1, on the reverse strand, counting down.
ACCGTTGAGGTGAACACACAGCACACACTTGTTGAAAGTTGAACACGTAGCCCAAACTTTGAATTTCTGAACACGCAGCCCAAAACCGTTGAGGTGAACACACAGCACACACTTGTTGAAAGTTGAACACGCAGCCCAAACTTTGAATTTGTGAACACGCAGCACACACTTGTTGAGAGTTGAACACGCAGCCCAAACTTTGAATTTCTGAACACGCAGCCCAAATTTTGAGTTGAACATGCAGCATACACTTGTTGAGAGTTGAACACGCAGCCCAAACTTTGAATTTCTGAACACGCAGCCCATTTTGAAGGTGAACACGCAGCACACACTTGTTGAGAGTTGAACACGCAGCCCAAACTTTAAATTTCCGAACACGCAGCCCAAATTTTGAGATGAACATGCAGCACACACTTGTTGAGAGTTGAATACGCAGCCCAAACTTTGAATTTCCGAACAGGCAGCACAGACTTGTTGAGAGTTGAACACGCAGCCCAAACTTTGAATTTCTGAACACGCAGCCCAAATTTTGAGGTGAACACACAGCACACACTTGTTGAGAGTTGAACACGCAGCCCAAACTCTGAATTTCTGAACACGCAGCCCAAAACCGTTGAGGTGAACACACAGCACACACTTGTTGAAAGTTGAACACGCAGCCCATACTCTGAATTTCTGAACATGCAGCCCATTTTCAAGGTGAACACACAGCACAGACTTGTTGAGAGTTGAACACGCAGCCCAAACTTTGAATTTCTGAACACGCAGCCCAAATTTTGAGGTGAACACGCAGCACACACTTGTTGAGAGTTGAGCACGCAGCCCAAACTTTGAATTTCTGAACACGCAGCCCAAATTTTGAGGTGAACATGCAGCACACACTTGTTGAGAGTTGAACACGCAGCCTAAACTTTGAATTTCTGAACACGCAGCCCATTTTGAAGGTGAACACGCAGCACACACTTGTTAAGAGTTGAACACGCAGCCCAAATTTTGAGGTGAACGCATAGCACACACTTATTGAGAGTTGAACACGCAGCCCAAACTTTGAGATGAACACACAACCCACTGATTTTGAAATCTAAACACACAGCTCAAATACTTGACATTGAACACACGACTCGAACTTTGAGATGAACACACAGCCTTCTAATTTTGAAATCTGAACACAGAGCTCAAATACTTGACGTTGAACACACAGCTCGAACTTTGAGATGAACACACAGCCCACTGATTTTGAAATCTGAACACACAGCTCAAATACTTGACGTTGAACACACAGCTCGAACTTTGAGATGAACACACAACCCACTGATTTTGAAATCTGAACACACAGCTCAAATACTTGACGTTGAACACACAGCTCGAACTTTGATATGAACACATAGCCCACTGATTTTGAAATCTGAACACACAGCTCAAATACTTGGTGTTGAACACACAGCTCACACACTTCCATTCTGAACACACAGCTCATATACTTCATGTTGAACACGCAGCTCACAGCATTATATCTGATTTGGTTTGCACACAGCTCAATACATTTCATTTACATGCAGCTTATTTATTTCATTCTGAAACTGAATATATGTGTTCATTATGAATGCAGGTGTCTTCCCGTGTTACACGAGGATATGGCTCCATCGTTGCGAGAGAGTGGTACAAAGAGCTCCCAGAGGCTGTTCGTGATTGGGTTGACCAGGCAGGGTTCGGACCCTTCAGCACGGGGATATCTCGTTATCCTTCTAGCAGGACATTGATGGCCGCCCTTGTAGAGAGATGGTGGGACACCACCAACTCCTTTCATTTCTCAGCTACCGGGGACATGACTATGACCCCGTTCGACTTCGTTATGCAGACAGGCCTTGACGTGGGAGGTTGGGCGATCCCTTATGATGAGAACATGGGCGAGTGGGAGGCCGCCTGGATCTACCTATTGGGAGCTCGCCCACCAGTTGATCGATCCTTGGACAGAGTCTGGTACACCTGGTTTTCTACGCATTTCAGGAGGATGGAGCCCGAGACTCCCGAGGAGATAGCACAGTATACTCGAGGGTTTTTGATGTTCCTCCTCGGGACCACTCTGTTCTCCAATAGGGGGAACACCGTCGGATTTTATCTGCTAAGTGCTCTGGTAGACCTATCACAGGTTAGCCAGTATGACTAGGGTGGCGCCGGCTTGGCTACCCTCTATTGCTACATGAGTGCGACCTCCCGAGGACAGGGAAACATAGTCGACGGCTATTGGAGAGCCTGGGAGGTACTTTCTGCCCTCTTGATTTACATTTTTGCTTTTCATTATCTGTACATTGCACACACGACACACTTTAATTTCTATGCTTCGCACTCTGCTCTTAGCCTTCTGCATTCTCTGTACATTCTGTATTCACATTCTGCACTCAGCATTCTGTATTCTGATGGCTATTGCTCTGTTTTCCACAACTATGGGTTTTTGCGTACTTTCTGGCGCTAGCCCTAAAGCTTGAGGTGGAGGTGCCTCTCATGATCCCTTCATCACTCGATTTGAGGGCGATGCCGAGAGCCCGGAGACTCTCCCTACCCACGGCGGTTTTGACACTGAAGGCCGACAGAGGTAATTCAGAACTCTCAGTTCTTCATGTTTTCATTTTTGATTCATCTTGCACATTTACGATTTCTAATCGGCTTGTGCATTGGTTATCCGCAGATCACATGGCAGCCTTGGGCGCCTTTGGGTAGAGATACCCCATTCCAGTTTGCTGGGGCATGGGCCTCTTCTCGGTACAGGATTCTATTTGAGGGGCCAGCTGGTAGGGCCTGGTTTCTGGGGGACCGCTTCCTGCGCCAGACTATGGGCTTCCCCGAGCAGAGTGTTCCCTCAGCACCTCCGGACGATATACGATCTGCTGATAGGCTCACACCCCAAGATGCCACTAGCGCCATGTTGGGTACCGACGTATTGTTACATTTAGAGGTAGGGGAGTACGCGACTTACCGTCATACATACTTGATGCCTCCCTTGACAAGTGTCCGTACAACCATGAGGAGGTCTGTTGGTGTCACGCCCCAATTTGCCCCTGAAAATTTGGACATGACCTATTCAGAAACAGACACTTATCCTGCTATATAGAATAACCAGGGCCTGAATGGAAGCGTTAATAAAATAAAATAACATGCAGACACATCCATTGAGCAACTACAAACATGCCAGGATCACGACTCGAAGTTAAACATAAAGTGAACGTGTCCGTGATTAAGTTACATATGCCGTTACAAGACTAGCCCAGAGGTTGGGCATACAACACAATGCTGGATACAAACAACTTTGGCCAACAAAATATGAATACAAAATAATAAAGTCTAGTAAAACCGCACTAGCATGCAAGGGTTGTCCAAGTGCCTGGTTGTCCTTAGGTTGACAAAAGAAAGATGGTATCGATGCTGGGACTGACCTCCAAGTTAGTTTCCTACAGAAACAAACAAATTAACAGAGTGAGACATGCTAAGTGAATAATAATACGTAAGCAGTTTAATAACCAACTCAATCCACAATATATAATCGTGCATTTACAAAAATAAGACTGATATGATTTTACCTTCAGAACGGCCTTTTGCCTAACATTATAATTATAACAGAACGGCCTATTGGCCCAGAAATATCAGAATAGCCTTTCGGCCCAGAACATACTAATATGTACGTAAATCTTTTTATTATTACGTTTCCATATTTTACAGTTATTACAGAACAGCCTGTCGGCCCAGAATTAACAGAACGCATATAGCGTGGGGAAACAGAACGCATATAGCGTGGGGTAACAGAACGCATATAGCGTGAAACGAAACGCATACTGGCGTGGGTAATAGAACGATACAACAGGTAAGTAACGCATACAGCATGGGGTAACAGAACGCATATAGCGTGGGGTAACAGAACGCATACAGCGTGGGGGAACAGAACGCATACAGCGTGGGGACAGCGTGGGGTAACACAACGCATACAGCGTGGGGTAACAGAACGCATATAGCGTGGGGTAACAGAACGCATACAGCGTGGGGTATGGACTCAAGAGGTGGCTCATACGAATTCCAGAGGTGGCTCCCACCAAGGTGTAGCACTTCGTTCCGTACAGCACTTTGTTCCATACCAGAAGTCAATAAGTCTCAAAATCGACCATACATATCATGCTTAATCGTAAACGGAACGGATCAATAGGGCAAAATACATAAACAGATTAAATAAACAGAACAGAACAATCTCAAATCCATATGAACATCATCAGACCATAGGATACACAAATCATCTCATAGCTTATTACACATAGACATAATCGCCTCATGTATATTAGGACATTAATAATACTCCTTACAAGAACGGAATAAGTTCTTAATTAATTCTCTTTATCCAAATTACACATCACTTTGCACTTCAACATTATTCGAACTAAATCTTTGAATCTCATTTCAACACTCCACAATTGAGTTCATGTCATCCAGATCCTTACTAAGTTATTTCCCTAATTTTCCTTTACATTATTACATACATTCCAACATTTATAACAAGGTTCATTCTCTAAATTTAAACATAATTGCCAAACATTTCAAAATTCCAATTAAACCTGTAGACCTACAATTCAATAACTCAATTTCATTATACTACTTTCAAATTAGGCCAACTCATGGGTTATCATCATTAATCAACCTAGGGTTTCAAGAAAATGTTGAAATTCAATACAAATTCAAACCTATTAATTCATTACCTTTAATTCTAATTTTCCCGTTGATTAAACACTTAAGAATCATAATTTACCCTTTTAACCCATCAATTTAACTCTCAAGATTCCATACCTCAAAAATCAAGCAAGCTTTGGTGAGATTCCTCCATAATTTTGGAATTCCAATCGGTTAAAAACATTGCTCTTCGCTTATTCTCCATCCTTGATGCCAAAATCATGGTAGATCGTTGCTCAAACTAGAGGAGATCAAGGTTTTGGGGCTAGGGTTTCGAAGGGTTTTGGACTTAGGAGAAGAAGAAATAAGAGAGGGGAAAGAAAATGTAGAAAAAGATCTCAAAATCCCGTTTTTAAAGCTGCTGTCCCGTAATTCCCGCTCGAGCGGACTTATTTCCGCTCGAGCGGACCTACCCTCAACACAGATTTCGAAACTTTGAACAGGTATAACTCTTCCATCCGGACTCCGTTTTAGATCGTTCTTGTGTCCAAATTGAAGCCCCGGAAATAAGCTTTCCAATGGTTCTAACCTCACATCCAAACTCAAAGGATGGAAAAAGAAAAGGACAAATGAGTGACGGTTGGTCGTAAACGAATTATTCAAACTACAGTTTTGGATCCAATCTTACTCTACCATCATATTACCACCACAATCAACACCCCAAAATAAAATAAGGAGGTTCCAAATACCTTATTACAAATGCCTCAGACGAACCCACGTGCCTCAACATTCAAGCTCACCAGGCGACCCACTCGAGCGCCCCTCCTTGCGCTCGAGCGCTCCGACGAACAAGGACGTCCACTCGAGCGTCCACTTCTACGCTCGAGCGGGAATCTACAACCCTCAGATTCTCAGGCAGTCTGCAATAATATACTGGGAGCCTCACAAGTCCGCTCGAGCGGCCACTCCTCCGCTCGAGCGGAGGAAAGAATTTCCGGGTCGTCACAGTTGGCATGCCATCATCGAGTCGAGCTCGGGTTGCAGATGTCCCTTTTACCAGCAGGACCGGCACATCTAGAGGTGGGGCTGGACTGGTTCCCCCGATTCCTCCGACCTATCATCATGCCGGATGGCCAGATATCCCGACCGAGTTGACGGGATGGCGATATGGGACTTCCTACCTGATTCTGATAGAGCCTCCTATGCCTTGTCACCCATACGTCAATGATCCTGACTCACCACCGGTATGTTCCACTGATTTTCATTTATCACTCAGATACTTAGGCACTCATTTATTTATTGATGATTTGAGCTTGGATCTGCGACCACCCAGAGAGTACATGGAGGGGATGCTCGGATTGGTGGCCTCACTTGAGGGCATGGTCTTGTAGAGAGAGGCGCAGCTGTCCATCATCGGTGTCCCGGTACTCTTTGGTTTTCTTATATTTATCATACTTCTGATGACATGCTGAACTTGAACATTTCACTACATTGATTGACTGTATGTGTAGAGCACATCTGACACACACCACATTCATGTACTATATCTGCATACATCCACTCCATGTAGCTTTCTTGTTTGTGCATCTGATATACATATTTTGGCTGATGTATTCAATTTGCACTCTTTCTTTTCAGATGCCTCCGCTATATACTGAGCCACAGGCCGGGCCATCTAGGCCTTCTCGAGGAGCTGGGAGAGGGGGTTCGACTCGTGGCCGAGGCAAATGCAGAGCACCTGTCGTAGAGGAGGAGTCCAGTGAGGAGGAGGAGCCTGCGCATCCCCAGTCAGAGACATCTGCTAACAGAGAGGGTGGCTCTGGTTCCGTGTCCGGTAGTGGAGATGAGGCTGAGGAGGGTTCCGAGGATGGCAGCCCTGATTCAGATGATGATGATGGTGATGATGGTGCAGAGGCTGTTCTGCAGAAGAGGACGAAGAGGGCCTCTTATTCCTGCAGTTGATAGCACTGATGTAGCTGCTCCCTGCTTTATTTGCCTTTTTTACTAGTAGTTGTAGCACATTGTACATTATTAGGCAGTTTTATTTTTTGTAAAACTTGTACCCTTGTTGTAAAATGTTGTAACAAAGGAAGCATGATAGAATGAAACAGCTTTTGTTAAAAAAGTGTTGTATTTTATGTTCTTAGCATCGCATCATTTTGCACAAAAATGAGATTGAATGGAAATGTGCATTGTGTATTTGCCAAGTCAAGCAGTGAACCGACGCAACAAACTAAACAACCTAACTTACTAAGAAACAACAAAACCTTAGCAAGTTTACAACTCGATAAGCAAGACACAACAATGTTGGTAAACAAAGAGCAACAACTCAATGCACGAAACTCGATGAATCGATAAACAAGACTTGATAAACGAAACAACTCAACAAACAAAACAACAACTCAATATGCAAAACAACAACTCGATAAGCAAAACAACAACTCGATAAGTAAGACTTAACAACAACTCGATAAACAAAATGCATTTCGAACGATCAGAGTGACAGAACGCATCCGATATAGAGGAAAACTCGCACCTTCAACACTCCTGATGCATGGAAATGCTAGAAATTTTCTTCTAGAGGCTAGGACAAGACCAAAGCCCCACTTTCCTCCATGGCCGATCATGATAGGGAGCTGGCCGACCAGCTTTTTCTATCAGAGACCAAAGGGGTGGTCGGCCTACGAGAAAAGGTGGTCGGCCGACCACCTAGCTTGGCAACCACCAGTTTGTTGACACGTGTCCCCCGAACAGTGTTTTATCCTCTATAAAAGTCCTAGCTTCGTGGTTCATTCATTTCATCTCAGTTTTGCACCAAAATGAAGGCGTTCCCCGTCGAAAATCTCGCAACTTGGATTGCTACTTTAGACGGCTCGGAAACGTTGAACTTTCGGGGCTTCGACTTGAATGCACTATTCACGTTGAGCCGTACTCCACTGCATCTTCCCTTCCTCCATGCTGCGGCGAGGTTTTGGAACCCGGTAACACGTGTTTTTAGCTTCGGCGGGCAAGAGATGTGTCCAACCTTCGAAGATTTTCAAGCTTTGATGGAATCTGAACGCCATGAAGAGATTTTGCCCCAGTTTCACTTTGGCCACACCCAAGCTTTAGGGTGGATGTGTGGGCTCACTATGCATGACGCTCGGTCTCTGGTCTGCAATGGAGAACTGGATATCCTCAGCTTGATTCATCGTTTTTCCGATGCCGGTGACCGCGGCGACCATCATTGGCAAGGTTTTCGGCAACACACCCTTTGCTTGTGCATGCTATCTCACTTTTTGCTTGCACGGGCTTTAGTGGATCTAGTATTCGTCTGATTGAAGTTGCTCAAGGCTTGAAGGAAGAAAAGAGCTGCATTGCCATGACATTAGCCGAGACACTGATGGGCTTGGATGCTTTCCATCGTCGGGAGACGACCAGATTCGCAAGGTGTCCACTACTGCTGCAGGTCATGTTTCCCACCCTTTCTCACATATATATTGCTCACATCACTCGACCCTCAGGCTCGATTTTTCTCACAAAACCCTTTTCTCATTTTTCTCTCATCGTACATCTCTCTATTCTTTATTCTCTCATTTTTCATCCCTTCCCAAGTATGGTTGATGGATAGGTTGAAGGTTGTGGACTCTTGCCCAGCCTACTCGGCTCGTGGCTACTTTTTCCGACAACGTCTAGTCGATGCCCTTGATGAGGGATGGTGGTTCGACTGGATGTGCAATTGGTCCACAGATCGCATTGCTTGGCACTGCTCTTGGCTCAACCTCCCAGCAATGAGCTACAGCATGTCCCGACAGGCTGGGATCCAGTTGATTGGTCTGACTCACTGTGTCTTCAATTTTTCGTTTCGGTTCCAGCGCCAGTTCGGTCATGATCAGACTTGCCCGCCAGAGGGGATAGAGTACCATTGCATTTCGGTCTGGCGCCTGACTTGCCCGATATACCACAGCATGGAGGACGAGAGAACTCCTGGCCCCCGCTCCCACTTTCAGTTGCACTTTGTCTGATGAGTGCTTGGATTGGCTCAATGAAGAGGCACAGATTAGGCCCAACTTGGCATCAGAGGCCTCGACCAGCTCTGGGAGGGGGCGCAGGGACACCTGACTATGCCCCAGATTTATTTTCTTTATCGGTACTTTCAAGTTTTCTTTATGAATGTAATAAAAAGTAACTTCAATTTGTATGTAAGAGCAGGAGAAATCTGTATTGAAATCAATGAAATTGAAGGTTGTGGGTACTGAAACTTTTTCGCTTTGGTCCAAAAATGGTCTAAGTTGTAAAAAGATTAATTTGAACAAAGTCAGCTTTTATTAAAACTTTTCAAAACCATTTTCGATATGGATCAGAACTAGACACACCTAAGATCTGTCACTGAGATGCACAACCCCGAATCTTAGCAACTGGAAAGTTGCCCCTAGTCTGAATAGTATCGCGACACTGCCTGGCAACGAAAGGTTGCCCCTAGTCTGAATATCACTGCATCGGAGATTACAATCGAAGCTTTTGAATGCTGAATAGGCAAAGATGACCGAGATGATCAAATGGACAAAGTTGATCAGGAAAAAGTTTATGGCTGAACTTCAAGATAAAGTTGCCTAAGTATCCCAAAGATGGGAATCAAGCCTTACATAGTTCAGGCTCGGATTCACTCGAGTATTTTCACTCTCCTTTTACGCTCTCACTTTTGCCAAGGTCGCCCTTTGCGGGTTTTCAACCTTGCAAGCTCAGTTTTTATATTTTTTAATTTTTTTATGCTCTAACTTTTGCCTAGGTTGCCTCGGGTTTTCGGCCTAGCAAGCCTCTCAAGGGTAATATTTCTTCAACTTGTCCATGTTGATCGGTTGTGAGAACTCTAGGCTATCCAGGTCCATCAGAACCACAGCTCCACCTGACCAGATAGATTTGATGATGTAAGGGCCAGTCCAATTGGGTCTAAACTTGCCCCTAGGGTCGTGAATGGGAGCTCAGTTGTCCTTGAGCACCAAATCTCCTTCCTTCAAATTCCTAGACTTAACTTTCTTGTTGAAAGCCCGGGCAATTATGCGCTGATAACCTTGAACATGGTACAGTGCTTTCAGTCTTCTCTCATCAAAGAGCATGAGTTCTTCAAATCTGCTCTGCTGCCAATCTGCCTCGGCTATTTGACACTCAGCCAGCACTCGCAACGACGGAACCTCAATCTCAATAGGTAGAACGGCCTCCATCCCATAAACCAATGAATACGGAGTCACCCCGGTAAAAGTTCTAATTGAAGTCCAGTAGCCCCACAGAGCAAACAGCAGCTTATCTGGCCAATCCTGGTAGGTTTCCACCATCTTCTGTAGTATGTGTTTGACGTTCTTGTTGGCAGCCTCAACCGCTCCATTGGTTTGCGGCCGATATGTAGATGACTTATGAAAAGCCACGTTGTATTTTTCCAACAAGTCAATCACTTCCTTCTTGAAGTGGGAACCATTGTCTGAAATAATCTCGTTTGGGACCCCATAACGACAGATGATATTGTTTCTGATAAACTTTGCAACGTGCGAAGCCTTCAACACCGCATAAGATTGGGCCTCGACCCACTTTGTAAAATAATCTATCGCGACCAAGATGAACTCATGCCCATTCGACCCCTTGAATGTGGCCCGATCACATCGATTCCCCAAACTGAAAATGGCCATGGCGAAGTCATGTTGTATAGCTTCGACGGCGAGATGTTCATGCGGTTTGCATGGATCTGACATTTGTGGCATCGCCGAACAAAGCCGATACAATCCTCCTCCATGGTGGACCAATAGTAACCTTGTCTGAGGATCTTCCGTGCTAGCATTACCCCGTTCATATGTGCACCGCATTCCCCTCCATGGATGGCCTCCATCAGGCATTTTGATTCTTCAGCTTCAACGCACAGCTTATGCATTCCCAGATGACCTCTCTTATACAATTTACCCCCGTAGATGATGAACTGAATGGCCATTCTTCTGATTGCCCTTTTATCCTTGGCATTTACCCCTGGTGGATATGCTTCATTCTCTAGGAAATTCCAAATGTCGTAATATCGGGGGTTTTCGTCCTGAACCTCATCTATAGCAGCAATCGACTTGTAGGCTGGCGCAAATTTCTGGTCAATAATGATTGGACGCATCCGAACTCCGAAAGGGATGTCTATCATGGAAGATAGAGTTGCTAGTGAATCTGCAAACTTGCTGTTCTCTCTTAGTAAATGAGCAAAGTTTAGCTTCTCAAACCAAGGAATCAGCAAGTCCAAGGCCTGGTGGTACATTATCATCTTTTCTTCTTTGACTTTCCAGTCTCCTTTTGCTTGAGACACAACAAGGTTCGAGTCCCCGATGACGTCCAACCTTTTTGTCCCTATTTCTAGGGCTGCTTCTAGACCGGCAATGCATGCCTCATATTCTGCTTCATTGTTCGAGACTTTGAACCGGAGTTTGAAGGCTAGAGGGATACGAGAATTGTTGGGTGCTATCAGCAACACTCCTATCCCATACCCGTATTAGTTTGACGCTCCATCAAAGTACATCGTCCAAAATTCGTCGTAGATGTGCAAAATGGCCTCATCTGGGAATAAGTACTCAACTGTTTCACCCCCTTCCACTGGATGATCGGCTAAGAATTCTGCTACTACTCTTCCCTTGACTGACTTGTGCGTCACATATTTCAGATCGAATTCGGAAAGCAATAGCAACCAACGAGCTAGCCTACCTGTAAGTGTTGGTTTCTCGAAAAGATATTTGATGGGATCCAATCGTGAAACCAACATTACAGAGTGACCTAACAGGTAGTGCTGTAGCTTCCTGGTAGCCCATACCAAGGCTAAGCAAGCCTTCTCCAACGGTGTGTAACGGGTCTCATACTCTAGCATCTTCTTGCTCAGATAGTATATAGCCCTCTCCACCTTGTCCTCTGATTCTTCCGCGAGCATGCAACCCATTGTAGTCTTAGTTACTGAAAGATACAAAATCAACGGTCTCCCCGGCTCTGGCGGTGACAACATGGGTGGGTTCTGTAAGTATTCCTTGATCTGTTCAAAAGCAGCTTGGCATTGGCCGTCCCACTGAAATTTCCTTCCTTTCTTCAGAAGGCCAAAAAGTGGTTCACAAGTCAAGGTTAATTTTGAGATAAACCGTCTTATGAATTGCACTTTACCCAGAAAGCCTCGCATCTCCTTTTCAGTCCTTGGCAGTGGCATTTCTAAGATGGCCTTGATTTTGGCAGGGTCGACTTCGATACCTTTCTATGTAATCAGAAACCCCAGCATTTTCCCTGCTGTAACACCGAACGTACACTTCTGAGGATTCAGCCACAACCGGAATTCTCTGATCCTTTGAAAGAACTTTTGCAAGGTGGTGTAGTGGCCCTCTCTTTCTTTGGACTTGACAATCATGTCGTCCACGTACACCTCGACCTCTTTGTGGATCATGTCATGTAATATCGTGGTCGCGGCCCGTTGATAAGTAGCTCCAGCGTTCTTTAACCCAAATAGCATCACTCTGTAGCAGTATGTCCCCACGGGGTGGTGAAAGCAGTCTTTTTCCGGTCTTCAGGTGCCATCACAATCTGATTATAGCCCGAAAAGCCATCCATGAACGAAGCAAAGCATGCCCCGCTGTGAAGTCCACTAACTCATCAATATGCGGCAAGGGAAAGTCGACCTTCGGACTAGCTCTGTTCAAATCCCTGAAATCCACGCATACTCGGATCCTATCATCCTTCTTTGGCACTAGAATGATGTTAGCCAACCAAGTTGGGTATTCGGATACCAGCAGGAACCCTGCATTAATTTGCTTGGTGACCTCTTCCTTAATCTTGAGAGCCCAGTCTGGGCAGATCCTCCTGAGTTTCTGTTTAACGAGTCTGGCCTCAGGGTCAAGAGGGATCCGGTGCTATACAATCTCAAGATCAATTCCAAGCATGTCTTCGTAGGACCACGCGAAAACATCTTTGAAATCGTTTAATAAAGCGACTAAGCGCTCACGTTCCATCGAAAACAACGTGGACCCGATCTGGACCAGCCGCGGGTCCTGCTCAGTACCAATATTCACAGTAGTGATTTCATCAACTAAAGGTTTAACAAATCTTTCCTGCTCTTGGTCAATTAAACATTGCAAAACCAGAGGAATTTCTTCCGCGTCGCTTTTATCAAAATTTTGAAAGTCCTGATTCAAGCAATAAATCAAAGGCACAAAAAAGTACTCAGAAACCACAGCCACATCATTCTCATTAAGCACATCCAAATTGTCCGATTCTTCGGTTACAACAGACTCAAAAGAGAAAGAAAAAGACAACCTAGATAGGACTGTGGTATTCGGGTTATCATCCCTAGGATTACCAGACTCAGACTCAGTCGAGTTGGAACCTGATTCTGACTCACAAGACTCAGTGGAATCAGATTCTAGCTCACTACCTGACCCCGTGCTGCTGGACAAAAATCCCTTTTCATACTACTGTAGACACCCCATTTTTTACCGTCCTCAATACTTGGACGTCACCGCTTGAACACTCGGTGATCATCCACGTTCATGTTCGTCTTGAGTTCTCGGAGGTTTTGGCTATGCGCCTTGCCTCAAGACCTCTCGACTTGTTTGTTTTGTGTTTGGTTTTGCATCAAACACTTGTTGTTTTGCTTCTGAGAGTGGAAAATAGCTTGTAGGCCATCCCCACACCTCACCAGCCATGGCTTGAGGCCACCGGCCTTGTTTCCTTGCCACCGGCCACTGGTGATGGCCGGTCGGCACTATTGATTGTCGGTCGGCACATTTTGTGGTCAGTCGGCCAACTTTGTTGGCCAATTAGCCACCTTTTCTGGCCGAGACCTTTTCTTGACAGGGTTTGAACCTTTTGAACCCCCTGTTTTAGCTTCTTGAGGAAGCTTGAACTTTTTGAACCCTGTTTTTAGCTTCTTGAGGAAGCTTGAACCTTTTGAACCCCTGTTTTAGCTTCTTGATGAAGCTTAAACCTTTTGAACCCTTGGTTTTTAGCTTCTTGATAAAGCTTAAACCTTTTGAACCCTTGGTTTTTAGCTTCTTGAGGGAGCTTGAACCTTTTGAACCCTTGGTTTAGCTTCTCCAAGAAGCTTGAACCCTTTGCACCTTTGCTCTAGCTTCTCCAAGAAGCTTGGCCCTTTTGCTCCAAGCTTCTAAGAGAAGCTTGGCCCCTTTTGTGTTAGCTTCTCTTAGAAGCTTTGAGCCATTGCCTTGTCTATATAAGGAGAGCTTCTCCTTCCATTTCAAGGGTTAGAAAAATCTGATATATATCATATATATATCACTCCCTCTCTATATCTCCCTCTCTCTCTACATTTGTGTGGGTTAGAGGGTGCAAAAGGGTCTAGTTCTTGGCCATTTGAACTACACCTCCTAGCACAACACCTCCATCATCCATCCAAGCACCTTGAAGCTGATTTTTAGAGGTTGAGGGTTGCATTTTTGGGTCTAAAGGCTGCTGGTTCTTGTTGGTCTTCAAAGGTAACTTCTTACCCTCTTTATTTTCCATTTTTGCACACACTTTTAGCCTGTCTTGCATGCTGTTTTGGACTTTGTTATAAACTGAAAAAAGTCTTATTTTGAGCTCCTCTTTAAGTTTGTTTAAGACCACTTTTGTGTTTGGGGTCGTTTACCCCCTCTTAGGCCTTGTTTGGCCCCCATTTTGTGCTATTTTTGGTGAGCTCTGGGACCACTTTGTTTGGGCCTCCTCACCACTGAAATCTTGATGGATTTCAGTGGTGAGGATGGTGGTTTTAGGTCCTAATAAGGAGAGGGCCATCCCCTCTCCTTGTTGTCTTCAAAAAGTGCCATTTTAGCCTCATGTGTGAGCACCATTTTTAAATTCATGATGGCCATGTCTTAAGTGTTATTTGTGCTTATTTTGCCATGATATAGCACTGTTTTTACTTGGTTTAGACACACCATGCTTGCTTTGCATACTTGTCTTGTAATGCCATGAAATTGCCTTAACATGTATCTAGCATTTAGACCACTATGCTTACTTGTTTTGGCTTAGCTTTGTGAAGCTTTTATGCATGTTTTAGTGTTCTTGAGGACTGTTTTTGGTTGTTTGGGTCATCCATGATTTGCTTTGTATAGCTACCATGTAATCTCCCTTGTAGGCCTTGAGTGTTGGACCCTCTAGCATGCTCTATTTGCATTATTTCAGTGGTTTGGAACCACTTGCCATGTCATTTCAGTCCTTATAGCATGCTTGTATGCTTGCATTTGATGCTCCTTTAATGCTTTAAGAGGTTGGTGCCTTATGCTCCGTGTTTGGCCCCTTTTGCGTGCCTTTAGAATTAGGTCATTTAGATGTCATCTAAGTGGTTCTTGGGGCTTGCTTTTACATGATTTAGGACTGTTTTAGTTCACTTTGGTCATTTGCTTCATGTGTCACATGACCATAGTTTAACTCCTTGGGTTTGGTTGCATGCCTTGCTTGCATTGGTAGGTGGATTTGGTACCATCTTAACATGATTTTCAGAGTTTTATGTGCATGCCATTTGTCCATGATTATCCTCTTTTAAGTGTGCTTAAAAGATGCTCTTTAATGCTTAAGTATTGGGCCATGTTTGCATGCATTGTTTGTGTGTGTATTTGCCTCTATTCCATAGCATTTTGGCTTCCTATTTAGACATGGCCGAGGCTTGTCCATATTGCTCTAAGTCCACCTTTCACATGTTGTTCAAATGTGGTCACATTGCTACATGCTTGCATGCTTCGATCGCACAATGTTTTGCATGCTCATTACTTGCATTGTTGACACATGCTTAGCCATATTGCATTTTGTTGCATGCTTTCCCTATGTTCATGTTTGCATGCTTGCCCTCATGTTCATATTGCATGCTTAGTTCACATGCCTAGGTTGTGTTGCATTGAACATGCATGCCTTTTCTCTTGATCAAGTGATAGAGGTTGGGCCTCATGTGTTTGTTTGCATTTCATTTGAAATCAAAATGCACAACTTGGTTTCTTTGGGCCATCACGCATTGAAATGCACGATTGGTGGTCCGAGAATCAAGGACCATACCCCTTTGAGTCACAAACATGATAAGGGGTGTGGTTGTGCACACATTTGCTTAAAATGCATTGCCATGCCATGTTTTGCCCTCTGCTACTGTCAAAACAGGTTCTGTAGGAAGATATGGCCGGTTGGCTACATACAGTGCCAACCGACCATGCATGGATAGCCGAGAGCTAAATGGATGGTCGATGACCATCCTACCATGGCCGGTGATGATTCCACTTGGTCGGTGGTGTTCCACA
Organism: Camellia lanceoleosa; assembly: GCA_025200525.1. Taxonomy (NCBI): domain Eukaryota; kingdom Viridiplantae; phylum Streptophyta; class Magnoliopsida; order Ericales; family Theaceae; genus Camellia; species Camellia lanceoleosa. The sequence continues at coordinate 305,555 of JANUSC010000178.1, read as the reverse complement.
GTGTCCAGAGAGTGTTCCTTGGGAATTGTGCAATTTTCAGAAGAGCAGAGCAGGGAAAACAAAGGCAGCTTGTGCATGGCGACGGATTTCCAAGCAAACCCGAGCACGCGTGCATTGGACCCTCTTCCGAGGCCTTTCACTGCTTTCTTAGCTTAGTTAATTTGCTTAACTAGTTAAGTGGTCTATAATATTTAATTAGCTTGTAGGTTAATTAAATTGTATTATTCTTTTGGTCCCTCCGAGCGAGGGCGAATTTGTAATAAGCGTGCATGTGTGTGATGCATGTCTTCCAACCCCCACTTCTTTCTCCCTTTTACTTACCTGCTTTTGATAGTTAGTATTAGGACATATTTCAATTAGCATCCTTATGCTATGCATGCGTGCATCCATTCATTTGTATTGCATGCACCGAGCTCGGCGCATCATGCTAACTGCATTGTATTTCAATTCCAAGTTGAATACATGATAGCTGTAGCATCATCATATGCCATGTTAGGATAGCCGAGCCCATTGTAGTTGCATCTCGCATGCGTTGCATTAGCCATCTTAACATGAACTAGGATCATGCATTGATTACTAACTAGTTTCTGGTTTGGCTTGGAGTACTAGGTAAGCTTTTATGCTTTAGCATCCTTGCATGCGTGCGAGTGTTTGCCATGACAGCATGCTTGCCATGAGGCTAACTGCTTATGTGATATAACTGCCTGAATGCCTGTGGGTGAAGGTTGGATTGTTTGAATTGGAATAATTCATTGAAATCCGTATTTTAGCCTACTTGCGAGTAGCAAATCTCAAACCATTTTCAAACAAATGGATATGCAATGCTTTGTTCCAAATTAGGCAATCTAGTCTATACTTGTTTTGCTGTGCGCATCACATAGTAATTTTAGGCTAATTAACCAGAATAAGAGCACTTAATGTTTTCAAAACAAGATATCATGATTAGTAGAGGCCGATCTTTGATCGGGCGAGCGGGGGTGCTCATAACTGACCTTCCCCAATCGTACCCAAGTTCCCGAGCCGAGGTAACTTTGGTGATGAAGGACACGTGGCCTTAGGCAAACGAGTCAGGGTTTCCTAAATTCCCCCATTAAAAAATATTTTGGTGGGGACTCTATATTTGGCAAAGCAATCCATGTTTGGCACTTCTTTTCTAAAAATCTGTTTTCTCAAAACAATTTGCCGGATTCGGACTCTTTGGTTCAGATTAAGAACCGTGACAAATTGAGTCCGAACTATGGGGTGAGGCCCTCACGTGGGGCGCGTCCACAACTGCCGAATGAGAGAGGGTGCGATAGATGCATCCAAAATAGTTGATGGTAGGCCCACAGTCATTTCATTCCCGATCACGCATACCGAGAAGTTATCCCCCAAGCACTCCAGTTCGATCGGAGGATCTGAAAGTAGACACGCCAGCGCTACCCCCATTTCACTTTCGGTGTCCTCAGGCTCCACTTTCTTACTCTGCTCAGCCTCAGCCAATGGGTCTGTCTGCTCTTCGGCAACGTCATCCCCGGATAATTGCAGGTCAAAGAAGATCTCAAAACCTGGTACGCGCTTCATCTCCTCGTTTAGCCACGGCTCTGGGAAGCCCCAAAAGGGAAAGTCCTCCCCCTCCCGGACAAAGCGTCTGTTTAGGGTACCCTGGATGGGTCGGTGCATTAGCCCAAAAGACTTCCCCGCCTGCTTCGCTCTGGCTCTCCTAGCCATCTCCTTACTTTTCCTTACCCAATCCTCTTTGGTGGGCAGATAACCCAAGCCAAAGGTATGTGGGTTGTGTGGCACTTCGACCAATGCTGTGACGCCTTTCCGGCCGCTCTTTCCCAATCCCATCCCAAGGATGTGTTGGAGCTTGTTCATAAGGTATACTGATTGAGCACTGACATACACCCCCTCATTAATAGCCATGATGTTCTGCACAACCCGAGCCTCAGCTAAGGTAAAACCCGACATGAACACATCCTCCATACCGTGCTCAATTTCCAAAACTAGCATAGATACTTCTGGCGGTGGATGGATCGACGAATTTCCAAAAATAATGGCTACTCCCTTCCCATGGGGGTATTTCACCATCTGATGCAAGGTGAACGAAACTGCCTTCACTTGGTGCAACCACGGCCGTCCCAAGAGCATGTTGAAAGTTGCAGGAACTTCTAAGACGTAGAAGTCTATCTCACGCTGTCCCGGCCCAACCTTGGTTTGAATTTTTACTGTGCCCATAACTTCTCGGGTTGTGTTGTCATACGCCCGAATTACCTGGGCTGTCAGCACAAAGTCCACGTTCTTTAAACTGATTGCATAAGCAGTTCTTGCCAGGCAGACGTTGATGGCGGATCCTGTGTCGACAAGCACCACGAGTATCCATTTGTTTCTACACTTCACAGAGATGTAGATTGGCTTGTTATGGTTCGCACCCTCAGGTGGTAGTTCTTTGTCAGAGAAAGTCAACATCGAGGTAGCTCCTCCCGAAAAAACTAAGCCCACCAACTGTTCAGGCATGGTGTCTATAGAGAGCTTGGCCTTTTCCATGGCCGATAAGACAGCTTGCCGATGCACTCGTGATGCTATAAGCAGTCCACAGATGGAGATGTCTGCCTGTATCTTTTTCAACTGCTTCAGTACAGCCTCTTCTTCGATTTGCTTCTCTTTTTGCTTCTTTGCCTCCTTATCCTTCCCAGATGCCTCTGGTTGATCTAGGTGTGGAGGCTTGAAATACCGGCCACTCCTAATCATATGATCAACTTCGCCGATGTGCCAGGTATCGTCTGGTTGATTGCTCCCCCAATCCTCATCCGTGTGGGCAAGACACAAATCATCGACCTTCCACCACATTCCGTCGACAACCACAGACACCTGTCCGGCTCCGGTACAATTGTACTCGCAATACTTTCTGTCCACATGCTCGCAGTATTCTCTGTCCTCATGCACACAACACCTTCAGTCCCCACATGGGCTTTAGCTTTCCTGATTCTCTCAGAATCCTCAAATCTTTCTTGTTCCAACTGCGTTAGTACAGCTGGCTGTTCAATATTCCCTGCATTCACAATGCCTAAATCCTAAGCAAAATTCTTAGCACCGGCGCTCTCCGACGATGCATTCTGATTTCCGGCCCTTCCGGCCACAACTGATATTCTTGCCCTTGCCGGGCCATGTTCTGGTTGGAACTCTTCCACAATATTTGGTTGATCATCCAGCCACTCGGTAGCCTCTGCCGATTCCTCATAATCAAACCAGTTGACTGCCGCGTCCCCTGGATCTTGGTCATTGAAAAACTGGAGGTTGGCAAAGTCCTCTTCCACAGCCGTCAAATCATCTGTCCCCTACTCAAATCCATCCCCTTGGATCACACATAGCTCTGCCCTCTCTGGCAATTCTACACTTGGCTCAACCTGGCCTGCTGACAGAATGTAATCACTCAGATCGTAGGCTTCCCCCGCGAAACTCCCAGACTGCTCAAACCCTGACTCAACAATTCCATCCTCCTCTGCAATCTCCTCTGTTTTGCCTTCAACAGTCACCACCATTGGCTTGGGTTGGGTTCTGGAGATGTCCAACATGCACAAGTCAGTGCAGTCGGGAAGGAACACCTCCGGCTTAGGTAGGTGGGAAAGAGTGATATAGATGCTATGATCGTAAGACACGACCCCAGTCTAGATGAAGTTGATACGTTTGGGAGGTGGAGCTTGGTTGTGTGGGGGGAGAGGGTTGGTTGTGACGTTAGGTTTTTTTGGAGGCAAAATCACCTGTTTGTCAATGAGATCTTGAATCTCATGACGCAATCTGAAACATTATTCGGTGTCATAACTGTGTTGTTGGTGATATGCGCAATATTTGGCTGGGTTGTGGGTGGGGAGAAGTGGATTTGGCAATGGCCTCGGCTCCAGGGGCTTTAGATGCCCTTTCCTGATTAATACCCCTAGGGCCTTGGACAGGGGCATATACAATGGGGTGAAGGTTCTTTGGCCTCGGGATTGGAATTTGGCTGTTTGTGTATTGCTTCCGGACGCGCCGGAGAAAGGTGTGGCTGCCATGGGTCTTGGAGGGGGAATGGTGGTGACCATGCTTACTTCTGAAGCTCTTGCATTTGTAGCGCCGCTCGGGCCTGCATTGTTGTTACGGTTGAAGGTTCTTCTGGGCTGCTCTCTGTCTTGGTCAAGCAAACCCTGTTTCATTACATCTTCAATTTGTACCCCCATCTCATGCAGATCTGAAAAGGTAGGGAAGGGGAGCACGATCATTTTCTACATCAATTTAGGCTGGAGATTGCGCACAATCGTCCGAATCTGATCCTTATCAGTAGGCCTTAGGGTCATCATTGAGGCCTTCGCCCTCCACCGGGTTACGAAATCCGAGAAGCTCTCTTTAGGCTCCTACCTTGTTGTTTCAAGATCACGGGTTGTAATCTCGATTTGAGTGTTGTAAGAGTATTGTGCAACGAAGGCCTCGGCCATCTCATCCCAACTCCGCTTGACATCGTCTTCTAACTTTGCGTACCAGATAGCGGCTACACCCGACAGGGTCCGGCCGAATAGTGAAAGCTTCTGCGGTCTGGTGAGGCCCATCGACCGTAGTATATCTGAGAATAACCGGAGGTGGACCATGGGATCCCCAGATTCGTCGAAGCGATCGATTTGCGGCATTTTGAACCTATCTGGCAGCGTTATAGCCACGTCGGTATATCCGTCCTCGATATCCGGGATAGCCTTTACCCCTTGGGATTTCTTGAACAACTTCTCAAGCTTGCTCAATTTCAATGCTGTTGGGTCTACCTCGAACTCGAAGGGAGAGTCCGGTAGATTAGTAGGTGTTTTGGATAGCTGGGGTAAAATTGGGAGCGGAGCCGACCCCACCGGAATGTCCGTACCTTCCTGGACATTGGGTGTTTCCCCAGGTGTCTGACCCCCTGGTGGTAGAGGAGCTTGATGCGAAGCAGATGCTCCATTTTGCTGTTGCAAACTAGTGATGAGCTCGACTCTTTGGGCCATGATTGCGACTTCTTTGCTTGGAAAATTCTGCTTGGCGGACAGCGTCTTGCTGCATGGCTTTCATGCTCTCTTGGAGTTGGCGCACCATTGCCTCCATCCCTGATGTATTCTACTAATCCATCTGACTGACTGGTATTTCTATCTCTATGGTAACAATTGAGACCTCAGCCCGACTGTCCACTGATGGGGTAAACCATTGCTCTGGCAACCTCTGCTCGGATACACTGCACTTTCTCAGCCTCCGTCTAATAACCGGGGGTAGAGAATGAAACACTGGCTGTCCGTCAACCAGATCCTTAGATCGATTGAGTCGGCGATCTCTTGTCCAGAGTGCTTGGGGAATATCTGCTTGGTCTGAAGCAATTGTGCTAAAACTACCTAGCAAGAAAATAAATAAAGCAATAAGGAAATAAATAACCAGACAAATAGACAGCATAACAGCTTAAAACAAACACACAACACACAGTTGGGCATAACAACACACAGTCGATAAGCTGAATACACACTGTCCTTAAACACTGATCATTATCCCCGAATCACTGTCCCCGAAAACTGAATCTAATACCCGCAGATAACCGATTCCCAAAATACTGAACTGGTGCCCGCAAGCCTGATGCCCAAACTTGCAAACTGATACATGCATTCCCTGTAGAGACGCACTCTAAAAGCACATAACAGATAAGTGAGAGCCAAAACACCCCTATGTTGGGGTAGGGTTTCCCTGTCCTATTTTGTCAGGAGATAGGGTTTCACTACGCACATAGCGGTTTCAAACAACCTATCGGGTAAGCAACGTGTCCTAGTTTGGAATGGTCACTATGGATTCCGAATATGCACTAGGTCGAATGGTCAAAAAGGGTGCCCCGGTAAAATTGGGGTTTGTGTTCCTATACTGGTAGAGCCCGTAACCAGTAAGCCTTATGGCACGCAGCCTCTGGCAAATTGCTCAAGAATAGCAGATGGCAAACACGGTGTCCTAGGCGCACCAATGCACATGCAATGCAAAGAAGCACATAAGGTAAACAAAACCAGATATCATGAGTTCGAGTCAAGTTCACTAACTCCCCAGCAGAGTTGCCAGAAACTGTAGACATCCCCGAACGTCCCGGGAGGGAATCTTGTTTTGTTCATTTGGGCTCACTACAGTTCAGGACTCAATGTCACGGTCCTGTATCTAATCTCGCAGAGTGCAATGCAAGACCGATGAATCATCAAAGAGTCCAAATCCGGCAAATCGTTTTTGAAAACAGATTTTTTTTTAAAGAAGTGCCAAACATGAATTGCTTTGCCAGATACAGAGTCGCCACCTAAATATTTTATTTTTTGGGGAATTTAGGAAACCCTAACTCGTGCCTAAGGCCATGTATCCGTCATCACCAAAGTTGCTTCGGCTCGGGAACTTGGGTACGATTGGGGAAGGTCACTTCATGAGCACCCCCGCTCGCCCGATCAAAGATCGGCCTCTACTAACCATGACATCGAGTTTTGAAAACATTATGTGCTCTTATTCTGATTATTAGCCTAGATTTACTACGTGATGCGCACAGCATACAAGTATAGACTAGATCGCCTGAATTGGAACAAAATATTTCATGTTTATTTTTTAAAGTAGTTTGCTACTCGCAAGTAAGCTTAAAAATGTAGATTTTGCCACCCTCGGGTAGGCTTAGAAAAGATGGTTTTGCCACTATCTAGTGGGCTTAGAACTCACAGTCAATGCATTATTCCAATTCAGATAATCCAACCTTCACCCACAGGCATTCAGGCAGGTATATCACATAAGCATATAGCCTCGTGGTAAGCATGCTATCATGGCAGTCACTCACACACATGCAAGGATGCTAAAGCATAAATACTTACCGAGTACTCCAAGCCAAAGAAAGAAGCTAATTAGAAATCATGCATGAATCCTAACTATACAGAAATGCCTAATGCAACACATGCGAAATGCAACTAGAAATAGGCTCAGCTATCCTAAGAATGGCATATGATGATGCTACAGCTAACACGTATTCAATTTGAAATTGAAATACAATGCAGTTAGTACGATGCGCCGAGCCCGATGCATGCAAGACATATGAATGATGCAAACATGCAAGCATAAGTATGCTAATTGAAACATGCCCTAATCTAACCATCACAAGCTGGTAAATAAAAGGAAGAAAGACGTGGGGTTAGAAGACATACATCACACACACGCACACTTATTACAATTGTGCCCTCGCTCAGAGGGTCCGAATAAATAATACAATCCGAATAAGTACAAAATCCTAATTAATTAACAAATTAACTAAGAAATGAAGTAAACTAGTATGCAAATCCATGGACCGCCTCAGCTCTGTTCCGAATGATGAATGATGCATGCTTAAGTTGCCTTGCGCGGAAATCCATTGCGATGCCCCGATTCGCCTCTGTTTGCAATTAATCCCGGAATGCTGTGCAAAGCTCTAGAAGGCTGTTGATTTCTGATTTACTGCAACAGAAAGCAAGAAAGGGGCATGGCAAAGTATTTTCACATATGTATGCACACCTCGATCCTCGTGCCACCAATCACGTATTTCGATGCATGATGGCCGAGGAATCGAATTGCACGACTCGATGTGATATGAATGCACATGAAAACACAACAAGGCCTAGACTCCATCATGGATAATCTGGAGTGTCGGCGACCGGGAATCGAGACACGTTTCGTCACTTTGAGTACGAAACGTCCCTTATTTCCCGTGTTTGGACTAAACCCTACTCCAAACATAATGTAATATGCATGGCATACACAATGCGACTAATATGCAACCTAGCATACGCAATGCTATGAACTACAATGGCATACACAATGCACATACGAAGACTATCATGCGCACATGAAGACTATCAATGATATAATCAAAGCATACACAATGCAATGGCCAAGCATGCAACAATCATGAACTAAATGGCATGCTCAATGCAAGATGGACTTACACCAATATGAGTGAACCTCAGCCACACCCACATCAGTGGCCATATGATGGAAATGAGACAACCAAAACACATGCAAACATGCACGGATGCAAAGGACCGATCCTAAGGCATAACATGCAACTCTAACTAAGCATGGCAAAGGATGAAACATGGCATAGAATGGGACATGATACAACTCTGAAATGGCATAAAATATGGTCCCGAAACATGCAAATATGTCACACAATGCAAGCTAGATGGCTCAGGTACCGACTAGTGAAGCGGGTTACACTAGAGGTACACAAAGCAATGCACAAGTGGCAAAACCAACCCCAAACAGACCCTAGACAGGTCTGAAACAGTGGGGAAATGGCCTAAAATAATGGCTCGGAGTGCAAGGAAAAGAAGCTCATTCAATGGTCGGTAAATGAGGCATACAAGCCCGACTCTCAAACGCATTTAAAGAGTGCAAAACATGGGAATATGGCATTCACATAAGTTCTGAAATATGATGTATAATGGCCCCAAAGCATGAAAACACCTCAGTATATGCATGTAATGGACCTCGAAACTCAAAGCTAAACATGGATGTTGGACTACAAGCATGCAAAACAAGCATCATTCAACCATGAGACCCAAAAAAAGAGCTAAGGAAGTTCAAAATATGCACAAAATCAGTTTAAGGCACGGCCAAAAAGTGCTAAAATCAAGGGTCAACAAAGCATGCAAGGAAAGCTAGTGAACCATGAGTTGTACTACAACTATATGAAGCATATGAGAGCTCACCAAACCAACCAAAAAAAGAAGTATGCCATGCCAAAATATGCCCAAAAACCCACTGAAACTCAGTCAATGCATGCAAGAATGATAGGCTCCTTTAAAAGGCCAATAAGAGGGTTACTCTACACATGCATGATAGACATCAAGAATGGAAAAAACACCTATGGAAAGAGGTTATGAGGGTCCTAAAACTCATCAAAAATGGCCTGAAATGAAGCTAGGAAGCATGCAAGTAAAAGCCCCTTTGAAAGGCCTTGAATAGGATTGCTCTACACATCCATAATAGACATTCAAAATGGCCAAAAGGGCTCTGGAAAGAGCCTATGCAGACCTTAAAACTCACCAAATAGGGCCTGAAATATGGCTTTGAAACATGCAAATAGGAGCCCCTTTGTAAGGCCAACAAAGCTAGTAAAGAGAACAAGGGGTGAGAGGGTCACCCCTCTTTGATTTTGAGGCTCAAAAACACATTATAACCACTGAAAATCTGCTAGATTTCAGTGGTCAAAAGGGCCAACAAAGCTAAACACAATGGCCCTAAAGCATAACTCAAAACATGAGGAAATGAAGCATGCAAGGGGGTAGATGACCCCCAACAGAAAAATTATAGCGATCCCGGTTTTCCCTTTGTTGTTTAACTGTAATTAGGACTCAGTTCCATAAATTTGTTATTGTCTTATCCTCATTTCTATCCCTTACTCTTTGTTTTAGAGTTTTGGGTTTTGTTGGGCAAGTTGGGAATAAGTTGGTTGTGTTTTAAAACTTAGAAGTTTTGCCCAGTTTTTGGTCTCTCCGCTCGAGCGGGGGTTTTGGAGCTCGAGCGGGAAAATCCATCTCCCAGTATTTCTTCTGCAGTGTTGGATGCGTGAGCGGCATTTGACGCCGAGCGGAGTTCAGGTGACGCCGAGCGAAGTTTGACGCCGGCAGGACCTATTCGCAAAGTTCTGGAAGCGTGCATCCGCCACTCGGCGGGGTTTGGCCGAGCGGGATCTGAGTGACGCCGAGCGGGTTTCCACGCCGAAAGGGCGTCGTGTATATCAGTCCGAGACTTAGCTTTTTGGATCACTTTTTGATTTCCTTTCTTTCTCCTACTTTTTCAAAACTTCCATTGGAGAGCACCTCACTCTAAAACCTAACTTCTCTCTTAGGATTGATCTAGCTAGAGTGTTTTCCTACCCTTTGGCCTTTGTAAAAAGTGTGTTGATCGTCGAGGGCTTCGTTTTGATCCGAGAAATTTGGGATTTGGAGCAACTTTGAGATTCTTCATCTTCTCCATTTGAGGTAGGGATTTCCTTGTTTCTTTTCAATACTTCGTGTATAGATAGACATGTGGTAGTCTTGTATTGCATGAAAATCATATCCATGTTGGATTTGTTTGAAATCATGAGAAGGAATCGAGGGTCGGTTATTTGAAAATAGTTGTTTAATCATTGATGGTTGTTTGGGGTTAATGTGAATGTAAATTAGCATGCTATAGTTGAAGGAAGAAAAAAGCCCTAAATTATATTTTGATTTGGTAAATTAAAAGAGGAGTTTTGTTGTTGGGCCAATACTTATGTATTTGGGGTCTCTAATGAGGTTGTTGTTGTTGTTATTGATATTTGAGCTTTTGGTCAATATTGAGAAAGAGGGAGGAAAACCCTAAAATTTAATGAGTATGACTTAATTTGCATAATTAATTTGGAATGGTTTGAAATGAATGTGGTGGATTAAAATGAGTTATGGCTTTATTTTCTTTGAAATTGGTTTTGTGGAAACAAAAAGGAATGGAGTTGGTTTTGTGGAAACAAAAAGGAATAGAGTTGGTTTTGTGAAAACAAAAAATGAGTGAAATTTGTTTTGGGAAAGGGGAAAAGTATTTTTGAAATAAGTATGAAAATTGGATTGTTGCATCTTAAACTACCATGTTAGTTTTGTTGATGGATTTGTGATCTCATGATAATTGAATCTGTGAATAGATGTACAATATACATGCATCTAGAGGTTTTGTCCTTGGTCATCGGTGGAGGATGACGTGGTTGCGTTGATTTGTCGTGTATGCTTTACACCTATGTGTTCATCTAGTTAACACATTACTGTATCTTGATAGCTTATGTGCATGCAATATACATGTTGTTTATGCCCTGTTGTGCTGTGATTGTTGGTGTGATACCCTGCACTCAAAATCAGAGGTACCGTGACCTTCTAGCTAGCGCATGGAGAACTGACTGCGCTAACAATATATGGCACCACACCCATCCAGCTAGCGCCTGGTAAACTGGCATTTTGTTGTGAAAGGTGTATCTTTGGCTTACTACGCATATAGCTAGTAGAGCGAAGTTTTGTTGTTGTTGTTTCACTGTATCTAAAAATATCATGGACTTGATTGGTTATAGTTTTGGAAGGCCGAGTTGTTCCATTTGTTGGTTTTGTACATGTTGATGAATTGTTATCTCCCTTTTTATTTAGGGTTTGCATGTATAGATATGGTTGTGTCGGAAAGGAACCAAAATGTCATCTTTGTCTTTTGGGAAGTGAAGGGAATCGAATTTTTTTAAAAATATGTCTTTTTAAGAGGTACATCAATTGTATGTTTGGAAAATGGGAGAGAGTAGTGGTCTTAGTGAATTTATTTCCTAAGTAATTGTTTATGTATGAAAGAGTGGGAATGGGGGTTAATGAAAGGAAGGGAAAGTTGAATCGTTTATCGTGCAGAATGAAATGGTTGTTTTCGAGAAAAGTTCATACACATATATATTTTATATAAACTGTCACATTACTATTCTAGTATGAGAATGAGTGTTCATGATCATAGCTATCTGTAAGTTGTTATTGTTGAGGATCATGTTGAGACCCCTACTGGACTATATGTTCATCCCACGTTGTTGAATCTTTTTCAGGTGTTTAGCAGGATGTGCTACAAGATTTGGATCTTCTTATTTGTTGGCCACGGAGCCTCTTTATTGTAGGCGGAATGCCATATATGTAAAAGGGTTGCGCCCTTCATTTGATTATTTATTATTGTAAGCCTGAGGGCAATTTATTTAGAATGCTCATGTTGTATTTAATTAGCATTCGAAAGAGAGAGTTGTTGTTCATTCTTTCTAGTTGAACATTTAAGTTTATTTCCGCATGTTATCTCTGAAATTGAATTAAGTTAATGAACTTGGTAATGACTTCGAGTAATAAAAAGTGGGGCGTGAAAAAAATGGCCTTAATCAAACTTGAAGAGAAGCTCAAAACAAGACTTTTTTCAGTTTATGATGAAGCCTAAAAATGCTTGAAAATAGAGCTAAACTATGGAGCAAAATAATGCTACAAAGAGGGAAATGGTGTCTTACCCTCGTAGCATAGCAAGACAGCAAGCTCTGGACCAAGAAATCAACTCCTCAAGCTCTGAAAAAGACCTCCAAGGTGCTTAGGTTGATGATGGAGGTGGCAGGCTATGAGAGGTGGTGCAAAGGGGCCAAGAACCAAGCAATTTAGAGCTCAAAAGAGAGAGATATAAAGAGAGATATAATGTTTAGCCCTAGCAATTTTCTGAACCAGCACAAAGGAGGGAGAGGCCCTCCTATATAGACAAAGAGGTCTAAAGCTTCTCTTGGAAGCTAAAAACAACTTTGAAGATCCTCCATATGGAGGATGCTGCAAATGGCTCCCAGCTGGCACAATTGGAACACACTCAGAGAGACAAAATAGAGGGTAGTCGGCCGACCAGTTCAAGTGGTCGGCCGACCACTTGACCTGGTCGGCCGACCAGGTCAAAAGGGTCAAGGTGGTTGGCCACCCCCTAGGATGAAGCCCCAGAAGTTAGCTTTCCAATGGCGCCAACCTTGCATCAAAATTCCTTCTATGTAAAGAGTTATGCCCATTTTGGTGAAGTCGCGCAGTTTCGGTCCAACCCGGATTCATGCCGAACTTCTCCCAAACTAGTTTTCCTCTCTCTTCTCCTCTTTTCTTTAACTCCAAACCCCTGGACAAGGTGTTTTAAAAGATTTTTCAAATATTTCATCTCTCTTTCATTCATTTCCACTTTGTTCTTGCTCGGTTTACCGAAAAGCGCGACATTTAACAAAATGCGAGCGTCGGAACATCGTAGGAACTTTATTTCAAAAACGTTTTGAAAGAGAGGGTTTTAAGGTTTAAAATCTTTTGATCAAGATTGTTTTGGTCCAAAAAGGGGTATGAAGTTGAGATTTGACTCTCTCCTTGCCTAAGAAATTGAACCTTTCCCCTGCACACCTTTCTCCACAATGTAAACCATCAGTCGCGTCCAAGTCTTAAGGGCGGTCAAAAATGGGGTGTCTACACCAGTCCCTGGCCGTTTGCTCAGTGGGGACTAGATATCGTAGGACCATTGCCGAGGGCCCCAGGGAACAAGCGATTCTTAATCGTCGCGACAGATTACTTCAAAAAATGGGTTGAAGCAGAGGCTTTAACACATATACAAGATCCCGACATTAAATGCTTTGTATGGAGAAACATCATAACACGATTCGGCATTCCAAGAGCTCTCATCTCAGACAATGGCACCCAGTTCGATTATGGCGTATATCGAGAGTTATGCAACAAATATGGTATTCGGCCTTACTTCTCTACACCGGCGTACCCCCAAAGCAACGGTCAAGCCGAAGCCTCTAACAAATCCATCTTGGACGGCATCAAAAAGAGGCTGGAAAAAGCTAAAGGCAAATGGGTCGAAGAATTGTCGAGTGTATTGTGGGCTCATCGTACTACGCCGAGGAGATCCACTGGAGAAACGCCGTTTGCTCTATGCTTCGGAACCCAGGCAATCTTACCCCTGGAAATTGGCCTCCCAACCCTAAAATCGCAAGTTTTTGATACGGGCCAAAACGACATGATGTTTGCCCTAGATCTGATTCTAATCGAAGAATGAAGAGACCGCGCCCTGGAATCCATGGGACGGTATCCGCAGTAGCTGACTAAGTCGTATAACCAACGAGTTCAGTTGTGCCACTACACGCCAGGAGAGTTGGTCTTGAAGCAGGTACTTCCAGCTGACCGGAGACCGGCCGATTGAAAATTGGGTTCGAACTGGGACGGCCCCTATCAGATAGATTCCATTGCAGGAACAAAGGCATATCGGCTCTCAGCCATGTCAGGAAGAAGCCTGCCACGGCCTTGGAAGTCAACACATTTAAGTGAATTCTATCATTGACCCGACTTGTGAGCTTGATACTTGTACATATTCCACCGTTGCAATACAAAGTTTCTCGTTTTCTCATGCTTCAGCTCCCAAGCCCTTAAGGGCCGATTAAGCCTTTTAAAGGCCGATTAAGCCTCTAGATTTGGTGCGCCCTTCGTGGATATCACGATTGGCCAAATAAAGTCTCCGGATTCGGAGCCCCTTTTGGTGCATGACACCTTAGGGCCGATTAAGCCTCCGTATTCGGAGCGCCCTTCGTGGATATCACGATTGGCCAAATAAAGTCTCCGGATTCGGAGCCCCTTTTGGTACATGACACCTAAGGGCCGATTAAGCCTCTAGATTCGGAGCACCCTTCATGTATATCACGATTGGCTAAATTAAGTCTCCAAATTCGAAGCCCTTTTTTGGTGCATAACACCTTAGGACCGATTAAGCCTCCGAATTCGGAGCGCCCTTCGTGGATATCACGATTGGCCAAATTAAGTCTCCAGATTCGGAGCCCCCTTTTGGTGCATAACACCTTAGGGCCGATTAAGTCTCTGGATTCGGAGCGCCTGTAGCACGCGCCCGCGAGGGGACCTCGCGCTACAGTTCGGACTCCCTTTTTGTGTCGCGGTTCTAAATCTGAACCAAAGAGTCCAAATCCGGCAAATCGTTTGAGAAAACAGATTTTTGAAAAGTAGTGCCAAACATGGACTGCTTTGCCAGATTACAGAGTCGCCACCTAAATATTTATTTTTGGGAAATTTAGGAAACCCTGACTCGGTGCCAAAGGCCACGTGTCCGTCATCACCAAATGTCTTGGCTAGGGAGCTTGGAATGCGATCGGGAAGGTCATTTATGAGCACCCCTTCGCCGGTCCAAGACCTCTACTAACCGTGATATCCGATTTTGAAAACTTTACATGTTCTTATCCCGGTTATTAACCTAGAATTACTATGTGATGCGCACAACACAAAAGTATAGACTAGATCGCCTAACTTGGAAATAAACATTGCATATCCGTTTTATCTCGAAAAACGTGTTAGATTTTGCTACTCGCAAGTAGGCTAAAATACGAATTTCCACGAGTTATTCCAACTTAGGCAATCCAACCTCCACCCACAGGCATTCAAACAGTTTATCATGTAAGCATTTAGCCGCATGGCAAGCATACTGTCATGGTAAACATTCACACGCATGCGATATGCTAAAGCCATAAAAACTTACATCGTACTCCGTGCCAAAACAGTGAACTAGTTAGCAAACATGCATGACCTAGTTCATGTTAAGTGGCTAATGCAACACAGGCAGAAATGCAATCTAGAGTAGACTCGGCTAACCCTAAATATGGCATGTGAAATGCGATCAAATAGCATGTATTCAATTTTGGAATTTGAAAATACAATGCAGTTTGTATGATGTACTGAGCCCAGTGTATGTAAACAAATGCATGAATGCACACATGCATTGCATAAGGTATGCTAATTTAAATGTGCCCTAATCTACCATCGAAAGCGGGTAAATAAAAGGGTTAGAAAGAAATGGGGGTTGGAAGACATACACCCACTCACCCACACTTATTACATTTTTGCCCTCGCCCGGAGGGACCAAAATAATAATACTGATCCAAATAAATGAATAAATTAATTATTACAAATTCTAATTACTAAAATTAAAGCAAATAAATAAATGAAATGCAATGGGGCCTCAATACCTTGGGGAACGCGAATGATGCATGCTCGATACGATTTGCGTGAAAAATCAGTGTCATGGCATTCTTTATACATTTTCTTTGCCTTGCCTCTCCAAAAATTCCCTAAATTTCAGGAAACCTCCCAAATGATCTGAAATGCCTCACTGGCTGGGGGAAGAGCTCATCGGCTCTGAGATTGACCATCGGCTGCATGTGGAATTTATCGGCATAAAAAGCAGTGCAGTCGGCACTATAAAGCCGGCGGCGAAAATCCTCGGCAGAGCAGATTGACAAAGAAGAAGAAGACAAAGAATGCATGGCATGGGTTTTTGGGGACATGTAAGCATAGTCATTGCCTCCTATCATGCTTGGGGACTCAAGGAGGTAAGACCCTTGGTTCTTGGGCCACCAATGGTGCATTTTGATGCATGATAGCCCTAAGAACTTAAGATTGCATTTTAATGTAAATGCATGCAAACAAACACATGAAACCAAGACCTTATCACGCTTGAATCAAAAGCCTTGGTGACTTGGGAATGGAAATGTGTTTTGCCACTTGAAGTGCAAACACCCCTCACTTCCCACACTTGGCTTGACACCCCAAACCAAGTAATGGAATGGAACTCATGCAAACATACATCAAATGATGCAACATGAGGACAAAGATGCAAACATGCCAAGTGCGATGCGACCTAATCATGGCAAGTGCATGATGCTCAAACATACAAGATGCAACATGCAATGTTAACATGAACAAGTCAAACAATAGGGCCAACCTTTCACAACACTTAGTTAATCAAACATGCAACAATCATAAAGCAAGCATGCCATGGATTTAACTACAATGAGGCAGCCTTCAAAACCCCAAAAAACAGTAGCAAAACAAGCCTAAAGTAGTGACCAATGAGCATGCCAATATGCGAACCAAATAAGGCCAAGTTTAAGGCACCAAAAGGAGCACACCTTGCTACCATTAACAAGACCAAACATGGTATATACCAAGCAAGCAAGAACAGATTTCTAGCATGCAAAATGAGCCCAAATCCCCCCCTCATGGCAACCCCAAAATGCAATAAACATGGAAGCACACACAATGCTCTTTTTATGGCATAAGAAACCAACAATTCCAAGCATGGATGGGAGGATATATGGAGACATAGAGGCATGAAATAGGGACTGAAATGACATATGAAATGAGCTCAAATCATCTAAACATCCTATCCAATGCATATGTATGGGTCATATGTTCAAGGCCTACAAGCATCAATGCAAAACAACCATGTCAAGCATCTCAAATGTGACAAAATCAGTGGCTCACAGCCCTCTAACATAACAAGATAATGCTAGCATCTTCATGAAACTAAGCTAAAACATGCAAGGAAACATGACCTCAAAGCATGGCATCTTCTAGGCATAAGAAAGCATTTCAAAGCAAACATAAGAGACATGTTAAGGACTATGAAACCAACCTAAAACAGAGGCATAACATGTCAAATGAACCACAAATATGCTCTGAAATGAGGCTCAAAACAACTATACAAACATGCTATTCTTTGGGCCTAAAACAAAGGCAAACAAAGAACCAAGGGGAGAGGGGTGTCCCTCCCCTAAATGTGACTTCAAAACACCTCCCTCACCACTGAAAACCCACTGGTTTTCAGTGGTGAAGAACAACAAGTAAACAAGACTATACCAATAAGGCACCAAAATGGCCAAACAAGGCCTAGAAGGACAAGCCTTTGCTCAAACCACAAAAAGTCCTTAATGAAGGTTCAAGAGCAAGTAAAAAGAAGGTTTTTTTATGTTAAGCACAAAGCCAAAAAACCAAAGCAAGAAGGGTAGAAAGTAGTTGCAAGAATGGGGAAACTAAAGTGAAAAGCTCACCCTTGAAGATCCAATGAAGAACAGGTGGTCCAGCCCTCCTCAAATGATCAAAACCAGTCCAAAATCACTCAAAACAAACCTCCAAGTCTCCCAATCTCGGAGCTAGGTGTAATAGTGTGTGTAATGGTGCAAAAGTGAGGTAAAACACACTACTTGGGCCTAAAAACACACACACAAGAGGAGAGAGATGGAGATATAGATATATGGCAGAAATATATGTATATGAGCTCTGGTTTTTGTCTCAAAAAACTCTAACCCTAAGCCAAGAGGAAGAGTTCTCCTTTTATAGAACTTGTAAGGCTTACAAGCTAAGTCATCCAAGAGCTCATCCCTCCATACACGTGTATGGAGGAGGGCAACAAGCTTTACAGCTGTGAGAAAATATCTCATAAAGCAACTGCACAGTGTCCGGCCGGCAAAGAGTGCCAAATGGCAAAATTTAGTGCCGGTCGGCACAAAATAGTGCCGGTCGGCATAATAAAGTGCCGATGGACAAATAAGCCAGCCGATGGCCTCTGGTCCCAGCCGGTGGTGTGTGGGGATGCCTCACAAAGCATTCCCTGCCCTTCTAAGGCAAAAAACAAGTGTTTGGTGCAAAACCAAACACAAACGGTCGAGTTCGGAGGTCCTGAGGCAAGGCGCGCGCAACCGAGATCTCCGGGAACTCCAAACGAACACAAACATGGATAATCACCGAGTGTTCCAACGGTGACGTCCAAGTCTTGAGGACGGTCAAAAATGGGGTGTCTACAGCGCCCTTCGTGGATATCACGATTAGCCAAAGTCTTCGGATTCGGTGCCCCTTTTGGTGCATGACACCTAAGGGCCGATTAAGCTTCTTAAGGCCGATTAAGCCTCCGAATTCGGAGCGCCCTTCGTGGATATCACGATTGGCCAAATAAAGTCTCCGGATTCGGAGCCCCTTTTGGTGCATGACACCTAAGGGCCGATTAAGCCTCCGAATTCGGAGCGCCCTTCGTGGATATCACGATTGGCCAAATAAAGTCTACGGATTCGAAGCCCCTTTTTGGCGCATGACACCTTAGGGCTGGTTGAGTCTTCGGATTCGGAGCCTTTGTGCGAGATGCATTCGGACCACTTGACTGGCCAAATAAATATTCAACAAGAATTGTTCTTAATTCGAGCCGGTCAATGCATGTTTAAACGTTTGTACCACGCAACACAAAACTTGCCAATAAGTTTAAATAAGACGTTTAATTAAGCACATAACATTTTAAAACCAAATACGAACATTGAAAATAAAAGAAATTCTATTTATTCGGCACGAAGTCTGTTCTCGCGTTACAAAGTCTATTTATTCGGTACCCTCATCATCGCTCTTCTCAATTTTGAAATCGGAATAGGGGAAGTAATGACGATGATACAGGGGTGAAGCCGAATCAATGCCCATGGCTCCGAGAGCTTCCTCGGTTTGAAGGGTCTTGATCCAACCATGCTTGAATCCACAATTTTCACATCGGCAGACCTCCTCAGCAAGGTCTTGTTTGGTCTTCTCTATCCCGACCTTCAGGCCATCCTGAAATCCCCTTTCATAACCCGAGGTCTGTTGGGTCACTCTCTCCTTCATGACCAACTTAGATTGACCGGCCGCCACCGACTCGGTCGTTTGAACATTCTTAAGGCCCCGCAACTCACGCTCCACCTTTTCCGCGCGAGCCTCCAGACTGTGATTCCTTTTGTCCTTTTCCTCAATCTCACGTCACGCTTCCCGCAGACGTATACCGACTTCATAAACAGTATATAGTCCTTTCACAGCCCCATGTATGCCGTCTCAAAATACTTCGAAATCTCGACGTCTGACCATCGATTGTTGGACTTTCGGCAGAAAGATCTGTCGAGCGAATTCGACTGCCACACCTGGGTCTTTAATGATAGAATCTGCCTCCATCATTGGTCTATTCCTAACGAAAACTGCAAAACTCAACGGTCGCGGCGTCGCATCAGGCTTGATTCTCTATCGCGGACGCGGGGAATTTCCCTGTTGTTGTCTGTCATTTCAGGGCGATCTGCTTCGATGACTAAGGGGCTGCTGTTTTTCTCGATCCTTGGACGTTCTTCTTCCAGGAGCATAGGCTCGCTACTGCGATTCACTGCGGCGTCTAAATTCAGCCAATCTTCGTCCTTCTCCAGTTTAGATCAAGCCTGAATGGAAATAAGTAGAGCCTCTGGTGTGAACTCACCCCATTTATCCTTGAATGTATGCAGCTCCCCCGAGGCAACGTCAGTAATTCCAAACACCAAACATCGGATGACAATCATCCAGCCCACGAGTTAGACCCATTCGACTTCTCAAGCTCGCGCACTCGCTGGGGCAAGGACAGATTCATTAATCTGGTCGGCCATGTTTTCAAGTGCAAGCGCCGATCAATCTATGCCTCAGCCAGCCCACGAGTTAGACCTATTCGGCTTCTCAAGCTCGCACCCTGGCAAAGACAATGGCAGATTCATTAATCTGGTCGACCATGTTTTCAAGCGCAAGCGCCGATCAATCTATGTCTCAGCCAGCCCGAGTTAGACCCATTCAGCTTCTTAAGCTCGCGCCCTCGCTGGGGCAAGGGTAGATTCATTAATCTGGTCGGTCATGTTTTCAAGCGCAAGCGCCGATCAATCTATACCTCAACCAGCCCACGAGTTAGACCCATTCGGCTTCTCAAGCTCGCGCCCTGGCTAAGGCAAGGGCAGATTCATTAATCTATGCCTCAGCCAGCCCACGAGTTAGACCCATTCGGCTTCTCAAGCTCGGGCCCTCGTTGGGGCAAGGGCAGATTCATTAATTTGATCGGCCATGTTTTCAAACGCAAGTGCCGATCAATCTCTGCCTCAGCCAGCCGACGAGTTAGACCAATTTGTCTTCTCAAGCTCGCGCCCTTGCTGGGGCAAGGGCAGATTCATTAGTCTGGGCGGCCATGTTTTCAAGCGCAAGCGCCGATCAATCTATGCCTCAGCCAGCCCACGAGTTAGACCCATTCGGCTTCTCAAGCTCGCACCCTGGCTAAGGCAAGGGCAGATTCATTAATCTGATCGGCCATGTTTTCAAGCGCAAGCGCCGATCAATCTATGCCTCAGCCAGCCCACGAGTTAGACCCATTCGGCTTCTCAAGCTCGCGCCCTGGCTAAGGCAAGGGCAGATTCATTAATCCGGTCGGCCAAGTACCTAAGCTAAGCAGCCGATATAACCATAATTGAAAGCAATATCGTACCTAAGCTACGCAGCCGATCTAACCATAACTGAAAGCAATATCATTCATCAACAAAATTTTCATTAGAAGGTTGAGCACAACTCATGAAATTTTATATACACAAATTACTAAACAAAAAGCTACAAGCCCGCATGAAAATGCCTAGCAAGAAACTATGACTGTAGCAATACATGAAAATTACCAAACCAAAAACTGTAAAAATACATTCAAAATCCTAAAAACTATGTCAGTCACCCAGATTAGTCCTCAGAATCAGACTCCAATGGCTCAACATCCACTTGCTCATATGGTATTGGCATAGTCAATGAAACTTTAGCAGCAGCAAGGGCTTTGTGCCAGCCATATTTAAATCCCCGATTTTCAAACGTGGGGACTTGGTCCAAATACTCGACGAGTCCAACATTTTTCCCGGCCTCGAATACTTTGGAAGCTTCTGAGCCGGCTATTTCTTTCGCCACCTTCATTTCAGCTAACTCAGCCTCCAGTTTGGAGACCTCTTTCTGGGCCAATTTGAGCGCATCTTCGCTCGCGTCCGCCTTTTTCTCGGCATCCGATCTCAATTGATCTGCGCTACGAGCCCTCTCCACCTTGGCCTCGGCCCGTGAGGCTTCCTTATTCGCCCTCAAAACTTTGACCTCGGCCCTTCTCCTCTGGCCCTTAACTTCCTTTCATAAACGACCAATCTGTTTGACGGCATCGCGATGGCGACGGCCCATATCGGCTATCCTTCCGAAGGTCTGCAAAACAAGAATTTAAAACCATAACTTCAACAGTTTTTGGATAAAGTGAAGAAAAGTCTGAATATGTACCAAAAGTGCCAATTGGGCGGCTAGTGTTGTCGCATTCAGATTTGGTTCCACCTGGAAAGCCTCCTTGTCAGATGGCAATGACACGGACGTAGCCACGCTGAATGCAACTTTTGGATCTTTAAGCGCCGAAGCATCAGAAAAAACTGGCATGTTTTTTATCATCGGCTAAATGACAAAAGGAACGATCACATTCGATCTCTCTAATCGAGGACGTTTACCACCTTGTTCTTCTGAACCGACCTCAAACTCAGCAGGGCGTTTCTCTGCCTTTTCCTCAACGTCTTGACTGGCCTGCACGACCAAAATAGATTCGAAATTCTGATTTTTTGTCGTCTCCTCTTCAATAATGCACAAGGACTCTGATTCGGTAACAGGCAGGGAGAGTTGAGATTTGGTGGCGGGTGGTACTTTAGACGGAAGGGTCTCTGCTCTTCGCCATGTAGCCAACCTTTCTGCATTCGCCTTCCTGGCAAGTTTTGTCAGGCTTAACCCAGCCATGTCTGTGGGGCCTGCGGCGGGAAGATCCTCTAAGCCGTGAAAAACATCGTCAAGTGAAAGATCCCCTTGGCCAAAAGTGGATGGAGGATCGGCCGAATTCAATACATCGTTAGATTCGGTTTCGGACTGATCTGATTCGGCAACATCAGCTACTTCATCCCACTCCGAATCAGACCCTTCAAAACCAACCTGCCTCAAGTTTTTGAAGTCGGACAAAATAAGAGCGATAAGAGAATCTTCACCCTTCGGAACTGGGATATTTTCCGCTGCCAAGAAGGTTGTATATGTCAGCTCGTAACGAAGCAGAACGTGGGCCGCCCTCCCCTATTTCTAAAGACTTCGACGGCCGAAATACTTGAGAGCGACTTTGATATCCGAAAGAACGGCGTCATCTGTTGAAAATAGGACTTTCTTCAAATCGTTCCCTTGCAGCCGTAAGATTTCAAAGAAGAGGCTTTACAACAAAAATGAACAAATAATAAAAGCAAGAAGGTAGTCGGCCACTTGACTCACCCCTCCGCCTAGGAATAGGGTCGACGTGATCCTCCCCTTCACCAAATTCCCAATTACCCTGGACAACGACCATAACATCATCAACTCGTTTCCCAGAACTGGAAAGCATAGTGATTAGCTGATGGTCGGTATCTTTGGCCCTAAGGAAATGCGCTGTGTTTAGAGAAGACTTAGCCAAGGCATAGCAATGCCGGATGGCTGGAATGCCAAGGTTAATTCTAAGGCGACGGTTCAGCGCTATAACCCCCATTATAATTCTAAAGAAATTCACATTAGGTTGGGAAGGGATTAAACCCCAATGGCGAAGCACAGCCCTTAGAAACGGGTGAGGGGGAAAATGGACTCCACCCTCTGCGATTGACAAGAGAGGAAAGACAATTGTGGTTTTGTCCTCCCTCTCCATATCAAGAGTGCCATCTGCCACAAACGACAGACGAACGTCATCAGGAATGGAGAAATAGCGTCTAAAGCCAGCAATTCGATTTGACGAAATGAGGTCTTTTAAATGTTTCTCCATACCCTACAGTTTATAACAATATGCCAAGGAAGAAATAAACTAGAAAGAGTTTTCGAAGCAAGGAAAGAGAGAACTTACAAAGGACGAAGAGGATATCGGAGAAAAGAAAGTTGCAGGAACGATTCGAAAGGCAATCCAGCGACGAGCGTCATAAAATACATACTCAAAAGGACGTCAAAATTTTAAATCACAATAAATAGACACGTACGAAGGGGCGGGAAGTCGAGACGACAACCGAAAGGGGTGCGCTTAGACATCCGCATGAGGATGAGGCCAACCGCCGAATTTTGGCTCTGACTTTTCGAAATTCGGAACCAAGCATTCCAGCCGACTGTCGTTGGTAAAGTGCTTGGGGGGCAATTGTGGGAGCCGAATAAATAGAAGAGTCGGAAGGTACGTACCTCAAAAATCAGGTATTATTCGGCTCCATCCTGCGTGACTAGGATGCCGAATATGTTAGGAAGGCCTAATAGCCGGAGATCCGTAAATCCGAATAAACAAAAGGACAATGAGTAAAAAGTAGGCTTTGGCCCCAAGGCCCAGAAAATGAGTATAAATACAATAACTACAGATTTAGAAAGGTATGTAACAATCACTTTGCTAAAACTTAGTAGACAAGCTATCTTGAGTGTAAGGACTGACTTGTCCATCGGAGTGCTAATTCCGGCACCCCCGACCGGAGTGTTTGTGTCTTTTCAGGTGACTAGCTGAGGATCATTGGCGTCTTCCAGGATCTGAAGAGTATTTCCAAACCACTTCCCCACATAAATTATAATGGATTTGAAATAACAATGCACATATTCTAATTGGGTAAAATCATAGGAAAATACTTATCTTCTAACTCAAATCTTTCTTCCCCATTAGTTTTTTCAGTCTATCAATAATAATCAACTCTCCTATATTTTTAGAAAAGTTTAATCCTGAATCCACTAGTTTGAAAACCATCCATCCAAATGGTGCCTTAATTCCTTTCAGCCAATGGCCCTTGTTATTTCTTACTGTATATTTTTATGACTTAGAGAAGGATAAGAATAAGCAGCGTCAATGGTTGAAGATGATATCAATGTCAATGGTTGTACATAAGCAGCCTGTACGTAAGCAGCGTCAATGGTTGAAGATGATATCAACGTCAATGGTTATACATAAGCAGCCTGTACGTAAGCAGCGTTAATGGTTGAAGATGATAAGGGAGGAAAGCGACGACAATTGTAATATCAACCCTTTGGTCAACAAAGTGATTGTATCCAATGATGAGCTGAAAGAGATGGTTACAAAGTTTACGAAAGAAAGTAAATAAATGGTTGTAGAGATTAGACAACTTCGGAAAAAGTTGCACTACGCCATTGTAATAATGTTATTAGGATTTGGACTTCTTTTGTTGTTTAAAAATTAAGTGTAATTTAAATTCGGATTTGGACTACGCCTTTTGTGAACTAAATATTATGTGTAAATTAAGTTGGTTGTTGACTTTGTTTGTTTGTTTGGATTGTTGGTTTGGATTGTTGGTATGGTATGTTACTGTTTTTTGTGCTTTTAGTTTATGTTGTTACGGAAGATATCAAGGACAATGGTCCATGTATACATATATAGACTTCTATGGACTGTTGCCATTTGTTAACTTTGATGGTACATGAAAAAAAAACTCCATAATCCTCATTTGGGAATGACACATCAATTCATAATGTGAATATCAGTGGACCATTGCTGATGACTGTGTTGGATACAAAGAGAGTGGTCCTCTTCTTATTTCTAAGATGTAAATCAGGACACTCTAATGATCTATATCCTCTTGTGATTCTCAAATTTGTGTCCCACTCAATTGATCGCCATTGTTATGACCAAACATGTATTTTCAGATTTTTGGAAATTCAAATGGAATAATATTTTATTCAAATTGAAAGGTTATGCTTATTGAGAATTAGTGGAAATCATGTCTCTTGCCCAAATAAGCTTATTTTTTTCTGATATCAAACTATTATGAGATTCCCATGATATGTTTTTCATTTCTCTTTTGGTTTACTTTTACCTGATAGATCTAAGATTTGAACATAACCTAAATGTGTTGCTATGTCAAGTATAGTTGATGCTGTGAAGTTGAGTCTGCCTGGGCTTCTTATTAGCACAAATTTGAGCACCATTTCAACCAAATTTCAGCAACATATCAGCACAACTTTGAGCACCATTTCAGCACATATTTCAGCTACATATCAACACAAATTTCAGCAACATATCAACACAAATTTGAGCACCATTTCAACCAAATTTCAGCAACATATCAGCACAAAATTAAGCACCATTTCAACCAAATTTCAGCAACATATCAACACAAATTTCAGCACCATTTCAGCACATATTTCAGCAACATATCAACATTCACATAAAAAAAGTTTAAGGTCATTTCAACATTCAAATTTCAGTACAATCTGCCAAGTCTTCAATATTACATATCCAACAAAAAAAGTTTACAAATTTATACATTCACATGAAAAGTGTTCAATATTACATATCCAACAAAAAAAGTTTACAAATTTCTACATTCACATGAAAAGTGTTCCATATTACATATCCAACAAAAAAATTCAACGCTATGATATTGACGATATTGAGATATTTCATATCCAACAAAATGCTACCTGTCTCCTCATATGCTAAACTCTTTTGCCTCTTCGTTCTCAAATAATTTTTTTGGTCCACTTTTGTGAACCCAAGCGACTCTCTTCCACCAACTTCGTTACCCATGAGCTCAAATGCAGCATTAAGCTGGATTCCAGATTTTTCGGCTAAATCCATTTCGGTTGCCTATGATGCAGATACCTTTGGGATGGTAACATATGCGTACATTCTGTTGGTACAAAAATATGATTATGTTGTTCAACAAAGTCACTAACAAAAAATTTATAAATATTCCTATCCCACTTAATGATAAGTCGGGCTTGACAACTAGTCCTCACTTCCTGCCTAGGATTTTTTGTTAATGGATCTCGCTTGTCTACACCCCAAAACCCCTCCTTATTACAAACAAATAGCCTTGAAGTGATTTGCCCCTCCTTGTTCTTGTTTACATAACCGCTTCTAATACTAAACCCCATCCTTCCTGTAACGCCCTCAAAATAATACATAAATCCCATTATATTAGGCATGCAATGGTGTAAAGAAATCAACACCTTTTCATTCATCAGAGTAATTCTTACAACAGTATTACATGTTAACAACAAAAGGAAATGCCCTGTAGGCTTACAGCTTTCCAAGTTAACACTTGGTTTCACAAAAAGAAGAGTATTAACTCCATACAAAATAAGCTCGAGGCTTGATGTACATGTAATACAACAAAATAATCAAAAACAAAGAGTCTTCAACTTCCACATCCATCCAAGCTATGTCCTTGGAGGTGGCATACTACCTGTACTTGAAAATGGTGTCCCATATAGGGTGAGCCAACGCCCAGTAGAGATATGCTAAACACAATATGAGCAATAATTAAAACATCAGCAATTGACAAATGTTTAACTCACAAAGATCAATTTATGACTCCATTTCCATTACATGACAACCGTGTCTATGTTTCATTTCATCTTCCATTTCTTATACAATTCTCAATTTACAACAGCGGCTCAGAACCTGGCCAATAACTTACATGAGACAGTGACTCATATTAAACATCTCCTGTTCTACATTAGATAAGCATACTAGCTATATTAACATCCCAACAGATAAGCATACGAGCTGTATCCACATTTCAACAAATAAGCATATGAACTATATCACACTTCCATAGATATGCATATGAGCTATATCAACACATTAACTGACAAGCATATGAGCTGTATCAGTGGAGTCCATCGCCTATCTACTCCCAAACAACATCCGGTTTAGAGGTACATCTATTGTATTTTTGGAAAATGGGAGAGAGTAGTGGTCTTAGTGAATTTATTTCCTAAGTAATTGTTTATGTATGAAAGAGTGGGAATGGGGGTTAATGAAAGGAAGGGAAAGTTGAATCGTTTATAGTGTAGAATGAAATGGTTGTTTTCGAGAAAAGTTCATACACATATATATTTTGTATAAATTGTCACATTACTATTCTAGTATGAGAATGAGTGTTCATGATCATAGCTATCTGTAAGTTGTTATTGTTGAGGATCATGTTGAGACCCCTACTGGACTATATGTTCATCCCACGTTGTTGAATCTTTTTCAGGTGTTTAGCAGGATGTGCTACAAGATTTGGATCTTCTTATTTGTTGGCCACGGGGCCTCTTTATTGTAGGCGGAATGCCATATATGTAAAAGGTTTGCGCCCTTCATTTGATTATTTATTATTGTAAGCCTGAGGGCAATTTATTTAGAATGCTCATGTTGTATTTAATTAGCATTCGAAAGAGAGAGTTGTTGTTCATTCTTTCTAGTTGAACATTTGAGTTTATTTCCGCATGTTATCTCTGAAATTGAATTAAGTTAATGAACTTGGTAATGACTTCGAGTAATAAAAAGTAGGGCGTGAAAAAAATGGCCTTAATCAAACTTGAAGAGGAGCTCAAAACAAGACTTTTTTCAGTTTATGATGAAGCCTAAAAATGCTTGAAAATAGAGCTAAACTATGGAGCAAAATAATGCTACAAAGAGGGAAATGGTGTCTTACCCTCGTAGCATAGCAAGACAGCAAGCTCTGGACCAAGAAATCAACTCCTCAAGCTCTGAAAAAGACCTCCAAGGTGCTTAGGTTGATGATGGAGGTGGCAGGCTATGAGAGGTGGTGCAAAGGGGCCAAGAACCAAGCAATTTAGAGCTCAAAAGAGAGAGATATAAAGAGAGATATATTGTTTAGCCCTAGCAATTTTCTGAACCAGCACAAAGGAGGGAGAGGCCCTCCTATATAGACAAAGAGGTCTAAAGCTTCTCTTGGAAGCTAAAAACAACTTTGAAGATCCTCCATACAGTGTATGGAGGATGTTGCAAATGGCTCCCAGCTAGCACAGCTGGAACACACTTAGAGAGACAAAACAGAGGGTAGCTGGCTGACCAGTTCATGTGGTCGGCTGACCAGATCAAATGGGTCATGGTGGTCGGCCACCCCCTAGAATGAAGCCCCAGAAGTTAGCTTTCCAATGGCATAAACCTTGCATTAAAATTCCTCCTGTGCAAAACGTTATGCCTGTTTTGGTGAAGCCGCGCAGATTCGGTCCAACCGGATTAATACCCTACTTCAACCAACCATATCTCCCCCACCTGGACTCGGCATTAGGAGATTCTTCACTGAAAAATGAAGCCCCAGAAGTAATATTTCCAACGGTGGTGGCCTCGTATCTTAAATCCAAGTATGCAAATGAATAAGCCCGATTTAGCGAGGACCACTCGACTTTTTCTCTCCTTCCTGGATTCATACCGAACCACTTTTGACCACCTAAGTGGTCGGCCATCTGATTTTCTGATCTTCCATGTTGCCACATTGAAGCCCCAGAAGTTATCTTTCCAATGGCGCCAACCTTGCATCAAAATTCCTTCTATGCAAAGAGTTATGCCCGTTTTGGTGAAGCCGCGCAGTTTCGGTCCTACCCGGATTCATGCCGAACTTCTCCCAAACTAGTTTTCCTCTCTCTTCTCCTCTTTTCTTCAACTCCAAGCCCCTGGACAAGGTGTTTTAAAAGATTTTTCAAAGATTTCATCTCTCTTTCATTCATTTCCACTTTGTCCTTACTCGGTTTACCGAAAAACGTGACATTTAACAAAATGCGAGCGTCGGAACATCGTAGGAACTTTATTTCAAGAACGTTTTGAAAGAGAGGGTTTAAGGTCTAAAATCTTTTGATCAAGATTGTTTTGGTCCAAAAAGGGGTATGAAGTTGAGATTTGACTCTCTCCTTGCCGAAGAAACTGAACCTTTCCCCTGCACACCTTTCTCCACAATGTAAACCATCAGTCGCGTCCAAGTCTTAAGGGCGGTCAAAAATGGGGTGTCTACACCAGTCCCTGGCCGTTTGCTCAGTGGGGACTAGATATCGTAGGACCATTGCCGAGGACCCCAGGGAACAAGCGATTCTTAATCGTCGCGACAGATTACTTCACAAAATGGGTTGAAGCGGAGGCTTTAACACATATACGAGATGCCGACATTAAACGCTTTGTATAGAGAAACATCATAACACGATTCGGCATTCCAAGAGCTCTCATCTCAGACAATGGCACCCGGTTCGATTATGGCTTATATCGAGAGTTATGCAACAAATATGGTATTCGGCCATTTCTACACCTACAGCATTCCCAAAGCAACGGTCAAGCCGAACCCTCTAACAAATCCATCTTGGACGGCATCAAAAAGAGGCTGGAAAAAGCTAAAGGCAAATGGGTCAAAGAATTGTCGAGTGTATTGTGGGCTCATCGTACTACGCCGAGAAGATCCACTGGAGAAACGCCGTTTGCTTTATGCTTCGGAACCCAGGCAATCTTACCCCCGGAAATTGGCCTCCCAACCCTAAAATCGCAAGTTTTTGATACGGGCCGAAACGACATGATGTTTGCCCTAGATCTGATTCTAATCGAAGAATGAAGAGATCGCGCCCTGGCATCCATGGCACGGTATCAGCAGTAGCTGACTAAGTCATATAATCAACGAGTTCAGTTGCGCCACTACACGCCAAGAGAGTTGGTCTTGAAGGAGGTACTTCCAGCTGACCGGAGACCGGCCGATTGAAAATTGGGTTCGAACTGGGACGGCCCCTATCAGATAGATTCCATCGCAGGAACAGAGGCATATCGGCTCTCAGACATGTCAGGAAAAAGCCTGCTACGGCCTTGGAATTCAACACATTTACGTGAATTCTATCATTGACCCGACTTGTGAGCTTGATACTTGTACATATTCCACCATTGCAATACAAAGTTTCTCGTTTTCTCATGCTTCAGCTCCCAAGAGCTTAAGGGTCGATTAAGCCTCTTAAAGGCCGATTAAGCCTCCAGATTCGGAGCGCCCTTCGTGGATATCACGATTGGCCAAATAAAGTCTCCGGATTCGGAGCCCCTTTTGGTGCATGACACCTTAGGGCCGATTAAGCCTCCGTATTCGGAGCGCCCTTCGTGGATATCATGATTGGCCAAATAAAGTCTCCGGATTCGGAGCCCCTTTTGGTGCATGACACCTAAGGGCCGATTAAGCCTCCAGATTCGGAGCACCCTTCGTGTATATCACGATTGGCCAAATTAAGTCTCCAAATTCGAAGCCCCTTTTTGGTGCATAACACCTTAGGACCGATTAAGCCTCCGGATTCGGAGCACCCTTCGTGGATACCACGATTGGCCAAATTAAGTCTCCAAATTCGGAGCCCCCTTTTAGTGCATAACACCTTAGGGCCGATTAAGTCTCCGGATTCGGAGCACCCTTCGTGGATATCATGATTAGCCAAAGTCTTCGGATTCGGAGCCCCTTTTGGTGCATGACACCTAAGGGCCGATTAAGCTTCTTAAGGCCGATTAAGCCTCCGAATTCGGAGCGCCCTTCGTGGATATCACGATTGGCCAAATAAAGTCTCCAGATTCGGAGCCCCTTTTGGTGCATGACACCTAAGGGCCGATTAAGCCTCTTAAGGCCGATTAATAAATGAGCGATTAATAAATCCAACTCCACCATTTCACAATATAATGAGCCAATTTCATTATTTACAACTCAACTCCAAATAACAACAACTTTCCCAAATTAATTATGCCAATTAACTTATATAACAAATTAGGGCTTTCTCCCTCATTCCTCATTATTCACTCAAAGGTTCAATAATTAACGACTAACCACTAGAACATCATTTTGAAACCCAAAATACATCTTTAAGAATCAAAATCACAAAACCCTCATTCATGCTTTTTGAAACCCTAAGTTCCAAATCAAACTATTTAAGCAATAGACTCGAAATCTATATTAAAACCCATAAGAGTGAGTAGGAATCCCTACCTCAAGAGATGACACCCAAGGGAGAAGATGACGAAAACCAAGTTGCTCCAAATCACACGTTTTACGGATCAAAAGGTAGCCCTCGACGATCAACAACTTTTTTGTAAAGGCCAAAGATGAGCAAATCACTCCTACTAGATCAATACCTAGAGAGAAGGTAGAGTTCTAGAGTGAGAAGCTCAACAATGGTGTTTTTGGAAAAGTAGGAGAGAGAAGAGAATGTGAAAAAGTGATTTAAAATGCCAAAACACGGAGCTTTAACTTGATCGCCCGCCGAGCGGCCAAACCCCGCCGGCGGCACTCACAGACTTCGCGAAGCGCCAATCTCGCCGAAGGCGTCGGATGCACACTCCCAGTACTTTTGCAGACAGGTTCCCCGCTCGAGCGGCACACACAAACTCCCGCTCGAGCGGCCAATTCCCCGCTCGAGCGTCCAACACTACACAGGAAATACTGGATGGTTGTATTCTCCGCTCGAGCGCCCAAATCCCCGCTCGAGCAGACAAGCCAAAATCTGGGCAACTAGACTTGGTTCCTAAGCTCAAGCAACCTGTTCCAAACTTGCCTAACACATCCTATAACTCAAATACAAAGTAGGAAAAGATGTAAACAAGATAATAATCAACTACTAACATCCACGGACACACGTCCGGATCACTATACAACAAGGGGCAACCCGGGGTTGCTATACTTCCTCCATAAGCATTATAGAAATTATATGCTTCTTTTTCTATATCAAATGTCATGTGAACTCTAGGCTTCCAATCACAATCACCCCCGTCATTCTCAACATTGTTAGGTTCCATATCAATGTGCCAAGTCACTTAAAAAAAAAAGTGCTCAATAGTAGCATAAAAACTATAAATTATGTTTGCAAAATAATACAAACTAAATAAAAACACTACAAGAATTGAATCGTATTAGATTATATAAACAAATGGGCACAAATCCCTTCAATGGTAAATT
Source organism: Camellia lanceoleosa (assembly GCA_025200525.1). Classification (NCBI taxonomy): domain Eukaryota; kingdom Viridiplantae; phylum Streptophyta; class Magnoliopsida; order Ericales; family Theaceae; genus Camellia; species Camellia lanceoleosa. The sequence goes on along the minus strand of JANUSC010000178.1, from coordinate 273,682 downwards.
ATGTTTTAAATGATCCAGATTTAACGCAAATTCCTTAATTTTCTTATAATCAACATGTGAACATACAAAATCAAAATTAAAATTAAACAACAAAAACAAACAAAATAAAGGGATGAATGAAATGTAAGATACTTCTATTTATATAAATTATTTTTTACTACACCAAATGTTTAAAAAGCAAACATCACTTATCAGCTAAAGTGATAACCATAACAATAAACCATGATGATAATTTTTAATCTAGGTCAGTTAAAGCTAATTTTTTGTTTTCATTTATTTTTAACCATCCCTATTAAAGAAAATGCCCACAAGTTTCCACACCTCCACAGCAAACAAAAAGAAAGGGGTAAGAAAATCAACCAAATGGCTATAACCTACAATTGCACAATATTGATCAAGATAATATCTAAATTACTAATATGAAATAAAAAAAATAAATAAGGTTTGCCCAAAAAGCACATCCTATAAATGATGTGCAAAAAGCATAGAAGGGTTATAAACTTATAGTTAAACAATACATATACTGAATTCATGACAACCATGATCAACTCCAAAAATGATCTTCATTTTCTTGACAAAGTAATCGTGAAGCTCATCTTTCTCAATCTGAGTAAGGGCCAGTCCTCTTGCTAAGCCAGAACAATGCAAAAAAAAAAAAACTGAATTTCAAATTTAATAACAGAATGAGGTACCAGAAACAATCAACTCTACAAGTTTGGAGCTAATCAATAAATCTTTATATTATAAAATTAACAAGATTTTCATACGAAATTTGGAAATTAAGCAGCTCGATCCATCATCATGAGAAACTACAACAGAAATCATAATAAATTCAATCTTCCACGAAGTAACACAATGGCAACCACACAAAAACCTCAAAAGTACATAAAAATTTGAGTCCAAAAAATTCTGGGGATTATAAAGTACATAAAAATAAAATAAAGTGCAGAGATTGGGGTATATATGTATAGATTTGTACAATGTTAAAAGGGATGAATGAAATGTTCCCACACCTCAGCGATGGCGGCGACGACTAGACGGCGGGAACGGCTGGACGACACTCCCGTCTCTCTTCTCTCTCTGTCTTCTTCTCTCTTTTTGCACTCCCGCCACACACTCTGCTATACTGGAGGAAATGATTTACATTTTGAATGAAAGCAAATTTTTTATTTTTTATTTTTTATTTTTTGAAATTACTAACCAAAACGACGTCGTTTTGGTTAGTTACATTTTATCAACACACTTCAGGGATCACTTCAGGGGCAAAACTTCAGAGGATCCTGATATGGTACGGATTGGCAGTGGACCGGTTGGGTGAGTAAATGAGGAAATATTGTCTAGTTTGTGGTCTTTGATTGGATGGTGTTGTTTGGCCTGTGGGGGCCACCACAGGACCCGTTTTTCTAATCGGAACCGTTCAATGTATAGAACTCGTTGAGTACTATATACTTGCAAAAAATCACATTGATTGGATATCAATAGCTATCTGATCATATTAGTTTTTCTTGTTAACTGTCCTAAATAACACTATCCATTTTTGTACAAAACTGATTTGATCATGTAGTTAGTGATATCCGATAGGAGTGATTTTTTACAGGCATATAGTATTAGACGAGTTCTACATATTAACGGTTCAGATTATTAAAACGGGACCTGTGGTGAGCCCTCACGGGCCCAACTTTACCATGTAATTTAGTTAATATTCTACAACAAATTTTTTTTTTTATGCTATCAGCGACTAACAACATCACGTCAATCATCATTTGGGCTGGACGTTTGATTTGTATTCATGTTTATATATTAATTTTTTAATATTTTTTTGGTGAATAGTGATAACTTTTTAACTTTTTGGATAACTTTTTGACTTTTGAAATTTTTCTAAGGTTGCCAAACTTGGCCTGAAAATAGAAATGGGAGGAAAAGGAAGATCGTTCCGTCGAAAAGAGATTTTGTTGACCAAAAATGTTTTAGTATTTTAATAAAAGATTTTTAAGAGTTCTAATTGAGGGTGGCTTCCACTGTTATAGTGATATTTGTGTCTTGTGTTTTTTTTTATTTTATTTGCTGTGTCATTAGAGTTTCTATATTTGGAGGGATGTGTCTTTGTTGTTGGTTAAGAGGTTAATCAATGTGAAATTAACATTTATCAATGGACACGTGGCAACTTATGAAGAACGGGACGAGGACTCGAAATAGGAAATGGGAACAGGGATCTGAACCCTATCTTCATTTAATTACACATGCGTAGACATTTGTTTAACAGACATAAAGGTGAAAAATCTGGGCCCTAGAAATATAGGGGCAATTTTTTTTTAATTTAAAAACTCAATGAATTTTAAAATATATTTAAATTTGGCTAATTTATCTTTTAAGTCTGAATTAATTATGATTTGAGCTTAAATAACTTGATTTTTTTTTTATAATGTATATAATTTAACCGAGCAGAGTAATAAATTGTTTCGTGTAACCTAACAACTCTAACGACTTTTGAAATATGTTCAACTTTTACTTATTTACATAATAAGTTAATCTAAATTTTTTTTTTTAATAAGTTGAACATGAATCAAGGTTAAGTAATTTAATTTATTTTTACAATCCTACTTATAAGCAAATTATGTGTAGAAGTTACGACACATATACCAAACTTGGCCTATTTCTATAAGCAAATTATAAACTCACAACCACCTCCACCAAACCCCCAATCACTAGATATCACCACCCAAGCACCACTTATTACGTCCATCAAATCATCTAACTCCTACTAACAACTAGCCGCTAACGTCACCCAACCCAAACACCCCTCTCCAACTGCCACTGCCATCCCCATATATCCACATTTCCCTTCATCTAGTTCTGCTCCCACCTTCCTTCATTTCCCTTAGCCTATTGCCACCTTTGTCCTTTCCTTTTTCGGCTTCTCGTACTAACTCCTCTCTCTCTCTCTCTCTCTCTCTCTCTCTCTCACATTCATATTATTTTTGAATAAGTTAATTTAAATTGAATTTAATCGTTGAGTTGAATTGAGTGAAATTACAATTTTACCCATAAAAATGGTAGCTCAATTGCTCAACTTCACTAAAAAAAATCCTGAAGGGTATTAGCAATTGGACCAACTAGATATAATTGAATTTTTCGAAACAAAATTGACACAATTTAAATTATAGAGACTATGTTAACACTCAAAACAAAGTAAAGTGAATATTAGTACAATTTTCCTAAGACCATCAAAGGCTGAAAGAACATACTACCATATATGAAATAGTGCTTCTACTTACACATAGACCAATCACAAAACATGAAACAACTGTTTCACATGAGTTGGACCTAATGTGAGAAAGTTATATCTAATTTTATGATTAGTTTATGTGTTCTTTAACTTTTTCCCTATGAAAACTTTCTTCAAACAGAGTTTGTAATACTACAAGAACAAGGATGATTACTTCAACATATTAATGGTCGATACTCTTGTACACCTCCATCTTCAAAATCGTACATGCTCTTGTTCCAAGTTTGCTCCATGAGTCTCTGTTGCGCTTATAAATACGTTTAAATCAGGAACAGCGGAAAGAGTAGCTTTTGCCCATTGCACAAAACTCTTAAACATATTGAAAACCCAAGAAGAACACAAAGAAATTGATATGATAATGGGATAGGCATACCAGAAGAGCAACTGTGGGAAGACAAGTAAGGACACAAACAACACAGCAAGAGTGTTCGAAAACTCCCCAAATTTGACATGTATGTGCCATAGATTAAGTGGACAAGCAAGAGGGACTCTGATAGAGGTGAAGGAGAAGAGAGTGCAAAGATCGACGAGAAGCGAAAACTTGGACCAGTTGAGATGACTGTCCAAACCAAATGGATTCCAATCCCATGGCATGCTTGCTTGTGATTTCACCATGTTTATCACGAGGATAGCATACCTTATATCAAAAGAGGACATTCTTGTTTGCTTAATTTTTCTTTTAACTTGGAATGGAATGTATTGAATGGTTTGATTCAGCTCTCATTTATGCGTCCGGATCCTCTAGAGTGATCCTGTGAAGTGATGCTCTAGAGTGATCTTTCATGGAGCGACACGTGTCCCATTAACGGAACCAATGGCTAAGATGATGCCTAGACAAAACGAAGTCGTTTTGGTACCCCCAAAAAAAAATTCAGAATTTGTAGATTTGCAGATCGAGAGAGAGGATGAGGAAGAAGAAAGTGGATTTGAGGAAGAAGAAAGTGGATGTTGTAAGTAGAACCCAAGATTGCTTCATATATACCTGCTTGCTTCCATGTATGGTGGTGCAGAGGAAGCAAGCGATCCACCCACGTCTTCCATTTTTCAGCTGGGTATCGCCGATCCAGGAACTGGGTTTTCTTGAAATCAGAAATGGTGGGTTTGGAGGATAAAGAAAGAGAAGGAACAGCTCTAATGGAATCTACTGTGGGTTTGAGAAAATGGGCTGTTCTGGAAGTTGGGATTCCACCAGTGGGTGAAACCATAAGCTCTTCTCTCTCCTCCTGGATGGTTTCGTCTTGTGAGGATCCGGACGCCTCTGTAATGGGTTTGCAACAATTTCATCCATGGAAATCTATATATAACTGTGTTCTTTCTCTCATGTTGTTACTTCCCAAGAAACCTTGAAGACCCCATCAATGGCTTCTTCTTCTTCATCCTCTCTCTCGATCTGCAAATCTGCAAATTCTGAATTTTTTTTTGGTACCAAAACGACGTTGTTTTGTCTAGGCATCATCTCAGCCATTGATTCCATTAATGGGACACGTGTCGCTCCACGAAGGATCACTTCACAGAATCACTCTAGAGGATCCGGACGCCTCAACTGTGGGCCGACATCTTAAATAATTAATGTTAATAAGTGGGTACACGAGCAAGTAAGTGACAAGAAATTATTCACCCAAACAAAAAAATGACAAGAAGTTTTCCTCTTAGAAGAAATTGGATATAATTAACATATATCGACTTGGATTCTTTGTTGTCGGTTTTTATTTTTTGTTTTTTATTTTATATAATTTTATATTTCTTTTTTCTACAATGCTTTTATTGTCATTTTTTTATCACTACATGACACATAATTTAAAGGTCCAAATTTAAAATTAAATTAAATATTATTAAAATATCTTTTTATTTTAAATGATAAATTCTAATAAAATTATGTTATTTTATTTCAATTTTAAACTTGATCTGTTGTACAAGATCATTACCGAGAAAAGAATGACTTGGAATTAGTAACTTTTTAAAATTAAAAAAAAAAATTTATCATGACTTTTATAAATTGTCACTAAACTTATAATTAGTGAATTTTTTTTTTGTGATGAATTTTTTAAATTGTCACTGAAAGTTAAAAATTAGTGATATTGTTTGGTGATATTTTTTAAATTGTCGCTAAAAATTATAATTACTGACATTTTTATGAAAAAATTTTCAATTTGTCACTGAAAATTAATAATTAGTGAAATTTTTTAATAGTTTTCATAATTTTTTAATAGTGTTTGATGAAAAACGCCATTAATTTTAGGGCTGAGTAAGGAATCCGTGAAATCTGCAATCTGATCCAATCCAGTTCAATCTGGTAGGTTTAGATTGATTTTTTGAATTCGTGATTTTGTTCTGGATTGAAAAATTAAAAATCCGTAGTCCACGGATCAGTTATGGATTGAATCCCATAGTTCCGGATTGGAACTGATCAGGACCGTATACAAATATCCTATATTTGTATTATACACTCTCTCGCATAATATTTTCTCTTATTCCATATAAAATCTAAACCCGCATAGTATCTTCTTTTATTGCTTGTGTTTGTTAGTTTTTAGTTTTAATTTATAATGGTCTAAATACTTATAGTGTAATCAGTTTTCTTATGATTGTTTAAATTTTAAATCAGTATGTCGCTATTATGGAAAGATATGTTGCTATTGTAAAATTAATATGATGTTATGTTTATATTTTTATAAAATTAAAATGTTCTATATTTTGTTTTTGTTATTTAATTATATGAATCCGTGGTCCTAAACCGATCCAATCCGTGTTTAAATGGATTGGTTTGAATTGGTTCCAATTTTTTAAGAACCGTAGATAATGAATCGGTCATGGTTTTACTCCAATCCATACCAATCCGAACCATACTCACCCCTAGTTTAATTTTCATAGGATCTATTAGATAATAAATCCATTTATTAGGATCTACACGTAAGTCTTCCTTATTTTTTGTTGTTTGTAATTCTTGTTAGGTTGTTAAATTGTTTGTTTGGCCGTTTAAGATCCTATTGTTTTTTTTACTTTTCTCGATCTGTATACTGTTACTTTTATTTTAATATAATTGTTTTATAAATTTCTAAAAAAAAAATCTATTTGGTAAAACTAAAAATGTCAAATTATTTTTTTTGTATTTTGTGATTTTTTTAAATTTGTGTTACTTTTTTTTTTACTTTTTAAGTCCTAGTTTATAAAGATCTAAAAAATAAAAATAAAAAAATTCTTAAAAGAAAGCCAAAATAAAATCAACTTGTTTATTTTTTAGAATTTTCTCATATTTTTATTTATTTATTTATTTATTTATTTATTTAAGTTCATCTAATGGACTGAAATGTAATATTTATTTTGAATTTATTTTTTTTTTCCCCAAAGACTAAAAAAAACCAACAAAAAAGCGATCAAAAAAGCAATAGCTGGGAATGTATCTGCCAATTCCCATTATAAATGGCGTCCGGATCCTCTAGAGTGATCCTGTGAAGTGATCCTCTAAAGTGATCTTTCATGGAGCGACACGTGTCCCATTAACGGAACCAATGGCTGAGATGATGCCTAGACAAAACGACGTCATTTTGGTATCCCAAAAAAAAAAAAAAATTCAAAATTTGTAGATTTGCAGATCGAGAGAGAGGATGAGGAAAAAGAAACTGGATGTTGTAAGTAGAACCCAAGATTGCTTCATATATACCTGCTTGCTTCCATGTATGGTGGTGCGGAGGAAGCAAGCGATCCACCCACGTCTTCCATTTTTCAGCTGGGTATCGCCGATCCAGGAACTGGGTTTTCTTGAAATCAGAAATGGTGGGTTTGGAGGATGAAGAAAGAGAAGGAACAGCACTAATGGAATCTACTGTGGGTTTGAGAAAATGGGTTGTTCTGGAAGTTGGGATTCCACTAGTGGATGAAACCATAAGCTCTTCTCTCTTCTCCTGGATGGTTTCATCTTGTGAGGATCCGGACGCCTCTGTAATGGGTTTGCAACAATTTCATCCATGGAAATCTATATATAACTGTGTTCTTTCTCTCATGTTGTTACTTCTCAAGAAACCTTGAAGACCCCATCAATGGCTTCTTCTTCTTCATCCTCTCTCTCGATCTGCAAATCTGCAAATTCTGAATTTTTTTTTGGTACCAAAACGACGCCGTTTTGTCTAGGCATCATCTCAGCCATTGGTTCCGTTAATGGGACACGTGTCGCTCCACGAAGGATCACTCTAGAGGATCACTTCACAAGATCACTCTAGAGGATCCGACGTCACAGTTGAGATATATTCACCATGATCTATTTAGGTGGGAAAAAACTATGCCTCTTGTTTTTTTTGCTCAATGCCTTTATTCACAATTTTTTTTTAGACAACTTACCTAAATAAAATATTAAAGGGAGATAGACTAATAAATTTCATATTTTAAATTTTAAATTTATATAATATTAGATTTTTTTTTGTGTGATTTATTTAGTTATTTTTAATGTATAATGACTCATTTGTCCGTTATATTGGAGTGTCACATTTAGAAAAAAATACACTAAAGAATCTTGTAGTGTCAAATCATACCCGTCACGTTAGAGCGTCACATTTTAGAAAAAGTACACTAAAGAGTTTTTAACTATGTGAGAGTACCACATTATATCCGTCACGTTAGAGTGTCACATGCCACGGTTAGAAAAAGTACATGTAACGATTCTAATTTTTCTTAAGTCATTATTTATTTTTTATTATTACTATTTTATTTTATTTTTAGTTTTATTAATTACGTGGATACATGAAAATTTAATGTGATATGTAATGAATTTAATTTGATATCTAATTATATTTATATTTTATATAAAATATTTATATTTATATATGTTGTATTTATATAATATAATATAATATAAATGTCAATTACGTCATAAGCATTAGCGGCTACTAAGAAAAATAAAATAAAATAAATATATAAAAAGAAAAAGCAACCAAACCAAGAATGAAAGAGGGCTCGTACACAGCCGAGAGAGATTAATCAAAACAAGTGCAAGCTGTGAGCGAGAGAGAACAGAGAGCCGGTGGGAGATATGATAAAAGGAAGGATTAAGGTTTTGTTTTTGTGGTTTTATTAATTTTTTAAGTATTTTTTTGATCTTTAAAAAATAACTATGAGTGTAAAATTTACTTTTCTTGATTTATATTTATTTTGTTGTTATTATTTAAGTGTTTTTATTTATTTGATGTTGGTTTGATATTGTATTTGTATGAAGATGATGAATTGATTTTAATTATTTTGAATAGTTGTGTATATAAAGGTTTAAGATTTTTATATATATTTATTCTATGGATGTAATCACACTCATGAATATTGAATTAAAATAAATTAGAAACTCATAGATAAATTCCGAATAGTCCACCATGATTCTTTGGATTATGAAAAAATGTTATTTATTTGAGTGTTGGTGAGAAAAAATGTATAAAAAAAAGTAAGGATTATGAAATTTATTTGAATGTCTTAGGCTCGGCAATGTTATCTTTGTTCTCATGAGTAGATGAGGTGTTGTGTATATATATTGTTGTCTCGTTTTCAAGAGTAAACGAGTACTTTGATTACATGAGAATTTAACGTGATATTTAATTAATTTAATATAATATTAATTTTATATAAGATATTTATATTTATATATGTTGTATTTGTATAATATAATATAAATGTCAATCAGCTCATAAGCATTAGAAGCTCACTAAGATAATAAATAATAAATAATAAATAATTTTTAAAAAAAAAAAAAAAGAGCAGCCAATCCAAGCAAGAAAGAGGGCTCGCACACAGCCGAGAGAGATTAATCAAAAACAAGTGCAAGCTTTGAGAGAGAGAGAACAGAGAGACGACGGGAGAGGGAAGAAAAGAAAGGGTTATGATTTTATTTTGGTGATTTTATTAATTTTTTAAGTATTTTCTTATTTTTAAAAAATAATTGTGAGTGTAAAATTCACTTTTCTTGATTTATGTTTTTTTTTTTTTTATTTAGGTATTTTTATTTATTTGATGTTAGTTTGATATTGTATTCGTATGAAGATGATGAATTAATTTCAATTATTTTGATTAGTTGTGTATATAAAGTTTAGGATTTTTATATATATTTATTTTATGAATGTAATCACACTCATGGATAGATGAATTAAAATAAATTAGGAACCCATGGATAAATTCTGAATACTTCACCGTGACTCCCTGGAATGTTATTTATTTGAGTGTTAGTGAGAAAAGGTGTATAAAAAAACAAGTGAGAATTATGAGATTTATTTGAATAGCTTAGGCTCGGTATTGTTATGTTTGTTTTCATGAGTAGATGGGAGGTTGTGTGTATATATATTGCTGCATCGTTCTCAGAAGTAGATGAGTGCTTTGATTTACGCGCATAACTATATGCTAACAGTCCGAGGAGTATAGGTCAAACTCAGAACGATATTCCCTTGCAAGTTTGGCTTCGGAGTGGTGTTAGGTATACGGGAGGCACATAGAATATATGTGTGAGCCGGAAGTGAAGGGCTGAAGTGGTGGAGTTAAGGTATAAAGAATTAAATATGAAGTTATTGATATAATTTGAATTGTTTTGATTTGTATATTTTGAAAAATAGTAAACGACCTCAATAAATTACGAAATTTGGACAGAGACATGTATATGTAATTCTAGACAATTTTTGTATTTTAACTTTTACTAAAAAGATCGATTATAATTTATAATCAGATGATCTTAGTTACAATAATTTTTATTCATTTTAGTAATGCAAATTTTAAATATTGTTTTTGCTCACAAAAATAGCACATTTTTATTGATTTAGCATAAATTAAAGTAAAACATTATTTTAAACAATTTTTGTGTTTTGAACTTTTTTGAAAAAAATATCTTAGGACAGTTTCTTTTTGTTTTCAGTTCCAGATTTTTTGATCGAATTTCATGGAGGTTCTTTTATTAAAAGTTTTTCTCTTAACCTATTCAATTTTTACTAAATTCGTTCACTTTGTCTTTTAGGAAATTGGATTTTGTACAACTTTTATTCTTTGAATTTTGATCAATTCGAATGATTTAAGTATGAAACAGTGCATTTTTATACTTCTTCAACAATTTACTTATGATTAAATTATACTAACTTTATTTTTTATAGAATCGTGAGTCTTACTAACTTTTTTATACAGAGCTGACCCACTACATTTATTTGTATTTTCATTATTTTTTTTATATACCCAATTTATATTTAGTTATGTACGGGTAAGAATATCACCGTATCTTGAGAAACTATCCATTTGTCTTAGTACAGGTGAAACTACTTGTCTTGTCCCGTAGCAAGAATTAAATGTACTTTTATTTGTGTCTGGTAGACACGTGGGTGTCAAATCTTGTACTCATACCAGTATACTTGTATACTAACCTGTTTTGTCTTTTAACATCTCGGGTGCATTCTGTTTGAGCGCAGTCAAGTTTCATTTTCAGGATTAGTTGGGACTACAGTGGTGAGGAGAAATAACTACGGTTGTAAGACATCTCTTTTAGACTTCTTTTGTTTTATTGAGTTTAGGGTTGATATTAATTTACGTATTTATTGTTTTTTTTTTATGACCTTAGTATTTTGATAATTTGACATTGTAGGTTATTTTCTAACTTTACTTTATTTAAGTTATTTTGACTACTTCTTGCTACTTTAATATTGAATGTATTAGATAGTCATGAATTTATGATGGATGGTTTGGTTGGCATTTTATTAATTTTTTTTACCCCTTGTAATTTTTTTGAGCATTGAAATTTATTTAAACTTTATGGAGACGAGAACATTTAGTTTTTTGTTTCACCCTTAGGATTTGGGTGATGGAATATCGATTAGGGTTTAGTCCTAATTTAATATTTAATTGTCCAAATTTTAGGGCGTGACAGTATACTAGAAAGTTTTTAACTTTTTTTGAAGTGTCACATTATACCTGTTACGTTGTCATGTTTGAAAAAAGTACACTAAGGAGTTTTTATTTTTTTTGAAGTGTCACGTCATACCTGTCACGTTGTCACGTTTGAAAAAAGTACACTAAGGAGTTTTCATTTTTTTGAAGTGTCACATCATACATGCCACTGTCACATTTGAAAAAGTACACTAAAGAAAAAAAAATATAAAGTAAAAGTTTTGAAGTGTCACATCATACCCTTTACCTTGTTACATTTAGAAAAAGTACACGAAGAAGTTTTTAATTTTTTTGGAGTGTCACATCATTGGAGTGTTTTGGGATATTTACTAATAAATTTCATTTCACAAATAAGTACTTCAATTAGTCCCAAGTTTTTTCTATTGATTTGTTAAGTTCTATTAGTGGAAGGTTTCTTTCAGTGTGATCCTATTTTTTATTTTGATAGCGTTTTGGTGAACAACTATACCTTTTTATTAATGTGACATGTATGATATGATATTCCAATGTGATAAGTATTAGTGTGACACTCCAAAAAAATTAAAAACTCCTTATTGTACTTTTTCTAAATATGACAACGTAACAGGTATGATGTGACATTCCAAAACTTTTATTTTAAAAAAAATAAAAACTTCTTATTGTACTTTTACCAAATGTGATAACATGACAGGTATGATGTGACACTCTAAAAAAAATTAAAAGCTCCTTAGTTCTTATTTTTTTTAAAGTGTCACATTATACATGTCACATTGTCATGTTTGAGAAAAGTACACTAAGAAATTTTTATTTTTTTGAAATGCCATGTCGTAACTGCCACTATCACATTTGACAACGTGACAGGTATGATGTGAAACTCTAAAAAAAATTAAAAATTTCTTAGTGTACTTTTTCTAAACGTGGCAAGTAACACTCTAACGTGACGGGTATGATGTGACACTCTAAAAAAATTAAAAACTCTTTAGTATATTTTTTTCAAATGTGACATTCTAACGTGACGGGTATAATGTGACATTAAAAAACTCTTTAGTGTACTTTTTTCTAAATATAGCACTCTAATGTGGCAGGAAAATAAGTCATTACACATTCAAAAGGACTAAATGGATCACAAAAAAATATAAGGCAAATTACACAAATAGTCCCTATAGTTTGGGACTTGTGTCACTTTGGTCCCTGACTTTTCAATTGTGACACATTTGACCCTGAATTTTGAATCTTGTTCCAAATAAGGACAATTGAATATATAATTAGATTTTTCAAGGATAAAATTGTCAATTTGATAAAATATAAACTAATTTGACAAAATTAAATGTCAAACAAATATTTTTGAATTTTTAAAAATTATTTCTACCTACTAAAAATAAAATTATGTAAAATTGATAAATCTTTTAGACATTTATTTATTTTTTTATCAAATTAATTTTTATTATGTGTTTGGATGATGATCATGTAAAATTAATTTTAAAAAATTAATCATGTAATTTTTATTAATTTTACATAATTTTGTCATTGGTGGATAAAAATGATTTTAAAAAAATTTAAAATATTTTTTTGATATTTATTTTTGTGAAATTAGTTTATATTTTATCAAATTGACGATTTTACCCTTGAAAAATCTAATGATATTTTCAATTGTCCTTATTTGGAACAAAATTCAAAATTCATGGTCAAATGTGTCACAATGGAAAAGTCAGGGACCAAAGTGACACAAGTCGCAAACTATAAGGACTATTAGTGTAATTAACCCAAAAATATATATAATACTATATGAATTATAAATCCAAAATATGAGACTTATTGGTCAATATAGTACTCATCCACAATATAGTACTATTTGAAAAAATACATTAACGAGGAATTATTTTTTTAGAGTAAAAGTTTTGGAGTATCACATCATACCAATCACATTATCAAATTTTGAAAAAGTACACTAAGAAGTTTTTAATTTTTTTGGAGTATCACATCATACATGTCACATTAATAAAGGGGTATAATTGTCTACCGAAACAATACCAAAATAAAAAATAGGACCACACGAAAAGAAACTCTCCACTAATAGAACTTAAGAAAAAACTTGGGACTAATTGGAGTACTTGTTTGTGAGATGAGATTTATTGGTAAATATCCCAATATTAAAAGGTCTATTTAGTAACATTTATATTTATATTTATAAAAATGTTAAAAATTTTAAATAAAAATTTGTTTAGTTACTACTTTTATTTTATTTTTTTTTAAATTATAAATAGTTTATAAAATTTTTTTTAAAAAAAAAAGAAAAAGAAGAAGAAGTTAATTTCACTTGTTTAATTTTATTTTATTTTGTTATTTCATTTTTCTTTTTCTCCTATCAATCATTGCTTATCACTGACTACAATCATCGATGACCTCCTTACCCAACCACCTTCGACCATCACCTCCCTTAGCTGCCAACTACCTCCTACCAATTGTAACCACCTTCAGTCACCATCTCTGGTTGAAAATCACTTTAGGTGGCCAACCAGCCACTATCTCCAACCATCAATAATTACTTTCGGACACTAGTCGTGGTTAACAACTACCTCTAACCACCACTGACTACACCCCATCAGTAGCAGCCACTTTTGACCACCACCTTCTATGGCCAACAACCATCTACAGCCATCATCTTTATCTGTCTAGTAACCTCTTTTCATTTGTTTTCAAAACAAAATTTTAAAATATTTATATACCAAACATAATTTTACAAACCTAAACATTTTTAATGTTTTCTATAACCTTAAAAAATAAACTGCAAAGTGATCCTCATGCAAGTAATGAGGCACATCGTATATTTATTGATGTATTTACTAGTCTTTCTTTCTTTTTTTTCTTTTTTTAAATTCCGTTTGTTTAGTATTCTTAACACTATTGTAAAAAAAGAAGCTAAAGATTTTGGTTAAAGTGAGAGTTTGATCCTGCATTTACTTTCATGACATTGCATTTTGCATAAAAAATTTCCCTAAGCTAGAACCATGAAAGAGTTATTGTATCTCATAAAGAGCTCAATGACAATTACAATTGATATGGGTAAGCCCATAAAGGCTATAGCCCACTATAAACAACCCAAGCCCATCACTTAGGGTCCAATACATAATTCAACTAATGAGGCCCAACGTGGCTGGAACTCAACATGGCATTAAGAACCAATGACACTCAGACACGTGGCAGGTGAAGGACAAGCCACATAAGCAGACAAAGATCCTGCAAAGTTATTGCACTGCACATCAGCCATTAATGAAGGCCCTTACAGCATTTATTGCGATAAGCCCTCCCCGTCAGAACAGCCTCACCATGAATAAGGCAAGCTAGAGCATAGACTTTTAGCCATGGCAACAGGTCGGAAGGGACAACGAAATGTTTACCAGAGGATATAAGCAGACGTCGAAGACAAGAAGAAGGTTAAGCTTTCTATCTCTAATCTATCTCTACATTCCACCTCTCCTTCTAACTTGCTCGTCGAAGGGTTCGCTGGGGAACTCCCCGTTCCCCGTTGAACTCTTGTGCAGGTCTTCTGGTGGGCTTGGTCATTCGGACACAGGTTAGAGGAGCGTGGATCAGTCTAACCCTTTCCATCTAGAACGAACTGTATCATCAGTTGGCGCCGTCTGTGGGAAACTTTTTGCTCCGCGCGCCAATTATGCTCATTGTTGCCGGAGACCCTTCCCCAATAACCCTTTCCTACCACCTGCGAAGGTGGATGGTCACAACTAGATCCATGGCTTCTCACCACAATGTTGCCGATCACCAAGTCGATCCTCCCAGTCCAAACAACCCACCACAGTATTTCACCGAGATTACCAATAGCATTAACTGCCTGCCCGAGCAAAACCAAGCCCTGATTAATGCTCTACTCCAAAGAAACCTTCCTATGCCTCCACCACCACCTCCAAATATTCCACCTAACCAAGAACGAGCTCCGAGCCATACTATCCAACAGCCCCATCCGCCCAACTTGGAAGGCTTACAACCCCTTCCCCCAGATATAAACCCTCCACCTCGGGCCCCGCATCCATCAGTCCCAGTACCAACCCCCGAAGGAGAGGCCAGTAGCGTCCAACCTCCGCTGCCTTCCGGTGGTGACAACATACCTCTTTGGGATGCAGAACTCTGAGCCATGAAGCTCCAGCTCCAAAGAGTCATGCAGAACATACAGAATAAACCATCCACCACAGCCAACTCACCATTCGTTGCCTCCATCCAGGACAAACCCCTACCGCCTAAGTTCAAAATGCCTACCATCGACTCTTTTGATGATACAACGGACCCAGTCGATCACTTGGAGACCTACAGAACCCTCATGATCCTCCATACATTCCTTGATGAAATCATGTGTCGGGCTTTCCCCGTAACACTCAAGAGGTCTGCTTGCCTTTGGTTTAGTCAACTGCCAGCAGACTCTGTTTCTACTTTCCAACACCTCAGTGACTCCTTTCTCAACCACTTTATTAGGGCCCAGCGCCAGCGGCGTCCGGCAACCCAACTCCTCAACATCTGTCAGATCGAGGGGGAGTCGCTGCGCAGCTTTGTCACTCGCTTCAACACCGAAGCCCTGCAGGTAGCGAAAAACGATGACAAGGTCATCCTCACGGCGTTCATGGCCGGCCTACGATCATCTGATTTCCTTTTCTCCCTCTCTAAAAACCCCCCGACCTCCATGGCAACCCTACTTTCCAAAGCCCAGAAATACATGAACGCCGAAGATTCCCTAACCGCCCGACAAGACCCTATAGCCAAAAACCCGATCCCTAGAGAGAAAAGAAAGAACTCAGAAACCATAAACACCCAGTACACTCACCAAACATCTTAGTATACTGACCGACAACCCCGAGCCAACTGGTCGACGCCAACCCGATCGCCCGGCCGGTTCAAACAATACACCCCCCTCAACTCCCCCATGGAACAAGTCTTGAACCAGATTCAATGAGATTATCCCCTAAAGTCCCCCCAACCGTCGCGGTCTCCTTCTAACCAGCGAGACCAGTCCAAATACTGCCGCTTTCACCAGAACCATGGCCATAACACCGAGGAGTGTGTTAACCTCAAAGACCAGGTCGAGGGCTTGATACGTCAAGGATGTCTCAGTCGGTTCACGGAAGCTAGCCCCCAGCAGAGACAAAGGACTGAACCCGTCAGAAACAACCGTCGGCGCACCCCTTCGCGGCAACCACCACAACCCAACCAAGGTCATGATCGCTCTCCACAGCAACCCCCGGCACAAGGTAACCCCACCCCACCTGTTGAAGAAATCAGAGTCATTCCTAGCAAGCTTGCTTGTGGAGGACCGTCCCGCTCGGCTCAGCAGGCAGAACTTTGAAAAATAAGGCAAGGCTTAGACAAAGAAGTTGCCACATTGGACCGCCCTTCCAAACAGCCCAAGCAGTGGATGGAGCCCATCACCTTCACGGAAGCTGACTGCACATGCATCCATTACCCTCATGACGACCCTCTCGCCATCTCTGCCCTCCTCTCCAACTACAAAGTCAAACGGGTTCTCGTCGACAATGGCAGTTCTTCAGACATCATCTTCCTAAATGCCTTTCGCCAGCTCAAGGTCGGGGAAGAAAGTCTGTCTCCTCTCCAAACCCCATTGGTCGGTTTCACTGGGGATCAGGTGACCTCCATCGGCTACATCGATCTTCCCATCACAATTGGTGAATACCCACACCAAACCACAAAGTTACTCACCTTCCTTGTCGTCGACTGCCCCTCTGCTTACAACATCATCCTTGGTCGTACTGCCCTAAATGTTTTCCAAGCTATCACATCCACTTTCCATCTTGCCATCAAATTCCCCACCGACCTTGGGGTCGACACAGTAAGGGGAGAGCAGACCGTGGCCAGAGAATGTTATGTCGCCTCACTTAAAGAGGCCAAGCTCAAGGAGGCCATGATCGTTGAAGGACTCAACGTCAGAGACGAGGACGAGCTGGTCAGAAGGGAACCAGTGGAAGAGCTTGTTGAGGTCCTTATCGATCCCACCAATCCAGCAAAAACTGCCAAGATCGGCAGCCAACTATCTTCCCAGGCCAAGGCTGACCGTACCACCCTCCTGATTGAGCACAAGGATGTATTTGCCTGGACCCACTCCAATATGCCGGGTATTGACCCCTCCTTCATCACCCATCGTCTCAGCATTGAACCCCATTTCCGACCCTTCCGCCAGAAGAAGCGCATTTTTCATCCGGAGAGCAATACTCTTATCGCTGCTGAAGTAGATAAGCTCCTTGAGACACAATTTATCAAAAACGTGGACTACCCCAGATGGTTGTCAAACGTGGTCCTGGTCTGAAAGAACAACGATAAATGGCAACTCTGTGTCGACTACTCCGACCTCAACCGAGCTTGCCCCAAGGACAGTTATCCCCTTCTTCGCATAGATCTGTTTGTTGACATCATGGCCGGCCATCAAATGCTTAGCTTCATGGATGCCTTCTCTGGGTACAACCAAATTCTGATGCACCCGTCTGACCGAGAACACACTTCATCACCGACCGGGGAACCTACCATTACCGTGTCATGCCATTTGGGTTGAAAAATGCCGGAGCCACTTACCAACGGTTGGTGAACGTCGTCTTTCATCATCAAATAGGCGGCAACATGGAAGTATACGTCGATGACATGCTAGTCAAGAGCAAACTCTCCTTTGATCATCTGGCTGACCAGCGAGAGACCTTCGGCACCTTACGAAAGTATCAAATGAAGCTTAATCCAGAGAAATGCCCCTTCGGCGTAGGATCTGGGAAGTTCTTGGGATTCATGGTCAGTCAACGGGACATCGAAGCTACCCCCGAAAAAATCAAGGTCTTGATAGAAATGCAGTCACCCAGAACAGTTAAGGAGGTTCAGAGACTTACTGGCAGAGTCGCCACTCTCAACCGGTTCATTTCCCGCGCAACGGACAAGTGTCTCCCCTTCTTCAAAGTTCTTCGGTAGACTTTCGAGTGGATGACCGAGTCCGAAGAGGCTTTCCAACAATTGAAGCAGTGCATGGCCAACCCCCCTTTACTTTCCCAGGTGCTCACGAGTGAGCCTCTTTTTCTCTATTTAGCCGTATCAAGCACCGCAGTCAGTACAGCCCTCATCAGAGAGGATGGGTCAGTTCAGCGCCCGGTTTATTACATTAGCTGGGCTCTCAGGGGCACAGAACAGAATTACCCATTGTTAGAAAAAATGTCCTTGGCCTTGGTCACCGCCTCAAAATGACTCTATCCTTACTTCCAAGCCCTTTCCATAGTGGTCCTCACTGACCAACCCTTGAAGAAGATAATGCAACAACCAGAGCTTCCCGGCAGACTTATGCAATGATCGGTCGAGCTCAGCCAATTTGACATCTCCTACCGGCCTCGAACAGCTATTAAAGGGCAGGTTGCTGCCGATTTCATCCTGGAATTCACTAATCCTACTCCGACCACAGTTCCTCTGCCCTCGCCACCTCCTACCGAGATAGAAGACCCCCACTCTTGGACCCTCAACGTCGACGGATCATCCCGCAAAGAAGGCAGTGGGGCTGGTCTTATCCTCACCACCCCTGAGGGTGGTTATTTCAAATGCGCTCTCCGCTTCTTGTTCAACGCAAGCAATAATGAGGCTGAGTATGAGGCATTGATTGCAGGTCTTCGCCTCGCCAGAGACATTGGTGTCAGCCATATCCAAGTGTTCAGCGATTCCCAGCTCATTTTCGAACAAATCATGAGGGAATTCGATGCCAAGGAAGACACCATGCGGGCTTATAGGGATATTGCACTCCCTCTCGCTCGCCTCTTCAATAATTTCCACATCAAGCACATACCGCGGACGGAAAACTCTAAGGCATATGAAATGGCTCAGTTAGCTTCTGCAGACCAGTCAGACCTCAGCCACGGTGTTTGCCTCGAGTACCTGGCCCACCCTGCCATTTTCCCAAACCAGCAGCAAGTCTACTTCCTCCAAAATGAACCTATTCCATGGGCGGCCAACATCTTTCTATTTCTGACAACGGGGGAACTGCCAGACAATAAACAGTAGGCCGCCAAAGTCAGGGCCCGGTCGTCCAACTACATTCTTGTCAGTGGCCTCTTATACAAACGTGGTTTTTCACGCCCATATCTGCGATTCCTCAATCCAACTCAAACGACCTACGTGATGAGGGAAGTCCATGAGGATATATGTGGTAATCATTCGGGTGCCAGGTCACTAGCCCACAAGATACTTTGCACTGGTTATTTTTGGCCTACTCTAAATCAAGACGCGGCTGACTTCGTGCTTAAATGTGATAAGTGTCAACATTTCGCCAATATCCCCCATGCTCCTCCTATAGAGTTAATCACACTTTGCAGTCCTTACCCATTCACCAAATGGGGGATCGACCTAGTTACCCCTTTGCCCACTGGCCGAGGCCAGACCAAATTTGCAATCGTCGCCATTGATTACTTCACTAAGTGGGTGGAGGCAGAACTCCTTGCCACAATTACTGAGCGGAACACAACCAGATTCATCTAACAGTCAATTGTGTGCTGATTTGGCATCCCTCAAGCCACCGTCTCTGACAACGGCAAACAATTTGACAATGCCAAGTTCAGGAAATTATGTGCGGAACTTCAAATCCAACCCTGTTTCTCTTCCCCAGGTCATCCCCAAGCCAACGTCCAAGTTGAGGTTACCAACCGTTCTCTTCTGAAGATCATCAAAACTAAGCTGGAAGCTGCTAAGGGACTCTGGGCTGAGGAATTACCAAATGTACTCTGGGCCTACCGCACTACCGCGCGAACCCTTACTGGGGAGACCCCTTTTCGCTTAACATACGGTGCTGAGGCGGTCATCCCAGTGGAAATCGGTCTGCCTACCCTGAGGGTTCTACACTAGAATCCAGAACTCACTGAAGAGCTACGTCGGGCAGACCTAGACCTAATTGAATAGCTCCGAGAGACCACTGCTGTCAGGCGGGCCTTATATCAACAGAAAATGAGAACACATTACAACCGCAAAGTCAGACCGAGTGAGTTAGCCGTGGGGGACCTTGTTTTGCGCGAAACAACTCTTGCCACCAAAAACCCGGCTGATGGCAAGCTGGCAGCCAAATGGGAGGGACCTTACGTTGTTAAGGCCAGACCTCATCCGGGCACTTACTAACTTTAGGACATGGAAGGTCGAGATCTCCCCCACCCGTGGAATGCCGAGCACTTGAAGCGTTATTTTCAATAAAGCCCTATTTTTGTATTGATTAGTTGTATTTTCCTTTTGACAATCTACACACTTGAATGTTCTTGTTCTTCTCTCACATGATGTAAATTTCTGATCAAATGGGCTACACTTTAAATGACAACAATCTTACATCTCAACTATCTGTGTGGTATTTCAAATAACGTCCTGATTGCAGCACTCAGCTAGGGCCTCAGCCAGACTGAGCATGAAGAGCTCAGCCAGACTGAGTCGCTTAAGCCTCAGCCAGACTGAGCATGAAGATCTCGGCCAAATTGAGTTACTTAGAGCCTCAGCCAGACTGAGCATGAAAAGCCTTAGTCAGACTGAGTTACTTAAAGCCTCAACCAGACTGAGCATGAAGAGCTCAGCCAGACTGAGTTACATAAAGCCTCAGCTAGATTAAGCATGAGGAGCTCAGCCAGACTGAGTCACTTGAAGAGTCAGCCAGACTGAGTTAATCATGGCTCAACCCAAATTGAGCACGAATGAATAGCTCGGCCAAGGCCATTCTTGCAAACTTCATGATTATGGCATAGTTGACATACTTAGTCAAATTCCAGGTCCATGTTTTTATGCCTCTTAACACTCTTTACATTTTTTAACTTTAATTTCCCAACTTAACCTTTCATTTATCAACACTCTTACAACTTGATTTAAAACTTCACTTTTTGGGACCCTTACAGTTCAACGTTTTACAAGCCAGACTGGCTCCATACTAGGTTGTGATTTGCAACTTTGCGTTTTTGACATTCTCACATTTTATTTGTACAGAAACCTTATTTGAATAACCATCCTCATCCTTTTTCAGATTTACAAAAAATCAAGACCACAATGTGACAAACACAACTCATAATTTTATTCATTCACAAACTTATACATAAGTTTACTACAGCAATTACAAAAAAAAAAAAAAAAAAAAAAAAAAAACAACAACAACAACAACAAAAACCAAAATTCTATTTACAAATTTTGTCCACACCAGTCACTCATCTTCACTTGAGACAAGCTCCTCTTCGTCCACGCCCTCGTTTAGAGGGGTTTGGGCCACATCATCCTCGTCTATCTTCACATTGCTGAAGTCCAAGTCTAGGAACAGCTCTTCTGCTTTGCGTTTAAACATTTTCCAGCCGCTGTCCCAGAACTCAACCATCTCATGTTTGTAGAAGTCTGACCGCTAGAAGCTCTGGATCACTTCTTTTTCACTCCTGCTCCCAGCGGTCGCCCCCGACGGGCCAGCCCCCCCAGACCCTTTCTTGCCAAGTTGCTGGCAATCGCAGCGTCGATAGCCATCTGGAAGTCAGTAGACCCCTTGAACTGCTCTACTGCTGCGACACATAAATCGGGGTATGCTGCCCTCTCAAAGGCTAACTTGGTCTTTTCTTCCTCTAGAGCCTTCTCTAACCTCGCCTTCTCCTCCATTGATTTGACTCGCTCGTCTGCCAACGTCCTTTCCAACTCAGCGATCTTCAGATCCGCTTCGTCTTTTTCTTTGATCGACTGAGCACGAAGATCTTCGTTGCAGGTCAAGGCCTCTTCCCACCATTCATTGGCAACGGTGCAGGCTTTCTGGGCCTCTTCCAGCTTCCTCTGCTCGCCAGCCAGCTGGAGCTCGAGCGACACCACCTTGCGGCGTTCTGTTTCCAGCTCTAAATTGGTAATGAGCAGCTCAGCATGGGCACGATCGGCAACATTGCTCTGCACCACCACCAACACCTCCATCTTCTAGGCCTTTTGGGCCTCTTCCAACCCCCTAACGCACGCACTTCGTGCGGTCTTCTTCCATCCTGCAGTTTCCTTCCTCAAACTATTAAGTTGGGCCCCTACCTCCTCCAACATTGCCTTCAACGGCCTCACTTCGCCTTTTGCAGCCGCCGCCTTCTGCAGTAGGGCTCCTGCTAAGGCAGTTGCCTCCATCTAGGCAGAGCACAACCCCCTTAGCAGTTCGGCCTCAGTGAAACTGGCCATTAAGCGCACGGCCGCATCCTCTACCACCCCCAAAAGGCGATCTGCAGCAGTCCTGGCTTTAACTCCTTCTCCTTCCAGCCGTCCAAACACTGCTAGGGCATGGTAAATGGCAGTCTTCAGCCTAGCCCTCCCTCCTTCTCCTTGGGGCACAGGACCCTCCATAGGCTGCTGCTCTGCCCCCTCTAAATGGTCAGTCGCCCCACCCTCCACTGGCTTTTTAGGGGCAGTCGCCCCACTCTCTACCCCCTTCTCCACCTCCCCCAACTCCACCTCTGGGGCGACCTCCGCCACCCCCTCCTTCATCTTTTTCAAGGCAGGCCCCTCCTCACTCTCCCACACTCTCTTCTTTTTTTTTTCTTCAACAACGCCTCCATTTCCTTTTTATTCCTCTCCTTCAGAGGATCCACTGGGGGCGGTCGTGGCTCAAAGCCGCCCAGATCCTTCTCCCCTAGTGGCTTCGGGTGTGGTCGGATTCGCTCCCTTGCGATTGGCTTTGGAGCAGGCCCTAGTTGTGTCTCCTTATACTTGTTCGCTCGGGCGAACAATCTCCTTTCCTCCTCCTCCTCCGCATTCTGCTGCCTCTCTAACTCCTCCTTTGCCGGATCCTCCCTCAATGGTTGTGGCCTCAAGTTTCACGGCTGTACCAGTGGTCCGGCTCCACCTAGCTAATAAGTTTCACGGCTGCAATCATCGTCCTTGGACGAGCTCGCACCGCTTCACCGACTACCCCTCATTCCCTACGCTCCGTACGATACTGCTCCGCCAAATCTACCGCATCGTCGTCGCCCAATGGATCAACCCTTGCGGTTGTTGCTTCCTCTTGGGCCATCTCTCTCGTGTGTCTGCGAATGGCTTCAGATGCGGACACAAGAAAGTTCACGAAGTGTTGCAAAAGTGTATCACTCGACACGAAAGAGTTTACTTCTAGAACGTTTTGGTTCTTGGCAAAAAGATAGGTAAAACAGATAATTCCAAAAGCCCAAGACTTGCCTATATTCCAAGGGTCACTATTAAATTTCGCCAGTTTGAAAATTTTCAAAAAATTGCCAAAACTGTCTTTTCAACACCCTATATTGACCTATCGCTTCATTTCTTGCTCAACGCCTAACCTTCCCCACTACAGGATTCCGCCACATGTACGACCATGATCCACGCCCCCTTTCCCCTTCCCTGTCTATTCCATTTCACTTCACCACGTGTCCCTGCCACTTCTCGAGCCCCGCGCACCGCCACTTGCCCCCCCCACTCGGCCCTCTTCATGGTCGGTCCCCCCACCCGGCCACCCTTCGTGGTCGGCCCTTTTCATGGTCGGTCCCTTCACCTGGTCACCCGTCGCGGTCGGCCCTCCTCATGGTCGGTCCCTCCACTCGGTCACCCTTTGCGATCAACCCTCTTCATGGTCGGTCCCTCCACTCAGTCACCCGTCGCGGTCGCCCCTCCTCATGGTCGGTCCCTCCACTCAGTCACCCTTCGCGGTCAGCCCTCTTCATAGTCGGTCCCTCCACTCGATCACCCGTCGCGGTCGGCCCTCCTCATGGTCGGTCCCTCCACTCGGTCACCCTTCGCGGTCGACCCTCTTCATGGTCGGTCCCTCCACTCGGTCACCCGTCGCAGTCGCCCCTCCTCATGGTCAGCCATCATTCTCTTCTTTATTCCCTTCGTTGGACTAAAGCCGCACTCAGGAATAGGGGACTACTGACATGGGTAAGCCCATAAAAGCTATAGCCCACTATAAACAACCCAAGCCCATCACTTAGGGTCCAATACATAATTCAACTAATGAGGCCCAACGTGGCTGGAACTCAACATGGCATTAAGAACCAATGACACTCAGACACGTGGCAGGTGAAGGACAAGCCACATAAGCAGACAAAGATCCTGCAAAGTTATTGCACTGCACATCAGCCATTAATGAAGGCCCTTACAGCATTTATTGCGATAAGCCCTCCCCGTCAAAACAGCCTCACCATGAATAAGGCAAGCTAGAGCATAGACTTTCGGCCATAGCAACAGGTCGGAAGGGACAACGAAATGATTACCAGAGGATATAAGCAGACGTCGAAGACAAGAAGAAGGTTAAGCTTTCTATCTCTATATTCCACTTCTCCTTCTAACTTGCACGTCGGAGGGTTCGCTGGAGGACTCCCCGTTCCCCGTTGAACTCTTGTGCAAGTCTTCTGGTGGGCTTGGTCATTCGAACTTAAGTTAGAAGAGCGTAAATCAGTCTGACCCATTCCATCTGGAACGAACTGCATCATCAACAATCTATCCTTCTCAATTTGTATCATGACAATTACATCAATATGTACATGGATCATGTGTGCCCGAAGTTTAGTTATAAGTTAGTGTAAACAAAGTATGACGCAGCGGAATAAAAATATTTAAGGTCATACCTTTTTGAAATATTCTGAACTCTGATGGATCTCGTGGGTAAATCAGTGCTTCCTGAATCTGGTCAATCAACCCAGCAGTGAGGTGATATTACAATGATGAATATCACCCACACAAATCACAGTGCAAATAGCTTATTGATTGTTTATGGGAGAGAGACAGTATATGGGAGAAACTGTGTGTGGGAAAAACAGAGATGATACGTTGTATTTCTCTTAATCACCCATAACCCATATATCAGATATATAATCTAATTATCTCCCTTATCCATATAAGTTACTAGAGATAATATCATATATCTATATCATCTATCCATATTAGAATATGATAGATATATATATCCAGAGTAGTTATCCAAATAGGTTTGAATTCAAATTCAAAAACCCATTTGGATCAGGTTCAAAATGTTAAATGGTCATGCCACATGGGCGCCCATTTCTAACATCTCCCACTCGCACATGAGTTGGCATGACACTGCCACATCTCTATCTCAATCTCCCCAAAAAGAACAATCTCATACTAGCCAATGCACCGTGCGACCGCTGAGAACACCTGCATGTGGGAGCTCTATACTAGAAACTCAATATGAGTCAGTATAAAGACATCAACCCAAAAAGAACAGAAATAGTGTCTCATGTACCCAGACCAATCTAGCTACATCAGTCCAAAAAACATCTCTAATCCCTCAAAGAGCATGTTTGACTCTCCTAGGTCCCGCATTATATTCACACCCAATCAGCATCCTTTGAAGAGCGATGTGAGTTGTCGACAGTGAATATAGAGCAGAGATGTAGAACTAGATGATCTTCCCTTCACCCTCATATCATTCAATTTGAAATTGACCGCTTTCCCAGTAATGTCCCTTAAAGCTGAATCATACATGACCGCAGGCAACATACCAAAGTAGCTGAACATCAACTCCTCATCTTATGACATAGTCAAAGGTCACAAAAGGCACAAAGTGAAGTCATTTAAGGAAAAATGACTTTTAGGACTCACACGGTGAAGAAGCAGGGATCCATTCTTTCACCTCGCTAACGGGTCGATAAGCACATGCAGTATGAATGCATGTTATAGTGGAGTTACTCTTCCAAAGAGTGATGTTAAACTCACACACCATACAGATCTTAGTCTAGTCGCTCTTAAGCGCACAAGTCGCTTCCTAGCGTCTAACTCGAATTCTCTATTTGCTCGCCTCTCAGGCATCAAATGAGATCTCGCATCTGGCTATCCATAACAGGCACATCATGGAAAAGTGGGTACTTTCATATCCATGGTCGGTCTCCAATCAAGACCTCATCTTGGCTCCAACCAAGGCGACATAGCTAGTGGATAATTTTAGCTTCTCTATTTGCTCCAAATATAATAAGCTACTAGTCTCATCCTTACTCGCTACCTAGCGCTAAGGGCGATTGCTCGTGTGAGTGAGCCAATCTTGCCTGCTAACATCAATTTAATTATTTTGTGTATGCTAATTCACAAACCATTGCAAAAGGTAGTAAACATAAATGTGTAATAGAAACAAATATGAATACTAATGGCATAAATATCCCCAAAAATATAAGAGTTCAACTGAATACACATAAAAAAATCACCACCTACGTAGTCCTAAGGCCCTAACATGAGTAAGATAAACATCTCTAGCAATAGGCTTAGTCAAAGGGTCTGCAACCATGCGACTCGTAGGGATGTGCTCCAAGATCACTTCTTTCTGCGCCAAAATGTCTCTGATAAAGTTGAACCTCACATCAATGTGTTTGGTTCTGCCGTGGTATTTAGGATCCTTAAGCGTGGCAGTGCGACCATCTTTGTCACAATGGATAGTCACAGTGCGAAGTGTGTGTGACAACATCCAAATCTTTGAAGGAATCTCCTCAACCACACGGCTTCTGAGCGGCGGATGAACAAGCCACAAACTCGGCCTCCATAGTCGATAAAGCGTCTGAGTTGCTTCTTCGCTCCAAGAAATAGCACCATCGCTAAGCATGAAAGCATATCTGAAGTAGACTTACGCTCATCTAGGTCTCCTCGGTCGGCATCACAATAGCCAACTAGATGTAGATCGAACTCTGGTAGCAAAGTGTAATCTGCAGTCCCTCTAAGATATCGTAATATCCTCTTAAGCCTTTCCAATGAGTGGTCTGGGTTGGATTGGTAACGACTCACCAATCCATTGCATAACAAATGTCGGGCGTGTACACATCATAGCATACATCAAGCTTCCAACAGCATTTGCATAGGGAACACGGGCCATCTTTTCATTTTCTTCTTGAGTCTTAGGACCCATATCAAGGCTTAGGCTCTCGCCTTTTGCAACATGAGTGTCAATGGGTTTATAGCTCTGCATCTGGAACCGCTCTAGAATAGTCTTAATGTAAGTCTCTTGAGACAAACCAAGAAGTCTCCTAGAGCGATCCCTAAGGATCTTAACACCGAGCACATAGCTCGCCTCACCCATGTCCTTCATCTCAAATGTAGAGGACAACCACATTTTAGTGGCGACAATCATCTCCTTGTCATTTCCAGCCAATAATATGTCATCTACATATAATGACAATATCAGAAAAATGTCCTTGGACCGCTTAACGTACACACAGTGATCTTCATCAATCATCGTAAATCCATTAGAAACAATGGCTCGATGAAATCTCGATTCCATGCGCTCGATGATTACTTTAAGCCATAAATAGATCGTTGAAGCTTGCAAACTTTGCGCTCGACCTCATCGCCACAAAGCCTTCGGTTGATCCATATAGATCTCTTCATCCAATTCTCCATTGAGAAATGCGCGGTTTTAACGTCCATCGTCTGACTCTAAGTCCAAGCCCGAGCTACTATGGCGAGATTAGGCAAATAGAGGCAAACCTTACAACCGGTGAAAAAGTTTCCTCATAGTCCACACCTCTCATTGGGTGTAACCTTTCGCCACTAGGCGAGCCTTATACCTTTCTATGGAACCATCCGCCTTGCGCTTGACTTTGAGAACCCATTTGTTCCCAATAGTCCTGCGCCCTGGCAAATCAACCAAGTCCCAGGCATGGTTTTTCTTCATAGACTCTATTTCTTCATCCATTGCAGTACTCCATTCTTTACTAGCAGGGGATGAGAGAGCCTCTATGAGATTCTTAGGCTCCATCTCATCACTCGGAGCAATCATGAATGCTTCCCCTTCTATCTCAAAACGACGACGGGGTATAGCTCCACGTTTGCTTCTACGTAGTTGAGAATCCTGAGAATCCTCATCCATTGGATCTAATCCATGGGCAGGTAGATCGCTCCCACTGTCCCTAGGAGCTTGAGGAATTATTTCCTCATTCTCTACTAGGCTACTAGGTGCACCTTCAAGTAGATCCTCCATCTCATAGAGTTCTACTTCTCTAGTTACCTCACCTCTGCTAGGGAAATCCTCCTCTAGGAAATCCACATCTCGTGACTCAATTTCAGTCACACTTCCATCCGGATGCTCCCCAACAAACACATAGCCCTTAGAATGCTCACTATAGCGAATGAAGATACACTTCTTTCCTCTAGGGCCCAACTTCCCAAACTTATGAGAAGCGTTGTGTATGTAGTACGAACCCCAAGGCCGCAAATTGCCCAAATCAGGCTTTTTGCCAGTCCACATCTCATATGGGGTGGAAGGAACTGATTTGGAGGGCACACGGTTAAGGACATAGGCAGCAGTCAACAAAGCATCTCCCCAATAAGAAATTGGAAGATTCGCTTGCGCCATCATTGATCTAACCATGTCAAGCAATGTGCGATTCCTTCTCTCCGCTACACCATTTTGTTGCGGAGTCCTAGGAATTGTCAATTGCCTGATAACTCCTTTTTCCTCACAGAGCACTTTAAATTGCTCAGATAGATACTCACGTCCTCGGTCCTTAGAGCCTTAATGCTCTTGTCTAATTGATTCTCAACCTCATTAACATATCGTCTAAAGCAATCCAATGCTTCTGACTTGTGAGAAATCAAATAGACATGACCAAAACGTGTGCAATCATCTATAAATGTGATGAAATAAGGGGCTCCATGCCTTGCCCTCACATTCATTGGTCCACATATATCAGAATGAATAAGTTGCAATGGGATAGATGCCCTTATGGCTTTCCCAAATGGTTTCCTTGTTGCCTTTCCAGCAAGACAGTGCTCACAAGTAGGCAAAGTGACTCTAGCGAGTGGGCCTAAAAGACCTTCTCTAGCCAATCTAGTCATCCTGTCTTGCCCTATGTGGCCTAATCTAGCATGCCATCTCATAGAATCATTATCACAAAAAGATGCAATATTAGAAACCGAGCCATTGGCATTTTTATTAAGACTAGAATCATCCACATCCAAAACTAAAAAACCATCTGAAAGATAACCAAAACCATAAAAAATAGTTCCCAAATAAATGCTAACACCATTATTCTCAAAACAAAAGCTAAAACCAAGGCTCATCATGCTAATAACTGAAACTAAGTTTCGCCGAATATCCGGAGCATAAAGAACATCATGAAGATACAAGGTGCGCCTGTCGCATTTCGGCTTGAATGTGCCAATGCCAAGCACCTCCACTGGACTCGTTCCCCATGTAAACTTTTTTGCTTCGGCAGTACTCGGCGATACTCAACGAACCCTACTCGTCCCTCGCGATGTGGTGCATTTGCTCAGTCTACAACCCAAAAATGAGGAGAATGAGCAATTAATGCTTGACTAGACACAAAGCATTGAATGCGAGAAATTAAGTAAGGGAGTACCTTCTTCTGCTCAGGGCAATCCCGAGCGAAGTGTCCTTCTTTGTTACAGTTAAAGCATGTCAACTTAGCCTTTGCCTTCTTACCACCTCTCTTGCCCCTCGGCAGAAATTTCTAGCACCATTAGGCTTAAGGGCAGCTGCTGCTTGCTTCTTAGGGGCACCTTTTGCTTTTCCACGTTTGAACTAAGAAGTCCTACGTGAGCTTGACTCAACCACCATAGTAGAACCATCAGACTTAGCCGCCTCAAGGCGCAAATTCCTCTAGCTCCAAATGACGCGATATGTCTTGAATGTTTTCACACTCTCATTATGCATCATGTTCTGCTTCATCTGCTCCCAAGAATTTGGCAGAGGGCGTATCACAGCTTGTACTTGCTGCTCTTGAGTCAAATTGTGCCCAAGCTAAGCTCACGATCATGGTCGACATGACTCTCAAATGCTGCTTCATCGAGTGATGCGCCCTTTTCTGATATGAGTCAAACTTCATAGTCAGCCCACGTAGCTTTGCCAAAGAGGTAATACCAAACTTTTGCTTGAGAGCTTCCCACATCTCAAATGCAGTCGGGCAATGCTCAAACTCACTAATCAAGTCGTTGTGCATGCTGCTCAACATAGTAAAGCGCGCACACCGATCTTTGTTATGCCAAGTCTGAAAGGCTTCAAGATCACGACGATGTTGAGCTGTATTGCCCTGCTCTGGCTCAACCATCACTTGTTCAAGTGTGGTCAACACTTCTTGCTCATTGAGGAGGTATTGGATCTTACGGCGCCATATATCATAATTGTCGCCATCCAATTTCTCTCCCTTAGTTAAGTCTGCCACCACTGTCTTAGCAGCCATTTCTACATACAGAGTAAACAAATGCTAGGGATATTAATTATAGCAACACAAAACAAAATATTTTGCAGCAAAAAAAACTAAATTAAATAATGATAATTTTACACATGTCTCAAGATCGAAAATTTGCTATGCTCGTAATCATCTCTTGCGCCTCTAGTGATAATTATCAAAATTTAATTTAATTCCATGCGCAAAAAACAATCAAACAAACTCCCACTACTTATGGCATATACAAAGCATGATAAAATCCATACAATAGCATCTCATTGTAAATTTACAAACAACTCATGCTATATTTATTTAACAATGGAATTCAAATAAATAAATAACTAATCATGCTTCTCTAATTACAACATATTACAAATCCAAAAAATATCTCAGTATTCAATATTGATTATGCCATAATTAAAGTGTACATCATTTTGAAATTTTACGAATTTTCCAAAATTTTACGGAATTTTAAATAACTAATAAACACAAATAAAATTAGAAATAAAAATTCAGAACCGATAAACTGAGACAATATTCAGATTATGTCATAATTAAAAATGTACATCATTCTGAAATTTTCTGAAATATTCTGGAATTTTAAATAACTAATAAACACACATAAAATTAGAAATAAAAAATCCAGAAACTGATAAACAGAAAAAATATTCCCAGTAAATAGTAAAACATTTTAGAAGTCCACAATAAAAAATTCAACCCCAGAAAATTATTTATGCAATACCAGAATCATTTTAAAGCATAAAAAATGAATTATTAACACAGAAAAAATATTTTTTATTTTCGTAAAATTTTCAAAATTTTACAGAACATAGAAAAATTTATTCTGAGTCTAACAGTACAAACCACGCATAAAACAAATAAGTAATGAATTAATTATGACCATTTAACGCAATACAGAATTAAAAAACAGGACAAACAGTGCCTTAGGCATCATCAGCCAAGCCAGCCAAGCCGCCGGGGAAAAACGGCGCGGCTCAGCGCGCGGCTCAGCACGCGGCTCGGAGCGACTCGGCTGCTGCTGCAACAAGACGGCTCGGCTCGGCTCAGCCCAAAGACGCGGTGCAGGCGTGGGAGCGGGCTTACTGCATTGGGTGGCGCGTGCACACCACGCGCCGCCTTTCAGGGTGTTTTCTGGTCCGATTTTTGTACTTCCAGACTCCTTTTTTTTAAAATAAAACCATTTATAGTATTTAAAAAGGCATTAATGAACATAAAAAAATATTTATGCTCTTAATCTAATAAAATAGATTTTTTTTTTACTAACATTCATGTATATAATGTATACATATATATACAACAAATATACACATGATTAATGGAAACACGAAGATATCCATTAGAGGCTCTGATACCAATGTAAACAAAGTATGACGCAGCGGAATAAAAATATTTAAGGTCATACCTTTCTGAAATATTCTGAACTCTGATGGATCTCGTGGGTAAATCAGTGCTTCCTGAATCTGGTCAATCAACCCAGCAGTGAGGTGATATTACAATGATGAATATCACCCACACAAATCACAGTGCAAATAGCTTATTGATTGTTTATGGGAGAGAGACAGTATATGGGAGAAACTGTGTGTGGGAAAAACAGAGATGATACGTTGTATTTCTCTTAATCACCATAACCCATATATCAGATATATAATCTAATTATCTCCCTTATCCATATAAGTTACTAGAGATAATATCATATATCTATATCATCTATCCATATTAGAATATGATAGATATATATATCCAGAGTAGTTATCCAAATAGGTTTGAATTCAAATTCAAAAACCCATTTGGATCAGGTTCAAAATGTTAAATGGTCATGCCACATAGGCGCCCATTTCTAACAGTTAGTTAAAGCATGTCAGTGAATCAGCTCTTGGAGTAGTGTGGATCATAACTACTCAATACCAATCATTTGATTGCAGATTCAATTTATGAGTTCTTTGTGATCATAATTTAGATGGGATGGCTATTTTTATAATCTTTCTAATTATAGTGAAAATTACACTCACCTAAATTTATGTATTCTCTATGTGCATGTGATCAGGGGCGGAGGCACATAGTGGCCAGGGGGTCACGTGCCCCCTGGGTTTTTGGAAATTTTTTTTTTTTCAAACATAAGGAAAATATTTTAAATAAAAAAATTTATAAAAATATTATTTAAAGTGAAATGTCAATGACATTTTTTAAATTATGAGAACAATAATGATTATTTTAATTTAAAGTAAAGAGACTATGACAAGTTATATTATTTTTTATGAAAATTTTAATATAATGGTGATATCTATTATTATTGACATGCAAACATAATTAACATCAATAAAGATATATGAAATTTATTGGATTGTTAGGTACATTCAGGGGCGGAGGCACATAGTGGCCAGGGGGGTCACGTGCCCCCCCTGGGTTTTTGGAATTTTTTTTTTTTTCAAACATAAGGAAAATATTTTAAATAAAAAAATTTATAAAAATATTATTTAAAGTAAAATGTCAATGACATTTTTAAAATTATGAGAACAATAATGATTATTTTAATTTAAAGTAAAGAGACTATGACAAGTTATATTATTTTTTATGAAAATTTTAATATAATGGTGATATCTATTATTATTGACATGCAAACATAATTAACATCAATAAAGATATATGAAATTTATTGGATTGTTAGGTACATTTGATATGTAGAGTTTGTCCTCCATATGTTTCTTTCCATTCATAACTAAAATGACCACTATATAAATTATAATCAAGCAACACATCTTCAATTATAAAAATAAAAATAAAAAATTACAATAAGTTATAACTAATATCAAAATGAGTCATAACTAACTATTACTTGATATATAGTCATAACCAAAATAACAACTACAAGAAGTTACAACTAAATTATATCTAACACTATAATGTGTCATAACTAAAGACCACAAAGATTATAATTGTGACATATGATAGATAACTTTTTTTATGATGTGTTTTATAGAATTTCTCTACTAAAATATATTATTTCTATCTCAACTTATCTTCTTTTTTAATTTTCCAATCTACCTGTAAATAGTTACTCCCTAATATTTATATAAAATTTAATCTCAAATCCTTTAATTTAAAATTCACATTTATCCAAATAGACTCTTAATATTTAAGTTTAGTAATATTTCATTGTTGTTTATTAAAAAAATAAAAAATAATTGCTTGGTTAGAGTTTTCCAAAAACACTTTTCAGAAAATTCTACTTTCTTGTTTTCCGTTTTTTTATTTTTACTGAATTTTTTTAATATTTTAAGTAATGTTTTTAATTTTTAGACATATCTAACATAAATATACCTAAAAAGCAAAAAAATTGTGAAAAAAACCTTTAAAAATTCACTAAATACCAAAAATATAAATAAAAAAAAACGAGAATTCTGTACATTATCTGTATTTTTATGTATTTATTAATTTTTAAAAATATTTTTTCATAAATTTTTTTTACTTTTTAAATATATCTAAGTAAAGTGCATCTAAAAAAGTAAAAAAAAATATTTAAAATTTTAAAAATATTTATTAAAAACAAAAAAAACACAAAAACAAAAAAACTCAATTTTCAAAAAATTTAATCTAAAAAATTCAAACCAAACACACTGATGTTATCATTAATTTGTGCCCCCTCTCCTTTAAATTCCTGGCTACGCCACTGCATGTGATTGATTATTTTGTGCGTTTATTTTTCTCTGCATTCGTTTATCACCTGATCAGATGATATGAATTTCAACATGAATATAATCAAACCTTAATTTGCAAGTCACTAACTCCTATATATCAAATCTACATGATATATATCACTTGGAAAATATATGCAAATATGATTTGCAAGCTTACTTGTGTGTCAGTCCCCCACAAGAAGAATTAAAGTAGTCTGGGGCACAAGTAGTCAGAAAAAGTGTGTTTTTTTTTTTTTTTTTTTTAATTCAGAAACACTAATATGAGAAAATTGTTGCCTATTGCTCATAATGTTTTGTTGTTATTTTTATGGAGAAGGCTATCATGTGCACCTTCAAAAGTCATGGTATGCATCTTATGATTTTAGAGGTGTATATCATAATTTTGTTATTCATAACTTTTATTATAAAATCTTAATTTCTACCATAAAAATTCATAACTTTCACTAAAAAATTTCAACTTTTCTTACAAGAGGTGCATCTTTTTAGAGGTACACATTGTAGAATTTTCCTATTTTTCTGGTTTAATGGTAATTATGAATAAATCTATATGTACCAATTAATATATCAATTACTATATTAACGGATGATGTAGTATAATTTTAGATACATTGGGTCTTTGTAGTTTGTATTAGAGTTGGGGTCCATAGTTTTGAAATGAGAATGTCATAACATAGATTGATATAGTAATTAGTATACCAATTGATATAGTAATTAGTATACCAATTGATGCGCGTAGTACCATTATATTTATTTATGTTTTTTCTTAGATGGGTCTAGGTCTTCATGAGGCTTGAGGTATTGCCCTTGACCCTTTTAAACTTGTATATGTTGTTGTTGTTGTTGTTGTTTTTTTTTTTTTTTTTTTTTTTTAAGTTGCCCCATAGTCCACAAAATCTCAATAATCTAGTTAGTTATTAAATTAAATTGAACTTCTTTTTCTTCATCTTTTTGAAAAAAGGACATTGTCCCTCTCATTCTGTTTTTTATTTCAACATGTTTCACTTTTGTTCACTTTCCTTTCTATTTCCTTTTCGATTAAAAATTGTTTGATAGTGATTCTATATTTTTCTTACTTATTTTTATGCTATGCTAGTGATGATTATTAGTCCCGTTTGGTAGAGCTGTAGGAAAGTTATTACAATTTATAGCATAATAGCTTATAACTTATAGTTGTGAACATAAGCTGATTTTTGACTTATAAATTAAGCTTCTCTTCCCCCACTCAAAGAATGAGTTAATTTTTGACTTATAAAAAGCTATAAGCTGTATTGTTAAGCTGAACCAAACACATCAAAAATAGTTTAAATTCAATTAAAAACTAAAATAAGCTGAAAATAAATCCTACCAAACAGGACCATCATAGTCAGAGACTTGTACCGTAGTCAATTTTAGAAGAAGTCCAGAATAGTAAAGTAGGGCTCACAACCTTCATAGAAAGTGCCAAGAATTCCAAGATGGCTCATTAGCCCTCTGTGTTACATGACTTTAACCCAATAAAAAAATTGCAGTTTCAGAATTTTAGCCAGAAAAATAATGTGTTATAAATTGAATTGTTCTTATAATAGAGCTCATACTTATAATGAATTTGGACAACACATTGCATTTACTGTGCACCTAAAATTAATGTAAATACATTTATACAGTTGGAGATGTTTGTTTATTCTGTTTTTTTTTTCTTTGGACCTTTTTATTGGCTCATTTTCATATTTGATGAACTTTTTTTTAAAAAAAATTAGGCTTCTGAATTCAACTCAACAAGATGAACCGGAAAATTAAAAAAAAAAAAGTTTAGAAAAGAAAAAAAATAATGCAAAAATAATAGACTTTTTTTTGGCTTATTTGGGTTTTTTCAATTTTTTTAAAGTTTTTTTTTTTTTTAAGTTACTTTTTAGATTCATCTATCGAAAATTGACTGAAAAAAGTAAAGAAATTTAACATAAATTTTTAAAATGTCACTAAAGACAAAAAAAAATATAAAATAAAAAAAAAACTGGCTTTTTTTTATTAGCTGTTGACATTTTCAGTCATGAATCCTCACATGGTTCTTCTAAAACTGATTTGAGTAATATGAATAAAATATAAAATAATTATATATATATATATATATTTGTTTTTCTTCATTTTCTTTTCTTTCTTCAAATAATTACACAAATTTATAAAAGTACCTTCTAAAAAAAACTTAGGCTTGGTTTGGAAACAGGCTATTTTAGTAATTTTTTAACTTTTTACGAAAAGATGTGCAAAAAAATAGAGAGATGATGTGATGTATTTTAGTTGATTTTTTGACTTTTTAACTATTTTAACCACTTCCCAAACATAACTTTATTGTAAAAGTCAACTAACCTTTGTGATGAAGTGTTTCCCAGAATTATTGCACAACTACTTTATCAAAGGTTATAAAGTACTTGATGACGAGTTAAGCAACTTTATGAATAGTTAAGCCAAAAAAATGAAACCAACACGTCATTGCCAACTAATTCTATAAATGTCCTTATCTTAAGAAAAATGCTTCAGACTCCCAGCTGGGGGTGCTGGGGTCGTCTTTCATTGGTCCCAAAAAAAAAAATAATTTTTTTTATTTTTTGTTTTTTGATTTCAACGAATGAGGGGGCGACACCTCACTGGGAGTTGTCAGTGGGAGTCGTCCCACTGGGAGTCAGAAGCGCAATTGTTATCTTAATTACCAATGAAATATACAAAAATAAATAAATAAATAATAATAATCTAATGCATAAATTGAAGATAAATAAATTCTCATTTACAATGTTCAAGTATGTGAATTCAAGATTGATGCCACAAATCATCAGGGTCTTTACTTTTGGTCCATGATTTTGTTTTGGTGGTGCTAAAGCTTGCCTCAAAAGTTGAGCTTTTACAAACTGGTGTTGAAATAATCATTTTGACCATCTACTAATTATATATTATATTTAGTAAAATTTAATAAAATTTAAATGTCTTAATTTAAAAATAAAATAATTTTTATTGATGTTTTATTTATTTAATTTTTAAAATAATTTTTTATAGATATTTTATTGATGTTTTATTTTAAAATTTTATTTATATTTTATTTAATTTCATTATTTAAATTTTAATTGATGTCTTATTTAATTTCATTATTTAATTATTATTTTTTTTTAAAATAAATTTCTTTAAAATTTTAATTAAAAAATAATAAATATTTTTATTGATATTTAATTTTTTAAAAATAAATTTATTTAATTGTGCAAAAATAAAATAAAATAAAATAAATTTTTATTTAATCTAGCTAAAAATAATTAAAATATTAAAAATATGTTTAATATTACTATTACTTAATAAATAATTAAAAAGGATAAAATAGTCATTTGAGCATTTATCCTTCTCATAATATCTCAAACAAACATAGGATCTAATAGAATAATCCAATTCAGATATCTAATCCCATGACTACAAATCTAATCTAACCAAATAATTTAGGAACAATGTATTACAAAACTAATAGTCCGATGAATTTCAATCTCTCTTCATCTAATCTATCCAAACAAACACACCCTTAGTAGCTATCACCGATCCTGCAGATGTTTGTAAGTGCCATGAGACAACATTTGAGATTAAAATAACTTATCTACTTTACCATTTTAGCCAACCAAAAAAAAAAAAAATTGAACTTTTTATAATTATAACCAAACAGCCAAGTTACCTTTTTACCACTGGCAATCATTTTCAAATTGTCCGTAACATGACTTTTTTGCTAAAAAAATCTAATAAGTTAAAAAAGATTTAAAAGTTTAAAAAGTTACTAAGGGGTTGTTTGGAGTGTCCTAAATAAGTGTACTTTTTATCTTTTTGAATTAAAAAATTGAAAAAGAAAATATAGATGTTTGGGTTAACTTTTTGACTTTTTATAGAAAAATGTGTAATAAAAAATTGTAAAAATTAGTTTGTAGGAGAAAATTAGGATTGAGAGTTGTACAGCCGTAATTGTTGACTTTTGATAAATAGTATTAACTTTTTAACTTTTTGAATAATTTTTTGACTTTTTAAATTTTTCTAGACATGCCAAACTTGGCCTAAATCGAATTATACATATTCACCTTTTCTTATATAACTAAAAAAAATATTCTCAAATAGGTTAGACTTTTTTTTTTACCTAATAAAAAAGTAAAATAACAAAAAAAAAATACTAAAAAAAATTAATTCCAAAACGATACCTAAATTTGTCAAAATTGGGCCAACTTCATGGTTCATTCCCAAACAGCCAAAAAACATAAAAATGGTTCCTTTTGTATAATAAGGCATAAGGCTTTGTTTGACACCTCTTGAAAGATGACTAATAAATTTATTTTGCTAAAAATCGAAAAGTAACATTAGTCATTTAAAAAGTCATTAAAAATAAAAGAAAAAAATTAAACACATATCAAGTGAACTTTTTTTTTTTTTTTTATTGCCCCAAGATAAGAGCATAGTGGGCTCGAGGCCAAAATAGATTTGAACTCTGCTATGAGAGGGATGATATGGGGGGGACTATAAATCTTTCAGGGGTTATAGTTCACGTGAAAGGTGGTTCTGATATTGTGTTCAGACCTGAAAGTACATACAGTGTTGGTATTGATTTTGGAAAATTATTTAGGAAAATGAAAAATTTCTCTAATTTTTTTCCCCTTAATCCCCCTAATTTCCTTTTCTGGAAATTGTTTTTATTTTTTTTTTGTTTTCTTTTTTTTTTTTTTTTTATACTTAAAAAGAAAATTCGGGGGTTTCGGGGGAACCCCCCTCGAGCTACCAATCAATCCCCAATTATTTATCAGTAATGATAGAGACCCCCTTTGTGGAGGACTCCCACAACCCCCTTTGTGATCCACACCATTCATGATGTGGATCCCACATATGCATGAGTGGGCCCCACACATCATGAATGGTGTAGATCAATAAGGGGGTTGTGGGGGTCCTCCACAAAGGGGGTCTCACTCATTTTTCATTATTTATTTGTTTGGCAATGTTGCCTTCTTATTTCTATAATTTGACTATCATAGGAGCTTATCAACCGGCAAATCAACGGTTTGTGTTTGATATTGTTCATCGTAAATTGTATTTTGGTCCAGAGGATTTTGCCCGGAGTTCATGAAATTTATTTTCTTGTATAATATTTGAGAAAAAATTAACTTAAACTAGCTAAAATTTTAGCAATTCTAGTTTGAGTTTCATATGTTAAAATATAGTAAAGTTACGAATGTAGAAAAATTAAACGGAATGATAACTCAGAAAATATTGTTCATCGGTTTGTTTCGATGAAAAATGTTTTGTGTGTATATATATTTTTTGTGTTTGAGAAAAAATAATTTTGCCAGAAATTTTAAAGTTGTTGTTTGAGTTCCATGATTTCATCCTCTAAATTATTTTCAAATATGATAGAAATAGAATTCATGCATAGATTTTGAAAAACCCATATGCAAGCTTTTGGGCTCTGTAACTCTGTTAAAGATGCATGCATTATTTGAACAAGCGTACTCCTCTTGGGTTCTATCCTGTAATATTGGATAAATTTCACCTCCTAAGATATAATCTTTTTTCTATAATATCTTATATTAATCAAATAATTTTGGGATATTTACCAATAAATCCTATCTCACAAACAGTTTTACCGATTGATCCTAAGGTTATTTCTATTGTTCTGATTAGTCATATTAGTGGGGAAATATCTTATCAATTGATCCTATTTCCTTTGTTTAGTAACATTGAGTGGTCAATTATACCCTTTCGTATGTGTGTCACATGACATATATCATTCCAAGGCAAAAAGCATAAAGAGCCTTAATATACTTTGTTGATGTGTGGCACTCATTGTGTGTGTCACGTGACATACATCATTCCAAGGCAAAAAACATAAAGAGCTTTAGTGTACTTTGTTGATGTGCGACACCCATTGTGTGTGTCACGTGACATATTGTGTGTGTCACATGACACTCCAAGGCAAAAAACATAAAGTGCCTTAGTGTACTTTGTTGATGTGTGACACCCATTGTGTGTGTCACGTGACACTTCAAGGCAAAAAGCATAAAGAACATTAGTGTACTTTGTTGATGTGTGACACTCATTGTGCGTGTCACGTGACACATTGTGTGTCACCTGACACACTCTCATAAAGAGACTTGGTGTACTTTGTTGATGTGTGGCACCCATTGTGTGTATCACGTGACACACCCTCAGAAAGTGCATGCATCTAATAACATCTAAATGAGGGCATTAAGGTCCCCCAAAATATCCAAGGACTAAACGGTTTATTAGAAAAAAAAAAATGAGACCAATTGGTTCATAAGTTTAACATTTGGGATTTATTGGTAAATCTCCCATAAATTTTTTTAAAGAAAAATAGCATAACTTTTTTTTCCATTTTGATTCTTAAAGAAAATATTTTTTTAACTTTAGTTCATAAACTATTAAATTTTCCCATTTTGATCTAAATTCTAATATTTATTACAATCTTGTGACAGAAAATGCAACGTGTCTCGGGTTGATCCAGACCCCACTCATATCCAGGGGCAATTCACATAAATAAAAATACGCAACGCCTTCCATTCCATGAAATATGATCATTTTCCCACCTTGTTCCTTGAAAAATAAATTTTTTCCATTTTAATCGCCAACTCCAAAGAAGCTGTCTAACCAAAAAATAATAATTTCTCTTAATCACAACGCGTCATTTCGTGTACTAAAATATAGTCTTGCAACACTTGGAACTTATTTGGTAACGTTAACGTTTTCAGTTTATATTTATAAAAATTTATAAATTGATTTTTGTTTATTTTTAGAAAAACATAAACTACAAACGCGTTTGGTTTAGACAAAATGATTAAAAAAATTTAAAATTTTAAAAATATAAAAAAAAGTGAGAAATGGCAAGTGGTGGCGGGTGGTGTGGGTGGTGACGAGTGGTGACGGCGGAAGACGGTGGTGGAAAATGATGGCGAGTGATGGTGGCGGAAGATGGTGGTGGAAAACAGTGGCAAGTGGTGGGTGATGGTAGCAGAAAACGATGGTGGAAAGTGGTGGCAAGTGGCGAGTGAGTGGGTGGTGGTGGCGGAAGATGGTGGTGGTGGCAAGTGGTGGTGGTGGCGGGTGGTGGCGGTGGGTGGAAAGTGGTGGTGGTGATAGTGGTGGTGGTGGTGGTGGGTGGGTGGGTGCTAGTGGTGGTGTGGTGGTGGGTGGTGGTGGTGGCGGTAGTGGTGGTGGCGGGTGGTGGGTGGGT
Organism: Camellia lanceoleosa; assembly: GCA_025200525.1. NCBI lineage: Eukaryota > Viridiplantae > Streptophyta > Magnoliopsida > Ericales > Theaceae > Camellia > Camellia lanceoleosa. The sequence continues at coordinate 232,447 of JANUSC010000178.1, read as the reverse complement.
GGTGGGTGATGGTGGTTATGGTGGTAGTGGTGGCGGGTGGTGGTGCTAGGTAGGTGGTGAGTGGTGGTGGCGGAAGACGGTGGTGAAAAATGATGGTAAAAAAAAAAAAACTCAAAACTCAAAACGGAAACACATTTTTTGAGTTTACATTTTTTGGCCAAATTTATAAACTAACACCACTGATTTATAAATCAAAAATTTACCAAACAAGTTTTTATTTGAGTTTTTTAAATTTTTGTAAATATAAATTGAAGACGTAAGTATTACCAAACAGCACCTTAACTTTCACTCCTTTTATTTTCTCCTTCTTTATCATCGTGGTTACATCTTTCAAACACCATCCCCATTATCAACCACCACTTCTCACTCACATTACCCCCCACAATTGACCACCCCTTTTATTTTTTCCCCTTCCCAAAAAGTAATCTCCAAACACACAATCCTCCATCATAGATCACCTCCAATTGCCACTATCACAGTCTACTTCCTTTCCTTAATTGCTTCCCATCACTTCCCACCCCATTCTCTCTTATTTCCTCTACTAGTAGCACAAAGCCACCACATGATCTCCTACTTTAGGCCCAATATATACTTCCATTCGCAATCTATTTCTTACTTTAAGGGTGTATACCTGTGGGGACATAATTTTTGAATAGCAACACGTGGCCGAGGTGGCACCGAAGTGTCAGCCGAGGTGCCATGTGTCCTGATTATGACGCCGAGGTGATCTCGGCTAGGCCGAGGTTATCTCCGAAGATACCGGAGTCCAGGATAAGCGGATAGGGGACAAGAGTCCTAGAACAAGAAAATGTTTCACTTTGGATAAAGATAAGACTCTTAGAGAGTCTATCCCAATCCTACTGGGAGTCCAAGATTAGCAGTAATCCAAAGTCCATTGAAGCTAGGCTTCTATTGGGATTAGGTTTGTGATGATTATAAAAGAGAGGCACCTCCATGGGTCTAAGGTGTGCATTTTATATTCTAAATAGTGAGTTAAGCACTTTTGCTATCTTTGAGAGATAACTGACTTGATCGTCGGAGTGCCCCCGGGTGGATGAACCACCGCCGGAATCACACCTTTCACATTAAGGTCATTGGTGTCATCTATTACGCGGTGCTCTCCAGTTAAATACTAATTTGGTAGTGTGGTCAGAAATCTACTCACACAATTTGACGCCGTCTGTGGGAAAGAAAAGAGAATAGATGGCCAGTAACGGATAGAAAGAGAAGGTTGGAAACGACACTCCTACTATGAGTGGGAAACCTATTGACTTTGACGTTGAAGAAAACAACTTCAACAAAGAGACTCGTAATAAGAATCACGGAGAGAAGGACGTCGGCCAGGAGGGCGACGTACCAAAGAAATCAGACCGAGGTGGGTATTATAACGAAGACAACCTCCAGGTATGGAAAGATAGATGCCTGCGGAAGGACGACAAGATAAAGGAACTGGCAAACAAATTGGCAGACCTACAATCGTTCATCAATCTCATGATGCAAAACAACGTTATGCAACCACCGTTTCCGTTACAAGATACGCCGATTCCAGCGACCAAAAAAGATGTCCAGCCAGGGAGGCAAAGGACAATTCTTGCGGCTCCTTAGCACGATAGAACTGACAAACATTTTCACCATCCTTCAAGGAAGGTCAGGCGAAGAGAATCAAGAAGGGGAGATTCACGGAGGACGCATCGCACCAAGGAAGCTGATCCCAAAGAACATCGGCATGTTCAGGGGAAGGAGCTATGTTTCAACGCAACCAACGGAGAAAGGTCCAAAATGACTCACATTGATACTGGGAGCAGCACACTAAAAAGGCTGAAATCTGTTGATAGCCAAGCTCTTAGAAGGACCAAAGAGGATCTGAGAGGTTACTTCCAGAGAAAGCAACAAAATGCCGAGGTAACCTCTCCGGTCAAGCCAAGAACACCGTTCTCGGTGGAGTTGGAGAAATTTGAAGCCTCGAAAAGGTTCAATATGCCGAGGTTACAGATATACGACGGTAAGTCAAACCCTAACTTTCACGTCGGCTTGTACCTGAACTCAATGGCATTGTACACTAGGAACGAGCCGTTGCTCTGCAAGGTGTTTCCCTTTTCCTTCGGGGAAATTGCATCAGATTGGTTTCACAAGTTGCCAAAAGGAACTGTGAAAACCTAGGAAGGCCTGGCCAAGATGTTTGTGGCCAGGTTCGTGACAAACAAGTTACAACCATTGAGGGTGGACGCCCTGATGGCCTTGAGAATCAGTGAAGATGAAAGCCTTAGGGCCTATGCCAAAAGGTATTACGAGGTATTCAACCGAATACTAGGATGCAACCAAGAGGTGACGGTTGTGTCATTTAAGAACGGATTGAAAGATGATTGCCTACTTCGAAAATCACTGGCAAAGACATTGCCGAAAAGCATGGAGGAGCTTATGGCCAGGATAGAGAAGTATACCAGGGCCGAGGAGGACACGCCGGGGACAAAGGCGTCGAAACCAAAGAAGAAAAACTGCTCGCCAAAGTGAGGCTGAGGTGATAGTGGATACAAGAAATCAGAGACAGGATTAAGGGCTGCACAGACAGTCACAACCGTATTTCGAATCCCTACCTACGAAGTCTTTGAGAAAATTCGAAATCAGCTCTATTACAGAGCACCAGCAAGGGTACCAGGCGAATTTATGGGAAGGAGCCTTGGCAAGCACTGTGCTTACCACAATGAGGTTGGACATCTGACTCAAGGGTGTAGAGCCTTGAAGACAAATCTGGAAGACCTAGTAAGACAAGGCCATTTAAGGGACCTGGTGGACGAGGCCAAGATAAGGGAAGAACAGGCAAGACTGCCCCAGGCACCAACAGCACCTCTCCTACCAGCACCACAACCGCAAGTAGGCGAACCTCGAGTGATCAATGTGATTCACTCGAAGGTAAATGAGAATGAGATAAGGAGGGAAACCCATAAAGTGAAACACCTACAACATATGTATCAGGTCGGGAAGAAGAGACCCAGGGCAGACAAGAGCCAGGGACCAGTGGTGTCCTTTACTGAGGAAGACTTGGAGATGGTGCAGCATCCACACAACGATGCCTTGGTAATATCCCTCCAGATTGGAAAGTGCCAAGTGAAGCGCATCTTAGTTGACCAAGGCAGCTCTTGTGACATCATGTATGTCAGGTGTTACAAGGAGCTTGGCCTTCACCAAGATAACTTGGAGCAGTCCAATGGCCCAATGGTTGGGTTCAATGGAACGCCAACGTGGCCTTTGGGAGCAGCAAGTTTGGAGGTGCAGGCTGGCTCCAAGAAGCTAAAAACAGAGTTCACCATAATTGACACCCCCTCCCCTTACAATGTTATCCTAGGAAGGCTATGGCTACATGCAATGGGGGCTGTTCCCTCAACATTGCATCAGCTATTGTGGTTCCCAACAGAACATGGAATAGAGGAGGTCAGAGGGGATCAGTTGTAGGCAAAGAATTGTTCCATGACAGCAATGAAGTCTACCTGTAACATACGAGAAGCAGAAACAGCGGAGATCGATGACGAGAATGTGGAAGTCTTGGATGACGTCGGCAAAGAGCCAGCCGAGAAAAGTGAAGAAGCTCTAAAGAAAATCCTTGTCCAACAAGGGGATGAAGAACACTTCTTCCTTCTCGGCTCAGGCTTAGCCGAGGAAGAGGAAAAAGAATTAGAGGCATTCCTGAGAGCAAACCTTGAGGTGTTTGCATGGACACCATACGAGATGCCAGGCATTAATCCCGAAGTCACTTGTCACAGACTGAATGTAGACAGGTCGGCAAAACCTGTCATCCAGTGTGCAAGGAGGCCGACACTAATGTATGTTGAGGTAGTAGAAGAGGAAGTAGATAGACTTCTAGAGGCCAGACCCATTCGAGAGGTAAATTACCCGACATGGCTATCAAACACAGTGGTTGTGAAGAAAAATAATGGTAAGTGGATGGTCTGCGTGGACTTCACCAGCCTGAATAAGGCTTGTCCCAAAGACAGTTTCCCATTACCCAAGATTGACCAATTGGTGGATGCCACTTCAAGGCATGGAAGGATGAGCTTCCTGGATGTCTACATGGGGTACCATCAGATAGCTATGTACCCCCCAGATGAGGAAAAGACTGTATTCATCACCCCAAAAGGGCTATATTGCTACAGAGTAATGCCTTTCGGGTTGAAAAACATAGAAGCAACTTACCTGAGGTTGGTGACAAAGATGTTCAGACATCTAATTGGCAAAATTGTGGAGGTATACATAGATGACATGGTCGTGAAGACCAAGGAACCCGAAGGTCATCTGGAAGACTTGAAGGCAGTCTTTGACATCCTTAGGATATATCGGCTCCAACTCAATACATCAAAGTGTGCATTTGGAGTAGGGTCTGGTAAGTTCTTAGGAGATTTGGTTACCAGAAGGGGCATTGAGGCTAGCCCAGATCAGATTAAAGCCATCTTAGAATTGAAGAGCCCAACATCGGTAAAAACAAGTGCAAATGTTGACTGGAAAGGCTGCAGCCCTAAATAGATTTATAAGTAAAAGCTCTGACAAGTGTAAACCTTTCTTCAGCTTAGTAAAGAAAGCAGTAGATTTCTTATGGACGGAAGAGTGCGAAGCGGCCTTGGCCAACTTGAAGAAGTATTTGACCACAGCTCCAGTCCTCTCAAATCCAGTACCTGGAGAGGAGCTGTTCTTATACTTGGCAGTTTCAGAGCATGCAGTAAGTGTAGTAATAGTCAGAGAAGAAAATGGAGAGCAAAAGGTAGTTTACTATGTGAGTAAAACCCTGGAAGATGCAGAGACCAGATACTTACCCTTGGGGAAGTTAACACTGGCTTTAGTAATGGCTTCCAAGAAGCTGAATCATTACTTTCAAGCCTACAAATTTGTGGTGTTAACTGAACATCCTTTAAGGTCCCTATTGTAGCAAGGAAATCTGACAGGCAAAATAGCCAGATAAGCAGTAGTCTTGGGCCAATATGACTTGGAATTCAGACCCAGGACAATAATCAAAGGCCAAGTCTTAGCCGACTTCGTGGCCGAGTTCACACCATATGCCGTCATACATCGAGCTCCATCGAGCCGAGGTATAGAACGTCCAAACGAGTAAGAAAAAACCCAGCAGGGGACAACAGAACAAAGGAACACTGCAGTATTTACATCGACAACTCCTTTCGGTTGTTTGTTGATGGAAGTTCAAACCGACAAGAAGCGGGGGCAAGAGTAGTGCTAGTATCTCCAAATGAGCAGGTACTTGAGCAATCTATTCGTCTGGGGTTTAAGGCCTCAAACAATGAAGCAGAGTATGAAGCACTAATAGCAGGATTAAAGTTGGCAGCAGCCATGGAAGCTGACGAGGTAATAGTCTTATGACTCCTAGCTTATAGTCAACTAGGCAACAGGTAAGTATACAGCCCGCGATGAAAGGATGTCGGCCTATGTAAAGGAAGTGGGCAGACTGATGGCATTATTACAAAATTGTCGGCTACAACAAGTCAGCCGAGATAACAACAGCCATGCCGATGCCCTGGCCAACCTAGCTAGTGCAATGAAACCAGGAAAAGTAAGAACAATAATGGTTGATTACTTGCTAGGACCAAGTATAGAAACACTGAGCACAGAGTATGAAGCAATATGTGTGGAGACGGGACCAAGCTGGATGGATGCAATAATAGTATTCCTTCGAGATGGGAAGCTACCAGATGACCGAAGAGAAGCACAAGATCAGATTGAAGTCGGCAAGGTTCTGTTTGACAACAGAAGGATATCTCTACAGAAGATCTTTTACTGGACCCCTCCTGAGGTTTGTGCATCCTGCACAAGTTGAAGACTTTCTGTACGAAATACATGAAGGAGTATGCGGAAGCCACGTGGGGGCAGGTCACTTGCTCATAGGGCCATTACTCAAGGGTACTGGTGGCCTTACATGCAGAAAGATGCTGAAGCCTATGTCAAGAAGTGTGAGAAGTGTCAGAGGTTTGCATCTTTGATACACCAACCAGCAGCAGACCTAAACCCGGTGTCCAACCCTTGGCCATTTGCCCAATGGGGCATGGATCTTGTTAGAAAACTGCCTTAAGCAATTGGACAAAGGAAGTACCTACTGGTAGCAACAGATTACTTCACCAAATGGGTAGAAGCTGAACCCCTCGCCAAGATTCGGGACATTGATGTGACGAACTTCATCTGGAAGAACATCATCACCAGGTTTGGGATCCCACGAGAAATAATAGCTAACAATGGGACATAGTTTAACAGTAAGCTAATCAAGAGCTTCTGTGCAAAGTTCAAAATTAAGAATTATTTTTCCACCCCAAGTTTTCCTCAAAGCAATGGACAAGCAGAAGCATCCAACAAAGTCATTTTTGATGGGATTAAGAAGAGGCTGCAAGCAACAAAGGGAAAGTGGATGGACGAGTTACCCAGTGTACTCTGGGCATATCGGACTACGTTGAGAAGATCAACGGGGGAATCCCTATTTGTCATGGCTTATGGCACAAAGGCAGTAATTCCATTGGAGGTCGGCATCCCAGGGATCAGAACCCAGGCAGTAGAAAATGGAACCAATGAGGCATTCTTAGCCCGAGATCTGGATCTGCTAGAGGAATGAAGGGAAAAAGTAGCAATTCAGCTGGGGGCATACCACCAGCAGCTTGCCAGGGCTTATAACAAGAAGGTGAACCCGCGAGAGTTCCAAATTGGTGACCTCGTCCTGAGAAAGGTCGTCGGTAACAAGAAAGATCCCAGAGAAGGCAAGCTTGGCCGGAATTGGGAATGACCCTATAGAATCATCTCAGTCTTGGGCAACGGGGCAAATCGGCTTAAGGATTATGAAGGCAAAGAGCTACCAAGACCCTGGAATACTTGCAATTTGAAGTTTTTCTATCACTAGATCTTATTGTTTTTCAAGCTTTCTCTTGTTATTAGTCGAAGTATTAATAAAAGTTTTTAGATTGATTTTTAAACTTGTATGGTGACTAAACAGGTACTTGACGATGTTTCTAAGCGAAACATGACGAATAACTTAGACTTATTATATGGCAGAGTAAAAACTTTACTTGCATATAATAAAGTTGAACTAAGTTGGCGATGTTTCTAAGCGAAACATGACGAATAACTTAGACTTATTATATGGCAGAGTAGAAACTTTACTTGCATATAATAGAGTTGAACTAAGTTGGCGATGTTTCTAAGCGAAACATGACGAATAACTTAGACTCATTATATAGCAGAGTAGAAACTTTACTTGCATATAATAGAGTTGAACTAAGTTGGGTTAACCTGGACTTGTCATATCGGCAAAATCAGACACAAATTGGAGCCAAGTGCATGCCAGTCAGATTAACAAAAAGACCGAGGTTGGTAACCTCGGCCAGTCTTTGTTTGAATCTGACCTCGGCGACAAGATCAAAAGCCACATGCTTAATGAGAACCCAAGTGGAAACTTAAGTTCACATTAGGGGGCAGATGACTGGAGAATAATGCTTAGGAGTTGGAATTTACAAGGAAGGTAGTTTAACACTTGTTAAAATTTTGAGAAAAATTTACAAGTTGAAGTTAAGTTGAGATTATGTTAAAAGAAGATGGTTTAACGCTTGTTGAAATTTTAAGAAAAATTTACAAGTTGAAATTAACCCAAGATCATGTTACAATAATAGAAGACAAAGGTCTTGAGCGAAGTGTCAAGTTGAAAATAACACTTGTGAAAATAGTACGAATATTTTCAAATGTTAGGTTAGAGCCGAAATAAGCTGTTAGTGGGAATAGCTGAAGCATTCCACACCGAGAAGATTACATAGTTAAGGTGTATGTTGAAAATATGGAAATTATTCTAAGTATAGAATCAAACAAGACAGTAAAAGGAAGACAAACATACAATTACATTGAGGGAAGAAACTTATACTTGCATTCAAATAAGGAAGTTCAAATACAAAAAGGCATTTCGGCCTAATATTGGAGATTACTTGTTCAGAATAGATAAAGGAACATCGGCCAAATAAAAGCTTACATTGTTTTAAAAAGAAAGAAAAAGAGTACAAGGTACAGAAAAAAAAAAGAAGAAGAAAAACATCAGACTAAGACTCATCGATGTCTCTGGTTGGTTGGGTCTAGAGTTCAGAAGATAGTTGAGAAGACATCTCGACGGTCCTCTCTGCCGCGAGCTTGACATCGATTTCTTGAAGAGTTTGATCAATGCTCTTCTCGGCGATAGGCATGTCCGATGTTGTCTCAGGAGTGGCATCTTTGGAGACCTCGCCCTCCTCATCCTAAGACAAGTCTACGACTTGCTCATTGAGAGTAGGGGACTTGGCCGCAGCTGCGTCCTTCGTCTTCCTAACCAAAGCTTCCCCCTCGGACTCGAAATCGTCTTCAGGTTGGCTTGGAGTAGGGGGAAATGCCAGGGAAAGGTCACCAGCATTCTTGATTGGGGAGTCCTCGATGACATCAAGCTTTTTGAGGGCAGCCATCCAACCAAGGGTAAAACCCTTATTGCATGCCTACCTCACTTGCTTTTTGTAGTCCTCATTGACGTCAGCTGCTCCCTCAACATACGCCTTCTCATTGGCCACTTTGATCTCGGCTGCTTTCATAGCCAAGGCAACCCGGAGCTTGGCTTGAGCCTCAGCAGTTTTTATTTGGGCCTCATTCTTCTCGGCTTCAAGGACTTTCTTAATGGCTTCTGCAGCGTCTACTTTTTCTTCGGCCGCGTCCTGAGCTTTTATGGTAGCCTCGGCCTGATCTGACAAGGTTTTCATTTTGCCCTCAGCCTTCTTCAAAGCCTTTTGCAAGCTAACAGCCTCTTTGGTTTTATTCACTAACTCCTTCTTGATGGCGAAGGCTTGCATCGCAAAAGAGTGGCCATGCTGGATCGCCTAGGAGAAATTGAGAAAAACGAGTTAATAAAAATCTCTAAATATGAGGTAGCGGAAAGAAAATGAAAAATTGCAAAGTGTTAAGGGCTTACTTGGACGGAGCGTTGCAACATCAGAGCAAAGTTCTCATACTCGCTCATCCCGGCGTTGCGCTCGAGATCGTTAGGAATGAGCAAGGTGGTAGAGAAGGCAACGCCGACTTCAATATCGTCAGCGCTGTCGCAAACTCTAACCAGCTTGTCCTCAATTGTAATGGGGGGAGCCCAGGGATTTCATAGAGCCCGAGGTTGTTGCGGGCTCGGACCTCGGCCTCTTTGACTGGGTTAATTGGGATGGTTCAGCCTCAGCAGGCCTTTTCTCGGCAGCAAAAGTGGTCTTTTCGCTCTCGGCCGACTTTGAAATTAGCAAGGTGTCCTTAGTTTCAATTTGAGTCACCGTTGCCTTAAGCTGGGCCTTCTTCAGTCTTTTGCGCTTTGGTTTTGGTTGAGACTGTGTTGGTTGAGCGTTGACAGTGTCGGGGATGTCAGCCAGAAGGTTTTCTGCGACTGTTTTCTTGCAACCTATTTCGGCAACAATTGTAGTTCGGCGACGGCATTTGCGTTGAGATGGAGGGATCAAGTATGGAGCTGAGGTTGATGGTTGCTCAACTGGATCGAAAGTTGATCCTTGATCTGGCCGAGATGATGAGGTTGCTGGAGAAGTTATGGCGGAAGGAGGAGACTTGCTCTTCTTCTTTGGGATATCGGGAAGGACTGACTTGTATGTCGAAATATAGTTGAGCAGTAGGGGAGCTCTCCGCTTGTGAACTGGCAGATCCAACAACTTCTTCAAGCCCTTGCTCGGGAAGAAGGACTTACGGAAGTTTTTTGCCGGTTGTGGAAGAGCTGCAAGAAAAACAGATGTTAGAACGTATAGAAAGAACAAAGCATTAAAGACTTAAAAAACAAGTGTTACACTTGGCTCTTACCGTTACCCTCTACGAAAACTGTTCGGCTAAGAGGGTAGAGGTGAAGGTCCTCATCTGGAGCAAACTCCTAGTTGCCCGAGACAATGAAGTAATTGTCCCCGGCTCCTTTGTTGGAGTCTGGGAGGTCGGCAACAATTTTGTATTCTGTGGACTTCGGTTTGAGGTAGTAAATATAGCCTTTTCCTAACTTGAGGTCACACATGGTGTAGCAGTATTGGATGTCGGCTAAAGTTACCATAGCATTTTCTTTTTTGGCTAAGGCTATTATGCCGTTGATAACACGGTAGGAGTTGATGGCGAGCTACATTGGGTTGAATTTGTAGTAATGGAGGATTTCTCGAAAAATGATGTCGAGTGGGAGCCTAAGTCCACACTCTATGAAAGCTACAACTGTGAAGGGCATGGAATCAATTATGGGCATGATGGAGTCATCCTCCCCAGCCAACCTCAGATGGACGTCGGCTGTGATGGAAAACTCCTGCCTGAAATATCCTAGCTTGGTCGGGGTGTCTACCCTATACCTCCACATACCCATGACGTCGGCTTGGAGGGAAGGTGTTGGATTTCAGAAGAAAGTGTTTTAAGGGTTTAAGGGACCTCGGCTAAAACCTAATTGTGCGCTATGGTAAGAATTTTGAGGATCTAAGGGAATTTGTTTCAGTTGTACCTAAGATTCATATGTTCTACAAACAAATCCCAAATCTAAGTCTAGGCAAATGAAGGTTGAAGGCAAGAATCTAGAAAAAAACATAGCAAACAAAAACAGGAATGCGATTCAGAATCAAGAGCAGCGATGAATCATCAAGAATACGATGATAAAGTTTATACAAGTGTGTGAGGCCAAGAACAGTGGCAAAAATCAACAGATATACGAGCAGTGTGTGTATATTCAAGAATGGATTGGGCAAAAACAGAGCCATAAAACGAACATGCTCAAGTACATGATGGACTCCAAGACACAGATTGACGATCAAAGACAAGAGCAAACACGCAAAGGCTGCGAGTACAGCAGTGGAGTTCTTTGAAGAAAAACAAGAAATTTAAATAAAAAGGAACAATGACTTACCAGAGGAGTGAAGTCGGTGTTGAGTCTGAGTCGGATAATGGTTGCTGTCGGAAAAGGTCGTGAAAGCTTCAGGAGGAGAGGAATGAAAGTAGTTCGAGCTTGAAGGTTTGAAGCAATGGCGGATTTGGGAGAATAGAGAAAGAGAGTTTGCGAAAATGATGGTGAAAAAAGTGAAAAGGCGGAGAGAGAGAGAGAGTTGACTTTGATCAAACGCGGAGAATGGCGGCAAAATACCATCAATACGCCCAGGGCGACGTGCTTGTCAGACGGCGTACCCAAACGCAAGACAACTTAAAGGCACGTATCAAGTACGATCCAATGAGGGGAAGACGCGTGGCTAAAACGGTTGGGATGTTGTGCGTGACAGCTCGCCCGCATGGCGAATTTCTTGAAGTGCATAGTTTAATAAAGCAAAGACCTCGATTATGAGGATGATCTCGGCTAAATAATTTGAACTGGCTTAATTATTTTTGTTCTAAGTCATTGGAGAAAACAAATTACAGATCTTAGTCATATGGGGCCAACGGGGTGGTGACCTCGGGAATGAAGGGTAAGGCAAGCTTAGCCGATGTATTAAAGGGAAGTAATGATATAGGTTCCATCACCTCAGGATGCCAAGGTAATAGAACCTAGGGGGCAGTTGTGGGGACATAATTTTTGAATGGCAACACGTGGCCGAGGTGGCACCGAAGTGTCAGCTGAGGTGCCACATGTCTTGATCATGACGCCGAGGTGATCTCGGCTAGGCCGAGGTTATCTCCGAAGATATCGGAGTCTAGGAGAAGCGGATAGGGGACAAGAGTCCTAGAACGAAAAAAGGTTTCAGTTTGGATAAAGATAAGACTCTTAAAGAGTCTATCCCAATCCTACTGAGAGTCCAAGATTAGCAGTAATCCAAAGTCCATTGAAGCTAGGCTTCTATTGGGATTAGGTTTGTGATGCTTATAAAAGAGAGGCACACCTATAGGTAGGGGTGTGCGCGGTGCAGTTCGAGCGGTTTGAGAGTAAAATTACAAACCGAATGGTGGGTTAGCGGATTGGCGGATTAACAAATTGCGGTTTGGGCGGTTTTTTGCGGATTGAATAATATTCTAACTAATTATCACACATTTACATAATATACAACACTAATTTGTATAATATTTTTTAGATATATAACACAGTAATTTTACATAATATGTTTCATATATATAACCACTAATTTGTAATAAATTTTATATCTTAAATCTCTCTTACACTTATTTTTGCATTGATATTTCATTAGAAGTTAAAAAATATATACATATTTACCATAGCAGAGCGGAGCGGTTCAGTTGGCGGATTATAAATTTTAAAATTTAAACCGCGATTAGCGGTTAGAGCGGTGCGAATTGATACGGATCGGTGCTGTTTTAGCGGATTGGACGATATTTTGCACAGCCCTACCCATGGGTCTAAGGTACGCATTTTATATTCTAAATAGTGAGTTAAACACTTTTGCTATCTTGGAGAGATAATTGACTTGATCGTCGGAGTGCCCCCGGGTGGACGAACCACCGCCGGAATCTCATCTTTCTGTTATAGGTCATTCAGGTATCATCTATTCTGCCAGTACTCTCCAATTAAATACTAATTTGGCAGTGTGGTCAGAAATCTACTCACGCAATACCTATTGTAATTTTTTTTATTGAGCATTATTATTCAGACACAAAGCTAAATTAATTTTTTAAAGGGTAAATTACATTTTACTCCTCTAAAATTTTACCTATTTCTTATTTTGGCCCTTTAAATTCGATTTTTCTCACTTTGGTCCTTCATGTTTGAAATCCTTCCCACTTTGACCCTTTAAGTTTGATTTTTCTCACTTTGGCCATTTATGTTTACAATCCTTCCCACTTTGGCCCTTCATATTTGCAATCTTTCCCACTTTACTCTTAGACTAACTTTCATCCAAAAAGCTAACAGAATCTGCCACATCACCAACACATCAGCTGCATATGTGATGTAAAAAATTCATTAAAGATGCAAAAAATGAAAAAAAAAAATTTGAATTTTTTTTAGTCTTTAGTGAACTTTTTTTTTCAAATTTATTCATAAACATTATTACATTATAGATGCATCTAGATTAGATGTACCTACAAAAATAAAAACCAAATTTAACTAAAAAAAAAAAGTTTACTAAAGACAAAAAAAAAATGAAAGCATACTGACTCAATCATCTGTATTGTCAATTCTGAAATGAAAAGTTTACTATTATTTTTTTCCTTCTTTAGTGAACTTTTTTCTTTTTTTGGTTAAATTTCTTTTTATTTTTTTAGGTGCATCCAATCTAGATGCATCTATAATGTAATAATATTTATGAATAAATTTGAAAAAAAATTCACTAAAGATTAAAAAAAATTCAATTTTTTTGTTTTCTATTTTTCATTTTTTAGCATCTTTAATAATTTTTTTACATCATACGTGGAGTTGATGTGGCAGATTATGTTAGTTTTTTGAATGAAAGTTAGTCCATGAGTAAAGTGAGAAGGTTTACAAATATGAAGGGTTAAAGTGGGAAGGATTGCAAATATTAAGGGTTAAAGTGGGGAAAATAAAACTTAAAGGGCCAAAGTGGGAAGGATTGCACATATAAAGGGCCAAAGTGAGAAATTAGTGAAACTTTAGGGAGGCAAAGTGTAATTTACCCATTTCTAAATCCAGTGATGTGTCAAGAAAATGATTGGTTAATAATTAAATATTCTTTAATCATCAACCAAATATCTTCTTGACACATTAATGAGTCTAAAAAATAGACTTATATATTAATTTTCCTTTTTATTTTTATCCAATAAGAACTTAAATTTTTTAGATTTGGTGGGTTTGAAAATGGAGTTTAGAGAGGGGATGGCTATAGTAGGTGGCCATTTGGGAATCGTCGTAAAAAGTTGCGTTTTGCAACTTCACAAAAACGCCATAGCAGTTACAAAAGTAACAAAAACCATTTGAGAAGTGTGCAAAACGCAAGGTGTGAAATTACATAACTACCTTCCATGTTTACATCTTGAGGGCTAGGGCAAAATGTAAATTTCCTAAGTTGGATGAGGTATTTTGGTCATTTTATTGTGATGTGACATCATAAATAAATATTATCTCAAAAAGCAAAAAAATAGTTTTTTATTAACTTCCCAAATCACTTTCCAAAAAAGCTAAAAAGCTTAGTTAAAAGTTAAAAGTCAAAAGTCAACTTTTAACCATCTTCCCAAAACACCCTTATTGGGTTAGGATTTACATTTAAGGAATAAAGTGGAAAAACTTAGGCTGTGTTTGGTTGTATTCTCCAAACATATTTATACCCTATGTTTTGAGTGTGTTGTTTGTTTAGAGTTTTCAAAAATTAATTCTACACTTACTTTTGAAAACTCTGTCCAAGACGAGAAAATTTGAGTTAAGTGGTCGTCCCCCCGAACATCTGGTCGATTAATCGAAACAGTGCATTTTTTTTTTTAAACAATTGGCACTTGTTATTTTTTATATTTTAAATAAAAAATTTTGGAATTTAAAAAAAAAAAATATGAGATTTTGAGTTGTGTGTTTGGTTATGAGTTGTAAATTTTTGTATCAAATATCACATGTCACATCAAAAATTTCTTACTTAATTTAAAGCTCTTTTCAAAACTTATTAACTAAACAAATTTTCTACACTCAAATCATAATTCCAAAACTCACAAACTCAAAATATAACTCTATTTTCAGATCATATTTAGAAAACTCTATCAAACGCAACTTTAATTTTCTTAAGACCAAACTAAGAATATTTAATTTTTTTAGAAACCAAATCATGACCCTCCTCCTTTGTTCTCTCACAACCCTCTCCATTACTATCTTCTCGCGCGACTTGCTCGCTGAGGGGCTATAGGAGAAGGGAGTGGAAGCGACGGAGGAATGTGGTAATAAGAGGTTGGAAAAGAGCAAGAGATGATCGAAAGGGAGTGATAGAGGAGAGTGAAAAAGGGTTGACAGGCATTGAGAAGGAAACCAACACTATTAAGCATTATGCCTATTAAAGCTATGTTTGGTTTTGGCTTTTTAACTGAAAAAACACATGACAAAATTGGCTACATAAATTAATAAGACAAAATGTTACATCCAAACTATAATCATTATATTTTTTCTTTCACAAAAGTCAAAGAAGTTAAAAATAAAAATCAAACGAGGCTAAAATAGCCAAAAAGTCAAGCTATTTTAACTCTTCCCAAACGAAGACTAAAAATGTATATATATATCGTATTTTTTCTAATCACTTTGCATAGTGTGCATTCTAACAATATTTTTTAATATTGAAATTAATTTGCCTAGTCTTTAAGAGCATCTCTGCATGTGATATGATAAAAAGTGACTAGTGTAAAACTTATTTATATTTGTTCAAGTGTTTATTTATTTAAAGAGTAAACACGTACTCCAATAATATAGTTAAAATATGTGTTGAGTAAGAGTTCGACTCACCTACATCTATAACCTAAAAGAATGAAAGTTCCTTGAATCTAATACAAAAGGCCAAAATAATGTCCAATTGCACAAAATTACCCTCCATTTTGTATTTTTTTAATAATATACTATAATTGTATTAAAACATATATTTATTGCATCTTATCAAGTGTATTGGGGCACTTGTTAGCATGATTATTTATTTATTTTTTAATTTGGATAAAATCAAAATTAATTTATTGTCTACGGTTTAAAAAAATTGTAATCAAATTAAATCATTGAAATTATTGAACCAATCTTACCCAAATCATTTAAACACAATTTGGTTCGATTTGGAATTATGTTTTTACATAATCTATTACTAAAAAAAATCATATAACATTATCAAAAAAAATTATCTTATCATAAATTTGAAAAATAATAATATGCCCATCACACAAGCTACTCTTATAATATTCAACAATTAAGCAAAAACATAACATTAAGCAAACATTGTTTAACATTAAAAAAAAACAAAAACAAAAACTTAATATTTAGCAAATAAACGTACTATGATTTAAGTTAATATAGTAATACTACAAATCCAAAAATGACCTAGAATTATTATCTTGTTATTCATATTTATTCTATATATGAACCCCACACTACACAAATTTAATCTTCACTACACAATCACCCATCTAGAAAAAATCTAGGTTCCCAGACTTACTGTCAAATCCAATATTTGTTGGAATTGATCATTTTGGTTCAGATAGATCATTATCTTGTAAATTTTTTCTTTTTTGTCAATCAACCCTTATTTTTATCCTTTTCCTTTGTGTTCATTAATGACCAAATAATTGAATCTCTTATAGCGGTGACTATCCAATTTTAATTTTTTGTCTGGTTTTGCCATTCTTTTTTGATCATTAATTTTATAAAAGTTAATTTTACTAACTTTTGCTTTTATGAGTATTTCACCATGTATAAGATGATTTCTAATTATAATAATCCCCTAATTTTACTCATCCAATTTCACTCTCAATGATGTGAAATTAGGGAAGCTAAATATAAGAAAGAGAAGGGTGTGGAATCGCTTCACATGGGGGGTGGGCCATGTCATTGAGAGTGGAATTAGGAGGGCAAAACTGGGGAGATGTAACACCACTCATCCAATTATTTCATATTTTAGCAATTCCATCAATTTTATTGAGTATTTTATTAATACAAGAGGTACGGGTCATTTTTTTTTAATTTAAAAAATTCAATATTATGTATATTTTTTGAAAAATTCAAAAATATTTAGTAGATTAATTTATTATTCCCGTAAAATAATTTTTTCACAATATTTATAAAAGACATTATAGTCAATTATTAATGTACTCAAATTAATTTAGTATTTCTTATACATACTTTGATTGTATTAATTCTATAACTATTATATAAAAGAATGTAAGTTAGCAGGTGAAATGAATCCAATGCTTGTGTAATTATCTAATTTATCCTTATTGTGCTAATACAATTTTGTTTGAACCAAACAATCTCTATTGCACCGTTTCTTGCACATTATTTGAAGAAAAGTTCAAATAAATACATACATGTGCTAGAAAAAGAGGTTGTAGCTCACAATCCATGATGTGGTAGAAGTAGTTGATTTTTTTATTATGATTGTTAAAAAACTTGTAGAATTTATCAATCAAATCATTAAAAAAATTCAATTAATTGAATATTGATAATTATATAATTGAGTATTAATTATGTGGGGGAAAAAAAGACAGTCTATTATCAAATTTATACTGATTATTTAATTTTAAAAAAATCAATATCATCTGATCATGTGACTATGAATGCTCAATTAATTTAATTTTTTTATTAATGATATATTTAACAAGTCTTACAAGATTAACTATTTACATCACAATTAAACTTTCCAAACAGAGCTCTTATTGATATTTTATTGTAACAGTTACGTGGCTATTTCTCGCTTACTCTATTTGGGAGTGCCTAATGTGTCTTCCCATAGTCCCTCCAAGTGGTTGACATATGACACTATTGTTGGCTCAACCAACCAAAAGCCAGCGTGTGTTTGTACCAGATGGTACCATTATTCGGACCACCGTTTCATAGAAGAATAATGGAGGCAACATTTTTACGAAGTTACAAATCCACTTACCTCAACAAAAAGAATTTCAGATGAACCTTTGCTTTGCTAAAAATTTTAAATTGCTTTATCTTTGATTTTATGTATTCTTATTTGAATGGAAAGCTAATGTATTTTGTTATCTTTCGTTTTTGTAGTGTTTAACTCTTCTTGTTTTTGATAAATCATGGATATAGTGTGCTAGCTATGTGATAAAATTATCCAAAGAACACATTTATTATGTCCGAACAAGGCAAAGTAAGTTATTATAGAAAAGCTCTAATGCTATGTGTGCTATAATAAATATTTATTCCTTAGCTTTTGTACGAAATAATAGTCATTTGTGTGTGCTTTAATAAATATTCATTCCTTAGCTTTTCTACGAAATAACATTCATTTATAATTGTAAATGATAATTTTATTTATAATATATGTAGATTTATTTAGAGAGTAGTAATAGTAAATCAAACTTGAGAATAGAATGATTATTTTATTTCAATTGTATTTTATTGAACCAAAAACTACTTAGGAGTTGGATCCCACTAAATTTTTATTCCTTAATATAATTTTTCACTTTTCCCTTATGATAATATTTTCTTATTAGTTTTATTCATTTGATTTTTTTAAACATGCGTTCTATGCAGTTCGTGACAACATTTTTCACTCATGTTATATCTGTACTTAGGAGTAACATTACTGATAACGTTATCCAATATTTGATTGTATATTTCATATTTGATGAAAGGTATATGATTTTTTTTTCATTTTCATACTTGCCTTTTAATTGAAAATAAAAACGGTTCATATACTATGATCTTCCAAAGTACAAATGATTATTATTATTACTTTTGAACATATTAGGATATTTTCTAATTAAATTTTGAAAATTTAAATCATTAGATGATATTTTTAAAGAAATTATCCCAATATGACATTTTTAGTCATATTACATCGTTTACCTATATTTTTAGAAACTAAATTTTTAAAAGAAGATATATAAATAGATGAAACAAGAATACTATAATTGACATAATATATCCTTTGAACGGATTAGATTATTTTTAAGAGGAACAGTACCTTTAATAGTTGATATATATATATAAATTTGATTAATTGACACATTCAATACTTTAAATATTTTGATATACAGAATAATATCAACAATTGTATAACTAAAAATACAACTGTGTTTTTACCTATAAAGTTAACTTAAAAAAATTAATAGCAATGCGATCCCACGCGCATGGTGTATGGAGATCCAATTATTATATATAAATATGTATATAAAATGAGTAAAATAATTAAAATTCTAACTAAAGTACATTGGGACCACTGCTGTAGTTAGCAGCTCCCTTTCTCACTCGCCACAGCTGGCTTCTGAGATGACATCCGGTGACATTAAGAGCATTTCCAACGTTTCACTTCTTTTTTCACTAAATCTGAGTTGAAAAAATGACTTTTCACCAAATCTGATACTCAGTGCTCTAACCCTTGATTTTCATCAAATTTTCATTCGGGACAACTGGGTGGTCGACTGGTTAAGTCAAATTTTTTTTTTTTTTTTTTTTGAACTTTTTGAACCTTTTAGTGGTCGACCGGTTAGCCAAATTTTTTTTTTTTTTTTCAACGTTTTGAACTTTTTTTTTGAACTTTTTGAACCTTTAGCTGGTCGACCGGTTGGTCAACCGGCCGATCAACCGGCTAGTCGACCGGTTCATCTTTTCCAACGGTCATCAATAGTGTTTTGGTGAAACACGGAGCCTGTATCAAATTTGGTGAAACATTTGATGAAATTTCGATTTGATATCGATTTGGTGAAAGGGTTGGAGCATGAAACAGTGTTTTTTTCACCAAATTTTAAATTTGGTGAAAGGTTTGATTCAGGGTTGGAGATGGTCTAACACATGACTTAACAATACCATTGGAGTTGAAAATTGTTGGAAATATATCTTAACAGTTAGATGCCGTTTGATTACATTTATGTTTTTAATTTTTTATTTATATTTATAAAAATTTTAAAAATTTAAATAAAATTTATTTAGTAAATTTTTGATTTATAAATCAGTGATCTCAGTTTATAAATTTTGCCAAAAAATGTAAACTCAAAAAATGTGTTTCCGTTTTGAGTTTTGAGTTTTTTTTTTTTACCACCCAACACTAGCCATCACCCATCACCATTTTCTACCACCACCCACCCCCCACCACCACTTGCCACCACCACTCACCACTCACTTGTCACCACCAGCCACCACCACCACCTACCTGCCACCTACTCGCCACCACCACCACCACCACCACCACCACCACCTACCACTCACCTGTCATCCACTCGCCACCCGCCACTACCATCCATCGCCCGCTACCACCACTTACCACTTACCTGTCACCACCATCCACCTCACAAGACCACCACTTGCCACCACCGCCACCACTACCATCACCCACCACCCACCTACCACCACCACCACTGCCACCCACCCACCACCACCACTACCACCGGCCACCCACTCCACCACCCACGACCACCACCACAAGATCCGCCACCCACCTGCCACCACCACCCACCACCACTACCACCACCACCACCCACTGCCACCACCACCACCACCCACCCACCACCATCCTCCACTTGCCGCCATCCGCTATCCACTTGCCGCCACCACCACCACCCACCACCCACCACCGCCACCACCCACCCACCACCACCACCACCCACCCCACACCCGCCACCACCACCCGCCACCACCTACCACTACCCGCCATCTCACCCACCACCGCCACCACTACCCACTCGCTACCACCCACCACCGACCACCATCACCCACCCACCCGCCACCACCACCGCCCACTCGCCACCACTCACCACCACCCACCGTCACCACTTTCCACCACCGTTTTCCGCCGCCACTTGCCACCACTTGCCATGTCTCACTCTTTTTTGTATTTTTAAAATTTTTTAAACATTTTGTCAATTACTAAACGCGTTTGTATTTTATGTTTTTCTAAAAATAAACAAAAATCAATTTATAAAATTTTTGTAAATATAAACTGAAAACGTAAATGTTATCAAACAGACCCTTAACAATTGGCACTAATATTTTATTTATACTGTATTTGATTAGAGGATTTGAGAAGAAATTTGAAAAAAAAAAAAGGAAAAGAAAAAGTATATAAAATTAGGTAAAATATAAATATATTTTATTTATTTTATTATTATTTTTAAAAAAATTCCTTCTTAAATCTCCTAATCAAATACAATATTAGAGACTCCACTTAGAGATGTTTTAAGTGCATCTCCAGTGGATTTGCTAACACATTGGTTACAGTTAATAAAAACCAAGTGTAAAATTGCCCTCCAATGATTTAGTTAAACCTTAGTTAGACTTATTTTGGAAAGTCGATAATAATCTATTTTTTAAATTATTACCAACTTTCTCTATCGTAAAAAAATTACTTATAAATTACTTATAAGTAATTTTTCATTAAAAAATTAATTATTACCAACTTTTTAAAATAGGCCTTAAATTGTATGTCAGTTAACTTCTAGTTAAAATTGTTATTAACTGCCCAGAGCTAGATAGTTAACATGGAGGAGAGAGAGAAAGAGAAAAAAAGGATGGGGTGGATTGGATTGTGAATGACACGTAGAGGGGGGCAGTGACCCCCATTTTTTTAATTTTTAATTTATATATATATATATATATGTATGTATATATATTATTTTTAAAAATATTTAAGATTCTCTTTCTCTCCCACTCCTTTTGACCCTTCTCTTTTTTGATTGACTATTTTTTTCTTTTCTTTTTTTTTCCTTCTCTTCCAATCACCACCCACCACATCTGTGTGGGGTGGTAGGAGTGATGATTGGAGGGGGTCTTTACCAATACTCTATTATTTTATATAATATACTTTAATAAACTGTTTAATTATATCATTAAAAAACACACCCACTCTTTAAATTAACAAATACTTAGGGTTGGTTTGGGATGTCCTAAAAAAGTGTACTTTTTGACTAATTGGTGGGTTTGGGTTGGGTTTGGGTTGAGTTTGATGTGATGTGTTAGAGAGGTGATGTGATTTAAATAAGATGATGTGACTTAAATAAGATAGTGACTTTTTGACTTTTTGGCTTATTTAGTACATGCCAAACAAGCCTTAATATGTAAATAGGTCTTAGGAAAATGCTCCGTAGCTCGAGAAAGTGAGGCTCGAATGGCTCGAATAGTACGGAAAATATTATCTTACCGGTAAAAGAATAAAAAAAATCCTAAAACGACGTCGTTTTGGAATTTCGAGCCATTCGAGCCGTTGATATTCGAGCTACGTAGCGGAGTCGTCGGTCTTATTATTCATATTTCATGTCATATAACACACATTTTAACACATTTTTTTAATTCTATCATTAGAGATGCTCTAAGACTCTTTAAATATAATTAGTTAACAGAAAATGAGTCAAAATACCGATACCTGTTCTATTAAAATCTTATGAAGGCCTTGTTTGGAAAAAGGCTAAAATTGGACTGTTTAAGTTAAAATTCACAAAAAGAAAAAATAAGTTAAAAAAGTCAATAAGATAAAATGTCACATCAAATCCATAAACATTTTATTTTTTTCTCACAAACATAACATCTAACTAAAAAAAATTCAACTATCTTCTTAAATACAAAAATTTTAACCACATAAATAATCAACTTTTCAAATAAGGCATAAGTAAAATACATAAAATGCTCTAAAATATTTCTCCGATTGAAATGCTCTAATTTGCAAGCTGGAGAAATGACAGTGACACAATACTATTATATATACATGTGTATTGACCTTGTTACACCTAAAATCCTTGGAACATACCAGGCCCTCCCTTATTTCTCATTTTCAAATTATTTGGAGTGGACTGTATTGAACCATGACCCTTTTGAATATTTGAACCTTTAGCCTTTCTTCTCTATTTGTTTTTTTCTTTTTTTTGGAATTTTGAATTTCTGTTTCCTAAATGGGACCCATTGAACCTTTAACTTTACTCTCTTGAATCCATAAACCTTTTTGGCAGTAGGCCTACTTTTAAGTCCTTAAACCATCTTGGCAGTAGGCCATCTTTTTAATCCTTAAATCATTTGGCTGTAGGCCTACAATTGTGTATATATAGCTATTGGGCAATCCGATCTCCAATGATCAAATTGCAAAAAGCTGTTAGAAGCAACCAACAAAAAAAAAAAAAAAAATAAGGTCCTGTTACATGGATCTCAGGTATGCCATCCCACCTCTCATAAGCCTCCTCTCTGGGCACGCACACCTCCAATTTGAGCTTAATTGGTACCAAAATGATCATCTTTTGGACCCAAATCACCATTTCATCCTCAAGTTGGCCTTCTTACTTCTTACAACCATTGTTGTATTGCTCTTCCTCCTCACTTCTGCCAAGCTCAAGCTCAATATGAAAGTTACTGCCAATCCAATAATTCGCTTGCGAGCGGGAGACTTCTCGGCTCATGTGACTTTATCATTGCTTTGCTCAATCTTTTTGCCACCACCACATTTTTTGATTGCCTATTTCATGATCTTGTGCATTGATATCTGTCCTTGGCAATATGGTTCTGTTGTGAATGTGCTTATGAAGATTTATCATTGGCTTCGTCGCAAATTACGATCCATTCCTGATCTTAACATAATTTGCATCACTCAACAAGAAGCAGCAGGAGAAGGACCTCCTCAAGTTGAAATTGAATTAGTTGAGATGGGAAGGTACCCATTGCAAGAGCAACAAGGCTTGGGACAAGACTTTATTGCTGTGGATATTGATAGTCAGTAATAGCTAGTGATGATAGATGGGTTTTTTTTTTAGAGAGTATGCATAAGGTTAAAATATAGGATTATGTTGTAATTTTAAAAAGAAAGGATGTATTTAGTTTTTATTCTATATATTTGTCTGTGATTCTTAATTTGAGTCCAATCAAATTATGATTTTGGATGCTGTATCTATAGGAACTCTCTTTGCTCCCCCACATTAAGAAAGTGTTTGACATGTGTTAAGATAATATATATTATTTTAATATATTATTTTATTTTGGTCATAATCATTTTATTTGAATTATATTATTCCTCTATTAAATCATTTCAAATTTAATTCATATTTTATGTTTTTTTTTTTATAAAGAGTCAAAAATTATATTTATTTAAATAATTCCAAATATTCCCAAATTAAACCAACTTAACTCATATTCAAATAATATATAAATAATCAAATAATATATAAATAATAATTATATTAAAAAATATATACATATAATGATATAAAAACTATGCATTCAATAAAAATAAAAATAAAAAAGTTACTAAAAAATTAGTTTTATGAGAATTCTTATTATATACACATACACGTGTCCAATATATTTAAAACATAAAATAAATAACATCTCTCAATAAAATAGTTATCTAAAATAAAATCCTTTTTTTTTTTTAACACAAACCTATTCTGATGTCGGTTCATTCGCAGAGCAACATCAGAAATTATTCAGAGCAAAACCCTAATTTGAGTTAGCTGAAGAGACAGAGACAGACAGAGAGAGAGAGAGATTATCAGTGATCGAAACAAAGATAGAGAGAGAAACTAGTGAGAGAGAGAGAGAGAGAGAGAGAGAAGACGAAGAAGAAGATAGGTGTGAGCAGCGAAGCCATGGAAGACATAGCAGAGAGGCTCTCAAAGCTCGAAAACCTCTACTTCCCTCGCGCCCTCCAACCCTCTTCCCCCTCTCCCTCCCAACGCAAATCCCTCCTCAGAGACCTTCTCTCCCGTGACCTCGCCGTCTTCTTAGGTACTCTTCTCTCTCTCTCTCTCTCGATGCATACACAAGAACACGTTATTTTATAATCTACTTTCTCACAACGTAATTTTGTTGAATGATTTGTGGATTCAGAACGATACGGAACGCAATTGACGTTTGAGGAGCTTAAAGAATTCGAATTTATGAAAGACGATTATGAAATCAATTGGCATTTAAATAATCTGCGGAGCTTAATTAGCCCAACGACGAAGGAATTGAGGTCTAGGTCTAAGAAGATCAAGAACCGGAGGAGGGCGTACTTGGACAGGTTGATTTGTGATGGGAAGTACTTTTCGGAGGATGCCATGAGGGAGAGAGAACCCTACTTGCACCATGAGTATGTGGGGAAGTTTCAGGACCCAAGCGGGAGGAGAATGGCGAGGCCAGGAGAGCGGTGGTCGGAGACGCTGATGAGGCGGTCGGAGGAGGCTATTTTGGTGGAGAAGATTAGAGGGGAGCAGCAGAGATTGGGTGTGGCTCAGAGGGATTGGGTTGGGAATGAGAGAGAACAACAAGAGGAGGAGGAGGAAGAAGATGAAGATGAAGATGAAGAAAGAAAAGAAGCAGAAGATGGAGAGAGCCTTGTTGCTAATGGGACTTCACATCCTTTGGAGGTAATTTTTTGGGGTGAACTATTTCTTCATGCATTGATTATTATTTATCCTTACTTAGTATGTAGATTTGTTGCTTCTTGTTTAGTTGTGGATTGTGATTGTTTGTGCTGACTATGACCCTTTAGAGCATCTCCAACGCTTCACTTCTTTTTTCACCAACTCTGAGTCAAAAAAATGACTTTTCACCAAATCTGATACCCAGTGCTCCAACCCTTGATTTTCATCAAATTTTCATCCGGGACAACCGGGTGGTCGACCGGTTAAGCCAAAATTTTTTTTTTTTGATTTTTTTTGAACTTTTTGAACCTTTTAGTGGTCGACCGGTTGGTCAACCGGGTGGTCGACCGGTTAGCCAAATTTTTTTTTTTTTTTTTTTTTTTTTTCAACGTTTTGAACTTTTTTTTTGAACTTTAGCCGGTCGACCGGTTGGTCAACCGGCCGGTCGACCGGTTCATCTTTTTCAACGGTCATCAATAGTGTTTTGGTGAAATGCGGAGCCTGTATCAAATTTGGTGAAACATTTGATGAAATTTCGATTTGATATCGATTTGGTGAAAGGGTTGAAGCATGAAACAGTGTTTTTTTCACCAAATTTTAAATTTGGTGAAAGGTTTGATTCAGAGTTGGAGATGGTCTTACTTGCTTCGTTAATTTAGGTTTTGTAGTGCAACTTGCTTTCAACCTGAAGGCTGGTCCTTTTCAATTTTTTTGTTACTATCAAAACAAGAAGCTTTTTATGTTGCTTTACTACTTGAGTTCGGCATGAATAACCTACGATGCAGTTATTGTGAATGGAGTCTTGCTTCTCTTAAGAAACTTTCTTACAATGTGAAGATGCAATTGGTAGTTGTTTGCATTGATTTAAATTGTGAAATTCTAACTAGATCACCAGTAGTTGCTATTGTTAATTGATCAAGATTTAATAGAGGCATGTGTTGCTTCAAGTAGCTGAGGAATAGGCTCTTTGAGGCATTGTAGGCTGTATTATGAAATTCACCATATCAGATCCTTGTTGAAGACTTCCTGCATTCATTGACCCATCTATTAATAGCAAGAAATGAAATGTAGGATGTCACTTCATGGAATTTTTATTGAGTCAATCATTGTAGAAGATGCCTCACTTGTTTGAGGTTCTTGTTTTATCATATTCCTGGGACTCATATTGCATCGGCTCATGTGTTGTTTTTATGGTCTACCATTTCTGGATCCTCAAGTGGTTGATGGATTTTTGCTAAATTTCATAACAAAGTTCCTAACAAATATCTTTATTTTTTTTTTTAGACTTTTGTTGTTCTTCTATTGTTTCTTCATAGACTATATCTAATAATGCCAGCCATTCACATTCCTTCGTAGACTTTAGCTTATCATTCTCTATTTTCGTTTTTATTTGTACTTCGTTTATTAGTACATATATCCATCTTTTAGACTCTGTAGTAGTGTCTAATTTAAGGGTTAGAAGGATATGATGCTTTGGTGCATACTGGCACTAGACACATACCTAAGCCTGTTTAACACACTGTGAAACATGATCAAACATCTTTGAAATTGGTTTGCTCATAATGCTTCTGGGAGGATGTAGGTAGTTGTTCTGACCTTTTAAGTGGGAAAAGTTAGAAGTGTTCACCTTGCTCAAAACCACGATTCAAACTAATGCTTAACCTAAGCAGAAATTCTAGTGTTCTCAATGAGTTGTTTTTCTTCAACTTACAGTCTCCTTATTTTGGGTGGATGAGAACTGGACGAATGAGGGGAAACAAATAAATGACTGAAGCAATGCCTCTAGCCCTTTCTCTCTTGCACTTCTTGTAACACAAAGGCTTCAAAATTTCATTCTTTTGTTTTCATTCATTAAGATGAATTTGGATTTTTGATATTGCAAGTACTATGGAACAAGGACAATTACTTTTTAAATGAAGAAGTAGTCGTTATGGTGTTGTTTTGTTATTCATTGTTAAGACATCTAAAAACCTCAATGGTCTTTCTTTAAAGTTGAGGACACATTTTTGGATTTCAACAAGCACAAGTCAAGAATGCAATCGATAGCATACTAGGCTTATAAGTGTGACATACTAATTAGCACCATGGATACTACTTACTGAAAGATATGGTACAGCGAGATACTTACAAAAAAGCATTAGAGATAAAACCAAATAGAGATATCATGCCACCTATTATATGTTCAAATATTTGTTTTTCTAGGTTGTTTGGTGGGTGGGGATTGAGTGAGTGCAATCCAAAAATTTGAAAGCCTAAGAGTTCCCTCCTTCCTACGCTAAGAATGCTTGGCCTCCTTCTCTAGGAGGATTCCTTCCTTTCCTCTTTTCGATTCATGTATCACGGATTTAGAATCCGTAGAAAGAGTACAGGCAAACCCGAAGCGAAAGAAAGGAGGTTCCGGCAGCAGATGGGGAACCCGCAAGAAGGATATCAATCATTCGATGGGAGCGAAAGATAGGTCAGATCCAGGAAATGCTTTTGTTGAACTAATTTCTTGAACTAAAGCCTTAGTGCCAAGGGACTTTCATCAAGGGTTCTGGGAACGCCCCTATCTATAGGGATAGCTCCCGACATCAATATCTATGGATTAAAGCAACTCCCTCTCGTAGTTGATCCCTTGTTCACAGCTTTACTCGGCTCATGCACTCGGCCCGTATGTAAGAGACGGGGACTCCTACTTCCTTGTTAGCAACTTATCCGCTCGGGTCAAAGCCCTTCTCTTCTTAGTCTGGTGCTTCCTTCATCGAATGAGTATTCATCCGTTGAGCTATCCCTTTCTTAATGTGAAAGCTACGTAAAGAAAGAAGGTGAGATGGGCCTCGTCTTGTTCTATGCCGATGGTTCCCTGGAAGGGGGAGTCTAACTCGCCTTCTATCTCGATGCTGAAATACCTTGAAAGAAATGAATTACTTCATCGAGAGCTACGTGAGATGCCGGACCAATATATGTGGATTAGAGCAGCTTCATTAACTGATAAGAGATCCCTTTTGACAGAAGAATGAAGCTCACGCAACAAATGCCTAGGATCAGGATGTGAACGATAGGGATCGTCATTCTATCCTTGAATGAGCCTTTGCTAGCCAACGAGAGCGGAAGAAAGAGCATTTGCCTTTCTTTCCAGGCATTGATTTCGAAGAACATCTTAGAGTAAGTTTTTGGTGCCCGATCTTGATCGACTACTTTGTCTCGAAGAAATACGGGTGACTTTCTCAAAAGCTCTTACTTCAATAACTCTTATATGAAGTAGTACCTTCTCGCTACCCCTCCCCTAGGCTAGGAAGCACTATCCTCAGCCGGAACAAGGACTAGAACCTCGCTATGCTCGAGCTACTTCGTTCCACACCTTTGATAGGTAAATCACCTTTTCTTTTCCCCCTCCTGAACTCATGGGAACATTTGGAAGTTTCAAGGTGATATATGATTTTACCGACATTCCTAGTTCCTTCTTGCCTAATCTATGTGTGTTGTGTGTGTTTCATTGAACTTTTATCATTGCAGTTCCCATACTAAGTTTTCTACACTCCCATTCATTACTGATTGATTCCTGCTTTTATCTAATTTTAAGCAGATGCTTTTAAAAATCATGATGCCTTGATGAGCAATCCCCAATGTGAGGCACACAGAGGGAACAACTTTATCTGCAGAGGAGATGCAAGATCGAATGGACCAATTCACCCACATCATGCGAAAAGTTTACGTGGGAAGATCATCGGCATTTAGATTACTCAAAAATCGATGAGGACGAGACATTGGATGACCATCGGTTGAGGGAGGCGATCCACGATCGTCAAGAAAAATACTTTCTTGATGTTTAGTGAGAATGACCACCATCCCGAGTTCTTGCTACATTTTATTTGACATCTCGGTTTTTAGGCTATCGAGCATGCTAGTTCTGTAATTATATACAATTTTAATTTTGTATGCGGCAATGACAGTTTTCTCGAGATATATATATATATATATATATTTTCATTTGGCTTCAGCGGTAATTATTCAAGATTCTCCGTCTGATTCTCGATTTCGATTCTATACTTCGTATCTCTATGTTGTGTTTGGTTGGGAATTTGATGAGAGATTTGGAAAGAAAAATTAAAAAGATAGGTGAAATGTAAATAAAATATACATAAATTTCATTTAATTTTACATTTTTTTTTTCCTTTTCAAAGTTCTCTCAAAATCTCCTAACCAAACATAGCCGCAGAGTATTTTGCCATAACAAGTTGGTTGAAAGTGAACAGTTAAAGGAATGTGCAGATAGGGTGGAAATTTATTGAAATTACGGTGGGTTTGGGAAGTGGGTTGGCTTTTTGGTTTTTTGGCTATTTTAACCTGGGTTTAAAAGCTTGGTTTGGGAAGGGCTTTTTGACTTTTTGGCTTTTTTGAGTTTTTTTGTGAGAGAATAGTGTAATGACTATGGGTTGGATGTGATGTTTTTTTTTTTGGGGTTAAAATAGCCTGTTTTGTCTTTTGTGACTATTTTAGCCCCAACCCACTACCCAAACGGGGCCTTAGACTTGGGAGGCTTATTGTGAGTTGATGAATTTATGATTTAATTTGAATGAAATTATGATTTTAAAGCTGTAATAATTCTGAAACTTTATTACATTGCTGTTTGAAGGCTGATTTTTTTTTTTTCCTTCCTTTTATTTATTTATTTATGGGATGCATTATAAAATGTTGCATACACGTGTTTAGAATCAATATTTGACCCTAATTACGCAAAATAATTCTAGGTTACAGTATCAAAAAAATAATTTCTAGGTTAATGACACTTTTTGTTTTTTTGATTGTAGATTATTGGCACTATTTCTCTATAGTTCAAAGTTGTATTTGTAAAATAATTAATGTATAGAAGAGAAAGAGAAATGTAATGTATATTGATTGTATTAAATATTTTTCTTTGATACAACTCTCTCATTTATAGAGAGTAAATAGGGTACATTGGATGCTAACCCACCGAAAGCATAAAGATACAATATTATTTATACAACAACATGATTAAAGCTTGGTAATTTACAGCTAACAGATTATGCACTAACATATTATATTCTAACAGCCCCCCTCAAACTCAAGGGGGATAGGAACCAACCAACTTGAGTTTGGAGAGAGTAACAAAACAGGAAAAATAAACTGACAAATAAAAGTAGATAGGAGACACTGTATGGTCGTGTCAGACCGTTGTAGAAGACAGTTTATGGGGTCATGTCGGACCGTTGTAGAAGATAGTTTATGGGGTCATATCGGACCGATGTAGACAAGCTTTATGGGGTCATGTCGGACCGTTGTGAAAGCGATTCTGAGGTCATGTCGGACCGTTGTAGAAAAGCCATTCTTGGGTCATGTCGGACCGCTAGAAAGCGATTTCTTGGGTCATGTCGGACCGTTGTAGAAGACACTATATGGTAGGTTTCGAACCGTTGTAGCAGATAAGAAAATCAATGTCGGAGCATTTCACAAGTCTTATCGGACCCATATAGAGCTAACGGAATCAATGTCGGGACGTTTAGAGTCTTGTCGGACCCATATAAGAGCTAACCGGAATCAATGTCGGGACAGTTTACTGAGTCTTGTCGGACCCATATAGAAGCTAACCGGAATCAAAGTCGGGACAGTTTACAGAGTCTTGTCGGACCCATATAGAAGCTAACCGGAATCAAAGTCGGGACAGTTTACCGAGTCTTGTCGGACCCTCAAAAGTTGCACCCTCAAAAGGCGTGCCCAATATTATCAAAAGGCGTGCCATCAAAAGGTGTGCCCGACAGCCATCAAAAGGCGTGCCATAAAGAGATGTGCCCGACAGCCATCAAAAGGCGTGCCATAAAGAGATGTGCCCGACAGCCATCAAAAGGCGAGCCATTAAAAGGCGCGCCGATTTGTCGTCTGGCGTTGAGAGGCGCGTAAGGCGCGTGTCTGCTTTGCCTATTTAAACCAAGGCGAGGCTGCTGCTGATGCAGAACAAACCAGCTAAAAAACTTCAGAAAAAAGACTCTTCGTTTTCTGAGAGTTGTATCGCGGAAAAATTCTACAACCAACCCTGAATATGGCCTCTTCTTCCCGTTCAGATACCCAGAACATAGCCTCGTCGTCCCGTGGTCTTACTCTCTTTCCCGACCTCAACGAGGCCACAACCCAGAATATGGCCCTTGAACCTCAACCAAGCGCCCCTGGGCCAAGCGCCCCTGGTTTTGCGCCATTAAACTTTCCAATGTTGTCAGTTGAGCAGAAAATGGCTGCTCAATCTGATATTGAAGCCAATCATTATACTTTGAGGTCTTGTGTTGAGACAATGACGGCGGTCAACAACTTGTCGCACCGGCTTCAAAGTAGAACAAATGAGGTGCAGCAGGTAAAAGCCCAACTGGCTCTGCTCCAGAGCATGTATACGGATGCCCGAGCAGAGATCTGTGTGCTCAAGGCAGAAAACAAGAAACTGAAGCGGAAGGCCACCGTGATGCTCAGATTTGGAGGACCGCCATATGTGACGGTTGAGGAGCAACGGGAAGTGAACGTGCTAGGCGGCGTGGGAAACACGGAGGCAACACCGGCAAGGGACGCCCAAGACAAAGGCAAGAAGAGAACAGCTGAAGAGGCGAAAAAATAAGGCCGGTATTTGTGGTGGTTGTGTGTGTGTGTGTTTTTTTTTTTTTTTTTTGTAAAAAGGTGATCGGGTTTGATCCCTGAGATGAATAAAACAAGGTGTGTTGTGTAAATCCATATGGTATGAATGACACAAACAGAGCAGAAAAATATTTTGGAATGAAAAACCAAATTTTTTTTGTTTTTTTTTTTGTTTTTTAAATAAAAAACGAGGTGGTGAAAAGAAGGTAAAAAAAAAATAAATAAAGTAAGGGGATGTGATAAACAAAGCTGATGGGTGATGAGTCACTGTAGATAAAAGAAAATAAAATATAAAATCAATTGGGAACATGGATTGAAGAAAAGTAATTGATGAAGTAAAATATATATATATATATAGATATATAAAATAAAAGAAAGGTAGGTATTTAATGGAAGAAAATGATGAAATGCGAAATTGTTCACTGGAGGGTCGGCGCTAATAATGATTTTGTTGACTCACCGAGAGTACCCATACCATAGTGGAGAAAGTGATGGCTGTAATTGCCCCTGTTTGAAAATTAGCGCCCCTCGAAAAGTGGTGCACGTGGGTGCCTTGGCCCACGGTTTTGATAAAAAACTAGCAATGGTTTTTATTTATTTATTTATTTTTTTGTTGGCAAGGACATCGGCATAAGAGTGTACACGCCTTTCTCTTATCTTCTTCCTTGAGCATCAGTCCAAAAAGTTGAAATCGCGTTAAAATTAAAAATATCTTCCAAACCTCGGTCGATGCCCACACATCTTCGAATTCGAAAGTACACTCGCCATGGGCGTAGCTTATCGGCAACCCAAAGAAATGCATTTCATCTCCTGTCCCTTCCACGCCCCTCTCTCCGTCCTCGCTAGGGTTTCGATTTCACCGCAAGTGAGCTTGGTGGGATCAAGATGGGGTCGAGAGACACGAGACTTTGGCCTGGAGAGTCCGGCTCGGATCGGCCGGGTTCAAGTCGGTTTACGGGCTCGAACGCAGCGTTCAAGCAAGCGAGTATGTTGTTGGCTTTGTTTAACGGCGGTGATGGGTACAGAGTGGAGGAGAACGGTGGGTGTCGATCTGGGTTGGCAAACTTGCCCACTCATCGCGACCTTGGCGTGGAAACTCCTAGTACCGAGTCAACTTCGGATGTGAGACAACAACAGAACATGTTGGGCTTGGGTCAGGTCGTTCCGGCCCACCAAAACCCTAGTGGAATGCTATTAGTGAGTCTTGATGCGTGGTAGTCTTGGTGTGGCGGCGATCGACCGCCGAAGTCTTCCAAGGTGGCCGAGCCTTTGAAACCTTGACGGTGACGGAGTTGAGCCGGAGCCGGAGGTCGATGACGGAAAGACGAAGGTCGTCATCTTCTTTGGCAAGGACTGGGAGGTTTGTGAGGTGGTCAAAGAAATGCCTCAGAACATGGATTTCATGGGTCTTGCCCAGGTTTGTAGGTTTAAGATGCCGGTGGATCATGAAGAGGTGATCAACAAGAGTGGTGGTGTCGGGTTCTGCGCGATGGCTACTCTTTGTTGATGATGCTCAAGCTAACAGTGAGGATGAAGAATTCTTTAAGCCAAAAGAGAGGGCAATAAGAGATCCATGGAGGTTTCAATTGGTTCCCCGGCGGTCAAGGCAAGGTTGCCGCTTCTTGAAGGCGAAGAACACCAAGAGCTTAACTTAGCTCTGATACCATGTAAAATAATTAATGTATAGAAGAGAAAGAGAAATGTAATGTATATTGATTGTATTAAATATTTTTCTTTGATACAACACTCTCATTTATAGAGAGTAAATAGGGTACATTGGATGCTAACCCACCGAAAGCATAAAGATACAACATTATTTATACAACAACATGATTAAAGCTTGGTAATTTACAGCTAACAGATTATGCACTAACATATTATATTCTAACAGTATTTCGTCATTTGTAAAATCGAAAGTTGTATATTGTAACAGATATTCAAACTCTATATGAACTCCAAAATTTCAAACCAAATTTAGGTGGCCTTGGTAAAGATTTGAGATGTTTAACCCAAACTTATGTTAAACTCACCTGAATTATATCCTTAACAAAAACATGAAACACTGTTAATTAGATTTGGATTTGGATTTGAGAAATTTAACCCAAACTTGGTTAAGCTCATCCCAATTATATCCTGAAAAATATTTGGGACCTCTAATTTAGAGGTACCACTAGTGATGTGGCAATAGGTCTCATCCACTGCCACTGTCAGTCATGTGTCTTGATTTTATTTTTTTTTTTTTTCTCCTTTTTCACCTCATTAGAGGTTTGTTTAGAGGTGTGTTTTTAAAGGTCTCTAACATTGTTGTTATATTGTGAATTGTTTAGCGAGAAACATTGTTAATTGAATATTCCAAACAATTTTATTTATTTAAAAAATATCATCCAATCAGATAGAGACTCCACACAGCCACGTGTCCAGACATTCCACAATAAAATCCAAGGAAACGCACACAACAAGATCCCCCCTAACTAGTATTTCGTCCCTCATTGTGCAGGTACCCACCCTCTCTCTCTCTCTCCCTTTATATTTTCTTTCCAACCAAACACCAAAACGACGAAATCTAGAGAGAGAGAAGGAGAGCATGGGCTAGCTCTTTCCTCCCCCCATCCAACCCCACCCCACCCCACCCCACGCCCACCCCCACCCCCACCCAAAACCCTAACTTCTCTCTCTCTCCTTACCCCTACCAAAACCCCCCTTAGCATATACATCACACTTGTCGGCTTAAATATCTCAATTTTTTTGGTTGTATCTGTATATTTGCATCGTCTGAAATCTAGGGTTCTTTTTTGGGGGACTATGTTTTGGGGACGACGACATTGATTTCTCTTTCGACAAGAATGTATAGAGAAAGAGGAGGTGGGGGATCGAGGTCGGAGTTGGGTCCCGTTGATCGGAAGCGAATCAACGATGCCCTCGACAAGCACTTGGAGCGATCCTCCCCCTTCACTTCCAGGTCTTTCAACGCCAAGGATAAGGATCGCTTGTCGGCTCAGTCCATTTTGACCGCCGCCAAGCCCACACCTGATCACAGGGACTCTCGCTCTGCCTCTTTGCCTGAAAACAAAGGTTCAGATGGTGATTCTCTCTCTCTCTCTCTCTCTCTATATATATATATATATATATATCTGGGTCTAGATTTCTCTTTGATTAGCTTTTCTCATTTGCATTGAAGCTCAATTATATAATGGCGTTGAAAAGATAATATCTTTTTGGAAACTACAAGTAGTGCTATATCCTAGTCCTTGAATTGTGTTGTTTGTAGGTATTGCTATTTTGAGGTTTCTTTGGAATTAATTAATATGAAACCTAAAGTATATTGGAAGTGTAGACAAACTTGAATGTATACATGCACATGCCTTACACTGTGTTTGGGAACTTAGGAGAGAAAAGAAAAGAAATGATTACTTAAGTAATAAGAGAAAAGAAAAAAAAAAAATGGTTGTGATTTCTCTCATTTTTGTTTGGATAAGGAAGAAATAAAAGAAAAGAAATGATTATGATTTCTCTCATTCTTGTTTGGTTAGATTTCACTAAGAGAAAAGAAAAGAAATTATTTTCTGTTATATTATCAAAATAACCTTTTTTATATTTTCAATCATTCTATTTCTTTTATTTTTATAGGGACAAAATTGGTATTATAAAAATAATGGTTTCTTTTCTCTCCCAATCTCTCCACTTTTGGGAAGATTGAAAATGAAGCTTATAAGAGAAATGAGTTTCTCCCCATTTCTCTCAATTTCTTTCCATTTCTCTCCACTTAGGTTATCCAAACAAGTAAGAGAAATGTATATCTTTCTATTTCTTTTCTTTTCTCTCCAAATCACTCAATCCAAACATAGCGTTAAAGTTGTGGTATTGATTATTATCTTGGGGAAAGATGAAAGTTGTTACATGGTGGAGTCATATGTCAGCTTTTGTTGTGAAATATATTGCATTATTAACTTCACCTTTGTTCTTGATCTGACTTGCCAGCCTCAAGTCAATTGATTCTCTTTACACTTATCTTTTCTTAACTTTGTTCCTAGAAACATCATGCTGCATGTTATGGTTTCTTGATTCAGTATTAGTGGAATAATTAGGTGCTAAAGCTTAGCTTACTTAATAGATAGCTATATATTGAACTGATTGTAACCTGCAGTTATAATAAATTTGAGTACAAAGAAATTCCCAAGTAAACCCAATTTGGCTCTTTTTTAACATATGCATATGCATTCAATTTGTTAATTGACCTGTTAAATATGCACTAAAAAGTCTAGGCATTAATTGACCATAGTTAATTTTCTAAGAGAACAAAAATATGGATGACCTAATTGTGGAATGGAAGCAAACCCAACCTTAAATGGTGACCTTGAAAATTTTAGGATTAAGTGGTGTAGCTATTTAGAGTGACTCATTATCCAGATCATATTTTGAGACTTTTGAGCAAAGAAGAGGACAGCTGCTTATCCACCAGTGACTAGTGTGCTGACTTTTCCTGGAAAGGGCTAGTGCTTTACCAATTTGCACTTTTTAACATATCTTTCAATAGAAAAACTATTGTTCCAAAAAAATAATTTTAGCTATCTTGGAAAAGATCTAGAAAGGAGGCATAGAACATCAATTAGTTAAACTAATATGGTGTAATTTTGCAATTTTGGCTGTTGAATGATTAATTTGAACATAATGAAACTTAAAAAGTGAATGTTTAATGCATTTTAGTAATTCTCTTAAATAGCTTATTGTGAATTTAAAATTTTCTACCTCATTAAGTGCTTTAATACATTCCAAGATTGAATTTGATACAAGTCTACCTAGTCATACCATGTTTATAAGTACATTGTACTTCATGTTCCTCTATCTATTTTGCATATTGAGACAATCTCTGGTAACAATTGATTGAGAACATTAGGAATAGAATGACAAAATTAGCAAAGGTTTCTTGCCAAGTTGCCATTACCCAAAAAAGGAGAGAAAAAGAGAGGTTAATTGGTTATATTCACATATTAAGAAGGTACAAAGATCTTGCATTCAAATTTGAATGGAACCTAGCAGCTCTAATTGATTAAAATAATGGGAGGAAGGAAGGGACATGGAGGTGGGAGGAGTTGTCAACTACAAGTCTCTTAAGAAGTGAACTTCATCTTACATTAATCGCTTATGTCCATTTAGGCTCCTTGAACATATCAACATGACTTCATCTTACATTAATTGCTTATGTCCATTTAGGCTCTTTGAACATATCAACATGACTTGCTATTTATATGTGTGTGTTTGCACATGCAAGAAAGGGAGTTATTGATTTGATTTGCAGAACTCTAAGCACTAGATGTTAGGATAAGAAAGAGAAACATGAATGTTGCCACTTGAAAGAAAATGGCAACTTGTAAATCAATAATGGTGGCCCAGCCTCTATGATGGTGCCGTGTAGGTCACCCCAGTGATGGAATTCTTATGTGAAGAGATTTGTGGTTTGGATTAGGACCACTCATTCCAAATCCATGCTCTTTTACAAGATTCTCTTCTCCTCTCTCTTGTATGTACATTCTCTTAGTAATCTCCCTCCCTTCCTTCATATATACGTACTTACCTACCTACCTACCTACCTATTTATTTATCTAGCTATGCAATATGCACTTCAATGATAAAGTTCAACTTCTCTTGAACAATCAGATGTCTTGTATTCCACCCCCACCAAGTAGCTTCATCTTTATGCAACGTGTAATGCTAGAGCTATATGATTCTGTCACATTTTTATTAATGGTGGTGTGCCGCTATGCATCATGTGGTGCTTGTGGGGAGAAAGAAACATGCATATTTTTTGAGATCAATTGAGAGAGCAAAAGCGTAAGTTGTCATTATTGCAAGGTTTTCATTTTTGTATAAATGATTTTTTTTTATGAATCTTTTTTTTTTTTTTTGGTGGGGGGGGGGGGGGGGGGGGGGTTAGATTTTATCTGTGGGCTCAATTTTCATGTTGAGCTTTTTTAATATGTATTTCATTTTGTTCCAAGGTTGTGCCCCTTTTGGTGCCTTATTTATACAATTTACTTGTCAGAAAATAATTATTCTCTCTTTATTTTTTCATGGTAAAATTAGCAGTCGCTTAATCTTATATAGAAGGTAAGTCTTTTTTTTTTTGTTTCTTATCTCAAACAATAATAGTAATAGAAACATGAGTTCAGTTTCACATGTTTGTTAATATATGAGCTTGGTTGGATGAAGCATGTATTTTTAAGGAACGAAATGTCCCAGGATGACTTTTAATTTTTCTCTTTTGTGTTGACACTGAGATGTGGTTGGGTACCGGGGTCCATTCAAGTGGATGTAAGGGAGACTGGTGAAAACTTAGATGAAGTCTTTGCTAACTATGTAATGTTAATTGAAATATGAGGAATTGACTTACTAACATGTGGTTCTTGTTCGCCTTGAATGGCAAATGGAAACACAGTGTGTTCTCTCCTCTGTGATTGGATTGATTGTTCTGTCCATTCACAATACGTTCATTTTACATAGCCGATCAAAGTTTAGATAACTTTTTAGAGTTTTATTGAGGGTTTGGTCATTATGTCTCTGGCTGTTGTATGTTCTGCATGATATGTTTACATCTGAAAGCAGTTCAGTAGTTTCTGTAGTGTGCATAACACAGTTTCTTGTTTCATGGTGTTTTGTCTTGCTTCCCGGTTCTCATCGTTGCTGATGCACTTCCAATTGAATGAATTGCAGAGGAATCTGAAACAGACAGTGAGGAGTCAGATGTTAGTGGTTCAGATGGGGATGATACATCTTGGATCACATGGTTCTGTAATCTGCGTGGGAATGAGTTTTTCTGTGAAGTTGATGATGATTACATTCAGGATGATTTTAACCTCTGTGGGTTAAGCGGTCAAGTTCCTTATTATGACTATGCGCTCGATTTGATTCTGGATGTTGAATCTTCTCATGGTAACCCTATTTTTTTTTAGAATCAATTGCATTTTTTTTGCTATGTTTATCCCTTCAAACGTTCATGCAAGTAGGATTATTTATGCTGCAGTTGTTCACATTAGCTATTTCATTTTCAGAGCTATCTACAGTTTTTTTTTGTAAATTCTGGAGTCTTAATTCTGAAATAAAGATATTTTAGTAATTGAAAACAATTTAGCCGTGCACTTGAATGGGGAAATCGGGAATGCAATTCACTGTGCTTTTGAAGCTTGTTATGATAATTTGATTAGACCATAAGGGTACAATGTGTCAGGGACCCTAACACTGATTCTTAGGGTCGTCTTCTACTATTTTTTTCTTTGCTTTTTATTTCAGTGAAATAATTGATGCTCTGAAACAGACTCTGCAATTCCAATTGCAATCCCTACTCATTCAATGTAATTAAAAGGTAAGCAATTGATCGAATTTTCTTTTAGCATCAAATTAAGAATGGTGATGATTGTTTGTGAGAACTGAGGGGAAAAGGTGCATTTTTGTTTTGGATGGGTAAAGTAATTTTATCAACAAGCATCAATTAGGCGCAAAGGAATATTTTCTCCACAACTTAAATTAAATAAAGTCAACAGGAGAAGAGGCAATATCATAAAACTTTCCCTTTTGTCAATAATTGGTTGATAGCAAAATCGTCTTCATTCTATAAGCTGAGGTTTCTACATCCTCAAAGTATGCCGGTTCGTCTTTTCTTCAAATACACTGCATTAGAAACAAAGGCACAGCCATCCAATTCTTCCTTGCCTGTGTAGTCTTGCTCATTGTCTTTGACCTTTCTTTGAAGTCATTGCATTAGAAACAAAGGCACAGCCATCTAATTCTTCCTTGCCTGTGTAGCCTTGCCCATTGTCTTTGACCTTTCTTTGAAGTCTTCTTGATCACTAGTTCAGTTGTTGAACTCTTTGCAATGAGTAAATTTGATGAGCTGAATGGTGTAGGTGATATGTTTACAGAGGAACAGAACGAATTAGTTGAATCAGCAGCAGAGATGCTTTATGGTCTAATTCACGTGCGATACGTATTGACAAGCAAAGAAATGGCTGCGATGGTGAGCATTGGGCCATTGTATCTGTTTATTATTTTTCTCAGTGCGATACGTATTGACAAGCAAAGGAATGGCTGCGATGGTGAGCATTGGGCCATTGTATCTGTTTATTATTTTTCTCAGTTCTGTGCTTCGATTAGCTGTTATGTCAGTGTACTTTTTAAATCTTTGACAGCTAGAGAAGTACACGAATGCTGAGTTTGGGCGTTGCCCAAGAGTTTACTGCTGCGGACAACCCTGCCTTCCTGTTGGTCAATCGGACATTGCTCGACAAAGCACAGTGAAAATTTACTGTCCCAAGTGCGAAGATATTTATAGCCTTCGATCCAGGTTCCAAAACAGTATCCTTTATTTCAATTTCAATTGGGCTGGAGCCACTGCTGAACTCCTGGCAGGGTGTGTTACTATGTGAACAGTTACTATTTTCTTGAGCTGCTTTCCCTCTCTATTATTAAGCTCACATTTTTCGTTTAGTTCCCATACTTTATTTTTCTTTTTCTTTTTCTTTTTTTCTCTTCCCTATTTCGAAGGAAGAAAAACAATGGTGAATTAAAACCTGGGAGTAAAAGCACAGAATCCAACTGTGGGTGACTTAAATCGCCATTTGATGGGCATAAGGATGGGTTTGAACTGCTGCTGCCCCCATGCGTTGTTAGGAAGTTTTAGTCTTTAGCAAGGGGGCATCCGGGAGGATTTGGTACAGCAATTTAAATTATCTTCAATATCCATTTAATTTAAACGCAAGAATACCCCAATAACATAAATAAAAGTACTACAAAAGTACAAATAATATATAAAAATATATTTTATAAGTAATAAAGGTTATTAAAAAGGGACAACAAGGGGGTGCAACTCATGTACAAAAAGGAAATGTAAAAAAGATCTACACTACCTTTACTCAAAAGAGACTATGAAATTCAACTTAAAAATAAACTCCTTTGCATCAAAAGTCCCATTGTTACATATTAAGGCCAAGTTTGGGAAGTTTAGAATAAGTGTACTTTTTGACTTTTCTTGTATTATGTGTAAAAAAAGTAGAGAGGAGATGTTGATTGATGTGACTCAAAAAAGATAAAAAAATGAAATAAGTGCACTAATATGATCAGAATGTATACTAAATGCATTACTGCTATATGTTGGATGTTAAATATTGTCAGCAATGAAGCATGGGTGTTTTGAAAAATATGTCGTACTCATACCAGGTACTTACCGGCATATGGTACCTTGTATGGTACTTCTGTATACATACCGGGTACACGAAACACATACCCAAATTTTGTCTTAATTTTTGACGTACCTAGTATATACCCGAGTCATATCATACCGTAATTAAAACAATATTTTCTTTTACCATAACATGATTTTAAAATTAAATTATGATTTGTACGTTATTTAATATATTAACATTTAATTTTGATTTATATCTTTACTTTTGATATTAAATGTTAATTGTAGGTTGGACCTTAACAAATTAAACCATTTAATTAATTTTGACATTACTCTAAATTAAAAATAAATATTTTTTTACAAACGTACCAAGCCGTATCCATATCCTATTTTTTTTGAATTTTATTATATTGACATACTTATATCATACCAGTACTCGTACCCGTATCCGTACCCGTACCCGTGCTTCATAAATTGTTAGTGACCTAAAGTCTTTATTTATTTTATTTATATATTTTTTGAACTACTTCAGAGTTGAAACAACTTTTATTTTTGTGTTGTTTATAAGAAAGTGTTATCAGATTCTATTGCATTCGACCTCAATGAGGGGGGGTTGTAACCATAGTTTAGACCACTTTCCAGTGATTTGCTTTTTGTGCTCCAGTCAATGTTTCTTTTAGTTTCTGTAACTTTACCTAGACATCGATGGAGCCTATTTTGGAACAACATTTTCTCATTTGTTTCTGATGACTTGCGGGCACCTCAAACCTCAAAAGGTGTCACAAAGCTATGTCCCAAGAGTATTCGGCTTCAAGATCCACAAGCCATGATGCTGGAGTTCCAAGCTGTTGTTGGGCCATGATTTCCTAGCTGCTGATTGGGGTGGGAGTTCCTATCATAGCCTGTATGTTGGTAATTCTCTTCTTTTGGGGGGAGTTGATGATTTTAACAATACAGCTAGAGTTCAGAGGGTCTCCCAAGCTGTCACAAACTAGGTTTACCTTTTAAAAATGATGTGGGAAATATCTGAGAAAGATATTCGACTTCCATGTCAAACTATTTCATCTTTTTAGTTTAGGTGCCTATTTTATGTGTTTGATTTATAAAGGACACCCAGATTTATGTGAAAAACCTCCTACGTAGAGTAGAAAAACCGCAGTGCAAATATAATCTCCACTATATCAAAAGAATGGGTTCACAGTATTTCTCCCCTCAACAGGGAGTACACTCTCCGCTCAACGCACTAGTGGCTAAACTCTCCAAATAATAGGTAAACTCAAACTCTCTCAAAAAAGGAGGTATACGACACACGTTTTTTGCCCAAATTTTGAGGAATACAGCAAAAAGAGATATCTCTCACCTGTCGCTCCACTCAACTCTTGCTCTACTTGAGGAAAAAAAACTTCAATACAACGGTGATACCATGTCATTGGTATCACCATCCAATCATTTCTTATTTTTTACCCTCCATGTATATATGATAAGACAATTATTGGGCTGACCCTCCACATAATGTAACTTTATTGTTTGTTGGTCATACCATGTTTTACTCCTGCCTTAGAAGCTCCCTCGAATAGGGTAGTTTATAGTTGAGATTGAGTCCTAGGAAAACCAAATCCCATCTGTCTGACCACATTTTACTGTGCTATTTTTCTAGATAAAGATCTGTGATAGAAAATCAGCAAATATGTTTGCTGCTGTATTTATTTCTACCCACCGAAAAAATTC
This sequence comes from Camellia lanceoleosa, assembly GCA_025200525.1. NCBI lineage: Eukaryota > Viridiplantae > Streptophyta > Magnoliopsida > Ericales > Theaceae > Camellia > Camellia lanceoleosa. The sequence continues at coordinate 190,041 of JANUSC010000178.1, read as the reverse complement.
ATGCTTCACAACCTCCTTTTCAATTGCTTGAACTTGCTCTTTCTTCAATTGTGAAAGAGCATTTACCATCTTTGAGATTTTGCGTCAACATCTTCATTAATGATATTTGGTGAGGTGGACCCTAACACATTCCTTGAAACCAAAGAATTTCTCTTTTAAGTCTAGCTCTAGAAATATGAACCACACAACCTTAATTTGTTTCTTGATCAAGCAAACCAATAAAATCCTGTAAAGGATTCACACAAAAGTATGCTATGGAAATAGGAGGCAACAAAAAACAAAAAGAACAAAAAAAACACCCACAAAACCATTCACAACATATGAAGAAAGTTATACATTTCTTCCACAATGAAACTACAAGGCACGGAAAAGTGAAAAGATTTGAAGAAAAATTACAAAGATATTGTGTTTGCACCTATCACTCCAAACATCAAGTAATTCACTTTTGCATAATCCATAAACCTACCTCTGTTGCCAACACCCCTATTATCCACAAACTAAAAACAAAAAATTGCACTGCCACCATCAAACATCAATACAAATGCTGCCATCAAACATCAATACAAACAAATTCACATTTAGACCTTTAGATTCTGTTTGGACATACATGTTTTAAATGAAGGGATTTGAGGTTAAACATTACAATAATTGTGGGAGCCGAATAAATAGAAGAGTTGGAAGGGATGTATCCTAGAAGTCAGAGACTGTTCGGCTCCGTACTAATCAACTAAGATACCGAATACATTGAGATTGCCGAATAGACGGGGAGATGTATGTTGGAATAAACAAAAGGATAATAAGTAAAAAGTGGGCTCTGGACCCGAGGTCCAGAGAATGAGTATAAATACAAGAGCTTCAGATTTAGAAAGGTATGTAAGAATCACTTCAATAAACTTAGTAAACAAGCTTTCTTGAGTATAAGAACCGACTTACTGTCGAAGTGCTAACCCGGCACCCGTCGAGTGTTTGTCTTTGCGGTGACTAGTGAGGATCAAGAGCGTCTCAGATCTGAAGAGTATTTCGAACCACTCCCCACAATTGGCGCCGTCGTGGGAATACTCAAGTACATCCATGGAAGGCGTGACTCAAGATTCTCGATAGCCACCGACGTGATCACACTGAGAGTCGACCTCACTCGGCAAATATGCTCGAGAAGGAAATCATCGCCGCAAGACGTGTCTTGAATGTCGATTCTAAGCGACTTCAAGACAGAGGCGATGCTAGCCATCATGGAACGAGCCAAAAGACCAAACACGTTTAGACAACACCGTCGGCGAGAACGGCGCCACCGCGATCCGGCCTTGAAATAGCAAAGTCCAAACAAGCAGTCGCCGGTTTACGAGCGACCCCCAAGGCGGCGATCTACTGCTCGGGCAGACAAAGAAAACATCGACGCTTCGTTGTGCTTGATCGATTACTTTGAGGAGTTGACAAAAGGCGAACGTCTCCAAAGTGTTCGCATGATAACATCCATATGATATCTGACTGAAAGCCCGCCGTACATGCAATCCAGTCCCTCGGGCCTCGAAGAACTCACGCCCGACCAAAGCGACCGAGAATCGCCAAGCATCACCTTCGGCGACTCGATTTGATCGGCGTAACACTCCTCACATCGATCCATTGGTTGTCGCGCTCTGGCGTAAACTGGTTCACCGTCGAGCAGCGTTCTTATAGACCGAGGCAACACCGGAGGTCATGTATTATAAAACCTTCATCAAACTCGGGTTCACCGAATCGGACTGACTCGACCCTTATCCACTATTCGGCTTCAATGCCAACCCGAATACCCAATGGAAAGATCAACCTACCCGCTCGGCGGGTTCGAGCGATGGATGTAGAATTCGGTCGTCCATTGCCATCCCGATACAATCTCATCATGGGCGATCGTGGTTGCATACCTTCTGTAGCCGTCCCAAGCACCTACCATCAATTGTTACGTTTCCCAACAGAACACGACATTGAGCAGATCCGCGGCTCCCAAAAATCGGCACAAGCATGTTACCTCCTGGCCGCCAAAATGCCAAAGGAATTGTAGGTAAACTCCATTGAGGTACCCAATCGGGAAATCCTGGATGATGTCGGGCGGCAGCCAAGCGAAAAGGCCACAGAAGGTTTAGACCGAGTTGACATCAATGGAAGCCCAGAAAAGTTCTTCATGATCGGCACCTCTTTAAACCAAGCCGATAGATAACAGCTGATCTACTTTCTACTCGCCAACCTCGACGTCTTTGCGTGGACTTAGTACGAGATGCTGGGTATAGACCCATCAGTTGCATAGCACCACCTGAACGTCGACCCCACATGCAAGCCCATCATTCAGAAAGGCTGTCGGTCTGCTGCAAAGCACACTGCTGCCGTCATAGAAGAAGTCGACAGACTGCTTGACGCCGGGGCAATTAGAGAAGTCACCTACCCCACGTGGCTCTTCAACACAGTGGTGGTGAAGAAGAAAAATAGAACTTGGTGAGTGTGCGTCGATTTCATAGATCTGAACAAAGCTTGCCCCAAGGATTGCTTTCCCTTACCTAGAATCGACCAACTCGTCGATGCAACGGCGCGCCACCAACGCATGAGTTTCCTCGATGCTTTCAGAGGCTACCATCAGATCGCCATGTATCCGGATGACCAGGACAAAACTACATTCCTCACCCCAAGAGGAACCTACTGCTACAAAGTTATGCCTTTTGGGCTGAAGAATGCAGGGGCAACTTACCAAAGACTGGTCACCACTATGTTTAAAGAACAACTTGGCCACACTATGGAAGTCTACATCGACGATATGGTGGTCAAGTCCAAAGAAGAACAGGATCACATAGCCGATCTAGAGAAGACATTCGGCATCTTGCGCAAATACAAAATGAAACTGAACGCCTCCAAGTGCGCGTTTGGAATCGGCTCCGGCAAATTCCTGGGTTATATCGTCAACCACCGTGGAATTGAAGCCAACCCGAGGCAAGTCACAGCAATCTTGGAACTCGGTTCCCCCCGATCAGTGAAAGAAGTCCAAAAGTTGATGGGGATGGCCGCTGCACTCAATAGATTCATCAGTCGGTCAACAGACCGCTGCAGACAATTCTTCCAGATGCTACGTCAAGGCAAAGCTTTTGAATGGTCCACCGAGTGCGAAGCAGCTTTCACCGGGCTCAAGACTTACCTCCGGTCAGTACCTCTCTTGACAACACTAGCTGCCGGTGACCCCCTCATTCTGTATCTGGCAGTCTCCTATAGGGCCGTCAGCGTCGTACTATTAAAAGAAGAAGAATGGCAGCAACGGCCAGTGTATTATGTGAGCAAGGCAATGGTCGATGTTGAGACACATTATCTTCCGCTGGAAAAACTCATCCTAGCCTTGGTCATGGCAGCAAGAAAACTGATGCATTACTTCCAGGGGCATAGCATTGGGGTGATAACAGATTATCCCCTTCGATCAGTACTACGGAGTGCAGAAGCATCATGACATGTTTCAAAATGGGCTCTTGAACTCGGCCAATATGACATTCAGTTTTTACCCAAAACCGCAATCAAGGGCAGTCTTTGGCCGACTTTGTTGCGAATTCCTGAGCGGGCTTCCGACCTTAAACTGCCGATGTTCTTCCAAAGGTGAAGTTCGATCAAAGCCGAATGGAGAATTTATGTCGGGATATTTGGCGACTATCTTGTGATGGATCGTCTAACCAGCGAAATTGCTACGGCGTAGTAATCATATCTCGACGGCAGATAATAAAGTCAAGCTTGGCTTTGAAGCATCAAATAACGAGGTAGAGTATGAAGCCCTCTTAACCGGTCTCTGAAATGCACATATTCTCGGCTCGGCGTTTGCTAGTGTTTTATGACTCAAAATTGGTCATCAACCGGCTAAAGAAGTCTGCAAAAAACGACCGTATGGCGGCCTATATGAAAACGGCCAACTCTTTGCTAACGAAGTTTGACCATCACGAACTGAACCAAATAACACGTGATCAGAACACATACGCAAATACCCTGGCATGCCTAGCCTCCGCCATCACTTCTGAGCTCAAACGGACCATTGAAGTAGGTTTCATCTCGGAGCCGAGTATTGGACCTTCGGAGGAAACCCACGTCAACGTTATAGAATCCGCATCAAGTTGGATGGACCCCATTGCCGGATTACTCTATTCTGAACAACTCCCAGAGGACAAAAAAGAAGCACACAAGCTACACAATAAGGCCTTGCGATACTATCTGGATCCACAAGGAGGGCTTTATAAAAAGTCCCTCTCCGGTCCCTATTTGGAATGCGTACACCCGGATAAAGTGGATGAGCTTTTAAGTGAGATACATGAGGGCAGTTGTGGTGTCTACTCTGGCGGATGCTCCCTGGCCCATCGAGCTATAACACAGGGGTATTATTGGCCGACAATGAGAGCCGATACAGAAAATTATGTTAAAAGATGCGAAGAATGCCAAAAGTTTTCCCCACTAACCCATTTGCCCGCCGAAGGGTTGAACTCTATCACCAGTCCCTGGCCGTTTGCTCAATGGGGGCTTGATATCGTAGGACCGTTGCCAAGGGCCCTAGGAAACAAGCAATTCTTAATCGTAGCAACAGATTACTTTACAAAATGGGTCGAGGCGGAGGCTTTAACACATATACGAGATACCGACATAAAGCGATTTGTATGGAGAAACATCATTACGCGATTCGGCATTCCAAGAGCTCTCATCTCAGACAATGGCACCCAGTTCGATTGTGGCATATACCGAAAACTGTGCAGCAAATATGGTATCGTGTCTTACTTCTCTACGCCTGCATACCCCCAGAGTAACGGTCAAGCCAAAGCCTCTAACAAAACCATCTTGGACGGCATCAAAAAGAGGCTGGAAAGAGCTAAAGGCAAATGGGTCGAAGAATTGCCGAGTGTATTGTGGGCGCATCGCACAACGCCGAGGAGGTCCAACGGAGAAACGCCGTTCGCTCTATGCTTCGGAACCCAAGCAATCTTACCCTTGGAAATCGGCCTCCCGACTTTGAAATCGCAAGCCTTTGATACGGGCCGAAATGACATGATGCTCGCCCTGGACCTGGATCTAATCGAGAAACGAAGTGACCGCGCCCTAGCCTTCATGGCACGGTATTAGCAGCAGCTCGCTAAGTCGTACAATCAACGAGTTCGATTCGTAGTTACACCCAGAGAGCCGGTCTGAAGAAATACTTCAGGTAGGGAGACCGGCCGGAAAGCTGGTCGGCCAGGGGCGACCCTATCAAGTAGACTCCATTGCAAGAACAGGGGCATATCGGCTCTCGGACATGTCAGGAAGAAGCCTGCCACGGCCTTGGAATTCAACGCATCTACGAATATTTTACCAATGACCCGATTTGTGGGCTTGGTACTTGTACATACTCTGCTGTAATGCAAAAGTTTCTCGCTTTTATGCCTCAACTCATACGCTTCTTAATGGCCGAATAAGTCTCCGGATTCGGAGCGCCCTTCGTGGATACCACGATTGGCCCAACAAGTCTCCAAATTCGGAGCGCTCTTCGTGGATACCACGATTGGCCGAATAAGTCTCCGGATTCGGAGCCCCTTTGGGTGCATGACATCTAAGGGCCGAATAAGTCTCCGGATTTGGAGCGCCCTTCGTGGGGATGACAATTTAACTGACCAACTACATGGTTCCTAATTGGAGCTGATCGATACATGTTCGAATGTTTACATCACGCAATACAAAAGCTGACAATAAATTGAGATAGGGCGTTTAATTACGCGCAAAACATTTCAAAAGCTGCTAATAAAGAAATTCTATTTATTCAAAAGCCGCCAAACATTTCAAGCATTTAATAAAGTAATTCTATTTATTCAACATTATGGCCCACTAAGTCGGCGTCTTCGTCGTCGCTTTTCTCAATTTCGAACTCGGGATACGGAAGGTAATGCCGATGATATAGGGGTGAAGCCGAATTTATGCCCACGGACCCAAGAGCTTCCACGGTTTGAAGGGTGATCCAGCCATGCTTGAAACCACGATTTTCGCATTGGAAGACTTCCTCAGCTAGGTCTATTTTGGTCTTCTTGATCCCGGCCTTCAAGCCGTCCTGATATCCTCTCTCATAACCCGAGGCCTCTCAGTTCGCCTTCTCTCCCATGTTTTTCACTTCAACCCGAGGCCTCTCGGCCGCTCGAACACTCTTCAACTCCCGAAGCTCACTCTTAGCCTTTTTCGCGCAAGCCTCCAGACTACGGTTCCTTTTGTTATTTTTCTCACTCTCACGTCGGGCTTCGCGCAGACGCATCCCGACTTCATAAGCGCTATACAGTCCCTTGACAGCCCCATGTATGTCATCCCGAAATACTTCGAAATCTTGACGTCCGACCCTCGACTGTTGGACCTCCGGCGAAAAAATTTGCCGAGCGAACTCGACTGCCACATCTGGGTCTTTAATTATAGAATTCGCCTCCGTCATTGGTCTATTCTTCACGAGAACTGCAAAACTCAACGGTCGTGGCGCCACGTCAGGCTCAACTTGCGGTCGTGGGCGCAGGGAATCTCCCCGTTGTCCGTCCTTTCGGGGTGATCTGCTTCGACGACTAGGGGGCCTCTCTTTTTCCCGATCCATGGATGCTCTTCTTCCCGTGTGAATAGGCTCGCTTCTGCGATTCATTTTGACTGCTGAACCCAGCCAATGTTGGCCCCTGCCAGGTTTGGATCAAGCCTGAATAGAAATGAGTCAAGTTGTTGGCATGAACTCGTCCATTTATTCTGGGGTACATGCAGCTCCCTCGAGAAAACTTCAGAAAGATCGAGCGCGCCAAACGTCAGATGCCCTCACCACTGATTGAGCGAGCCATCGGCTCGTTCGGTTCCTCAGGCTCACGCCCTGGCTAAGGCAAAGACAGATTCATTAATCTATTCGGCTATATTTCAAGCGCTATCGCCGGTTAACCTAAGATCGCTGGGGCAAGGGCGGATTCATTGATCTAGCCGGCTATATTTTCAAATGATAACGCCGAGTAATTTATGTCTTAGCCAGCCCTCGATTCAGAGCCATCGGCTCGTTCGGTTCCTCAGGCTCGTGCCCTGGCTAAGGCAATGGCAGATTCATTAATCTAGCCGGCTATCTTTTCAAGAGATCATCGAGTAATTTATGCCTCAACCAGCCCTCGATTCAGAGCCATCGGCTCGTTCGGTTCCTCAGGCTTGCGCCCTGGCTAAGGCAAGGGCAGATTCATTAATCTATTCGGCTATATTTCAAGCGCTATCGCCGATTAACCTAAGATCGCTGGGGCAAGGGCAGATTCATTGATCTAGCCGGCTATATTTTCAAATGATAACGCCGAGTAATTTATGCCTCAGCCAGCCCTCGATTCAGAGCCATCAGCTCGTTCGGTTCCTCAAGCTCGCGCCCTAGCTAAGGCAAGGGTAGATTCATTAATCTAGCCGGTTATCTTTTCAAGAGATCACTGAGTAATTTATGCCTCAGCCATCCCTCGATTTAGAGCCATCGGCTCGTTCGGTTCCTGAGGCTCGCGCCTTGGCTAAGGCAAGGGCAGATTCATTAATCTATTCGGTTATATTTCAAGCGCTATCGCCGGTTAACCTAAGATTGCTGGGGCAAGAGCGGATTCATTGATCTAGCCTGCTATATTTTCAAATGATAACGCCGAGTAATTTATGCCTCAGCCAACCCTCGATTCAGAGCCATCGGCTCATTCGGTTCCTCGCTCGCGCCCTGGCTAAGGCAAGGGCAGATTCATTAATCTAGCCGGCTATCTTTTCAAGAGATCACCGAGTAACTTATGCCTGAGCCAGCCTATGATTCAAAGCCATCGGCTCATTAAACCCATGAGCCCGCACTCGCTAAGGCAAGGCGATTCCTTAGTCTGATTGTCCGAGCTCAAAATTAAGTAATATCATTCTTCATCAGCAAAATTGAGCACAACTCATGACATTTTATATATGTAAAATAAATAAGCTATAAGCCCGCACAAAAATGTCTGACAAAACAATTGTAACAATACATCTGTGAAATCGTAATACCTTTGTGAAATCCTAACAATCAATTGCCCAGCTCAGCCTTCGGAATCAGTCTCCAACGGCTCGACATCCACTTGCTCATACTAAGACCGGCATAGTCGGTGAAACTCCACCGCAAAGAAGGGCTTTATGCCGACCATGCTTGAACCCTTGTTTTGAACCGCGGGACTGGTCCACATATTCGTGAGCCCAAAGATCTTTCCCGGCCAATACTTTGGAAGCAGCCGCCTTCATGTCGCCTAACTCGGCCTCCAGTCAACCGCCTGGGACAATCTCGGTGCCGCTTGTCGCCCGCTTCTTCGGTGTCCGCCGGATTGATCTGCAATGCGAGCCTTTTTTACTTCGCCTCGGCCCGAAGCTTCCTTTGTTCGCTCTCAAAATCGCATCCTTGGCCCTCTTCCTTCCGCCTTCTCGGCTTTGAAGCGGTCAATCTGTTTGACGGCGTCGAGATGCCGACGTCCCATGTCGGCTATCCTTCCGACGGTCTGCAAAGGAAGAACCCAAAAACATAACCTCAACAGTACTTGGATAAAGTGAAGAAAAGTCAGAATACGTACCAGAAGTGCCGATTGCGCGGCTAGTGTTGTCGCATTCAGATCTGGTTCCACCCGAAAAGCCTCCATATCAGACGGCAACGACATGGACGTAGCCACATCGAATGCGACTTCAGGATCTTTAAGCGCCGAAGCGTTAGAGGGAACCGGCATGTCCTTTACCATTGGACGAATGACAAAAGGAACAACCTCATTAGATCCCTCCAATCGAGGACGCTTACCACCTTGTTCGTCTGAACCGGCCTTGAGGTCAGTAGAGCGTTTCTTTGCCTTTTCCTCAACTTTTTGGCCGACTTCCCCGACCAACGGAGATTCGGCACTCTGACCTTTTTCCGTCTCCTTTACAACCCCCAAGGACTTTGATTCGACAACAGGGAGGGGGAGTCGAGATTCGGTGGCGGGCGGTATTTCAGACGAAAGGCCCTCCGCTCTTCGCCGTGCGGCTAACCTCTCCGCATTCGCCTTTTTGGCAAGCTTTGTCGGACTCAATCCGGCCATATCCGCGGAGTCTATGATGGGAAGATCCTCTAAGCATTGAAAAACGTCGGCAGAAGAAAGATCTCCTGGTCCCGATGTAAATGGAGGATCGGCGGGATCCAATACCTCCTCAGACTCGTTCTCGGATTGATTTGATCCGGCGATATCAGCTACCTCATTTCGCTCCGAATCGAACCCTACAAAGCCTACCTGCTTCAAGTTTTTGAAGTCAGACAAAATAAGAGCAGTAAGGGAATCTTCACCCTTCGAAATCGGTATGTTTTCCGCCGCTGAGAAGGTTGTGTATGTCGGGTCGTAACAAAGCAGAATGTGAGCCGCCCTCCCCTGTTTCTGAAGACTTCGACGGCCGAAATACCTGAGAGCAACCCTAATATCTGAAAGAACGGCGTTGTGGGTTGAAGATAGTACCTTTTTCAAACCCCTCCTTGCACGAGACGAAGCCGTAAGATTTCAATGGAATAGGTTTTACAATAAAAATGAACACATGACAAAAACAAGGAGATACTCGACGACCTGGCTCGCCTCTCCGTCAGGAATAGGGTCAACACGATCCTTCCCTTCGCCAAATTCCCAGTTACCCTGGACAACGACCATAACATCATCAACTCGTTTCCCAGAGCTGGAAAGCATAGTGATTAGTTGATGGTCGGTGTCCTTAGCTCTAAGGAAATAACGCCCTTGTCGACCGGAGGACTTAGCCAAGGCATAGTAGTGCCAGATAGCCGAAATGCCAAGGTTAATTCCAAGGCGACGATTCAACACTACAATCCCCATTATAATTCTAAAGAAATTCATGTTAGGTTGAGAAGGGATTAAATCCCAATAGCGAAGCACAACCCTTAGAAATGGGTGTAGAGGGAAGCGGACTCCACCCTCTGCGATTGACAAGAGAGGAAAGACGATTGTGGTTTCGTCCTCCCTCTCCATGTCAAGGGTGCCGTCTACCAAAAGTGATAGACAGACGTCATCAGGAATAGAGAAATAGCGTCTAAAACCAGCAATTCGATCTGATGAGAGGAGGTCTTTCAAATGTGTCGCCATACTCTACAGTTGACATAGATATGCCAAAGAATAAAATGGGAATAGTTCTCGAAGCAAAGAAATGGAAAACTTACAGAGTGTGAAGAAGATATTGGAGGAGACAAAATTGCAAGAACGATCCGAAAGGCAACCCAGCGACCAGTATCATGGAATGTGAATCCGAAAGGACGCCAATCTTTAAAAACGCAATGAATAGGTATGTACGAAGAGGCGAGAAGTCGGTACGACAACCAAAAAGGGGTGTACTTAGATGTATGCTTTGTGGGCCCAATCACCAAAATTTTGGTTGGGTATTCAAAATTCGGAACCAAGCACTCCAGCCAACAGACGTTGGAAGAATGCTTGGGGGGCAATTGTGGGAGCCGAATAAATAGAAGAGTTAGAAGGGATGTATCCCAGAAGTTAGAGATTGTTCGGCTCCGTACTAATCAACTAAGATACCGAATACATTGAGATCGCCGAATAGACGGGGAGATGTATGTTGGAATAAACAAAAGGATAATAAGTAAAAAGTGGGCTCTAGACCCGAGGTCCAGAGAATGAGTATAAATACAAGAGCTTCAGATTTAGAAAGGTATGTAAGAATCACTTCACTAAACTTAGTAAACAAGCTTTCTTGAGTATAATAATTGACTTGCCCATCGCAGTGCTAACCCCGGCACCCCCGACTGGAGTGTTTGTCTTTGCAGGTGACTAGCTGAGGATCAAGAGCATCTCCCAAGATCTGAAGAGTATTTCCAGAACCACTCTCCCGCAATAATATAAAAGGGTTGGCTATTATAAATAAATTGAGAAATTAAAGGAAAAGAGAGAGTGAAGTTTAAATATTTTATTAGATCTTTATACAACTCTAATCTTTAGTGTGAAGGATTTCAAATCACAACTTTTAAATTGTCATTTCAAATTCATCGTAGTAAAGCTCTCAGATGACCATATCCAAATTTGAGATATGCTCTTCCAATGAGTTATGATTATTGCCAAATTCCTTTTATTTCAAATCCATAAATCCAAATGCAGCTTTAAGGTTTACACTTGTATATTCAAAGAACAAGAGAAGAAAAGACGACCATTCTTCCTTTACTTCTCACAAGTTTTCAAACAGTGCCTAAAGTTCCCATTTGAAGACTAACCAATCACAGCCTAAATTTTTTATCTTTAGTACAAAAACATTCCAAGTCCAAATTCGCTTTTTCCACAGTTCCCCTCAGCCTCAGGCATTATAAAATGATTTCCAATCAAAAGAAACATGAAAACAACATGGCATTGACCATCACCAAACCTCATGGCAGCAATGCTCAATTCAAATACAACTACCAAAACTTCAAATTGGAAGTAGAAAAAAAAAACACAAATCTGACACAGATCAGGACAGTCCATTTCAACAAATTAATAGCACATACGTACATACAGATATGTTTGGCAAATGCTGATAATTTTATACATCAACACATTGTTTGACTAGAAAATTACCTTCTTCCCTCTTTCTATGTATTTGACTGCTAGAAGCTCCTTTGTCTTCTTATCCCTCACCAATCTTGCCACTCCAAAATTCCCAGAACCAAGTTCTTTCAATGGCTCATATTTTTCCTCCATCCCAACACACCCCCAACTCAAAAACCAACAAAATCCAAACCAAAAACCTCAATACCCACCAAAGAAAACCAAAAACCCAGATGAAAAACCACAAAATTCACAGAGAGAGAGACAGAGAGAGATTGTTTCAAAAATGTAAGACCCACCCAACCAAACCACATAAAAAAAAACCCAAAAGATTCTGCTATTATAAGCCTTCCTTTGGCATGCCAAAAATCTCCCTTTTTTTTTTTTTTTTTTTAAAGGTTATTTTAGAAATAAAAATATAAAATAAATTAAAAAATTTATAAGATAAAATGTTATATTTAAATTATAAATTTTTTTTTCTTTTATAAAAATTTTAAAAATTATTTTAAACAAAATTTTATAACTCTAATTTTATTAAAAAATTAAAAAATCAACTCATAACTCAAACGAAAAGGAAGCCGGTCTAAATCAAAATAATTTAAAAAAATCAGAGTGAACTGTACATGATACATAGACATAGACATGTATTAAAGGACACGTGTGGAGGAAGGGGTGGCTTCAAAGGGTCGGCCATTGGAGGCTATGATGCTGACAATCTCTGACACTGGTTGTCAAGAAGTTATTGATTAATTCTTGGCATTGTGACGTGGTGCTCCATTCAATATTTTGAAAATTGAATCGGTTAATCAATCGAAAAAATAATCAGATAAATGGATTATTAATTTAATTGTAAGCGAATAGGAATTTAATCGTGAAATTATAATTATATCATAAATATATTAAAATTTATAAGTATAAAAAATATAACTATTAAATTTATAAAATTAATAAATAATAAACATTTAAAAAAAATATTTCTTAAAATTTATTCTACATTTTTTATAGATTGATTTTTAGTGAAAGATAATATTAAATATATAATATATATATTTATTACATTATCAACAATTATGCTGATAGTTTAATAGTTTGAGTGCTTATTTTTTATGCACTTAATTCCATGTTCAAGTCTTCTCCATAACATATTTTTGGAAGAAATTTTAATTCTTAAAACTCGACCGATTCTTATATTGACCCGTGATCAATTCATCGGTTATTCTGATTGAACTAGCAATTCTTCTGATTTCCAAATTCTAAGCTAATTTTTAACATAGTGTAGGTTTGGAAGGTCATTCAGGTCAGAATTAGGTCTCATCACCGGTTTGACCGGTCTGATTTGAATTTGAAAACCAATTTGACCGGCCTGATTTGGATTCAAAAACATTAGCTCCACTAATACGCTAATGAAAAGAATAAAATTTACGATTTTATATATTAACTGATTGAAAATACAAAAAATATGAGAATTTGTAATTGACCAGACGTGGCGCCTAGATCAATCAATAATTTTCTTGTTGTGGGGTTGTGGTGCGTAGGTTTAAGCGTGAATTCAAAGACATGGCGCACGATAAGTCACTGTTTTTGGGTCTGTTGTGTTTGAATTGTGACAGTATGGGCCTTTTGTGGGCCCCTAAGTCAATGAATTGGGTTTTTTGTTGTGTACGTGCCAATAGTGGGCCTGGGTTCTGAATATTACCCAACAAATCTTACCCGACCTCAGAGGTTTATCCTTGTTTATTACTTTTGTCTTAGAAAAATGTTTGGGAACACTAAAAAGAGAGCACTAAGGGAAACACTAATGATGTGACAGTGGGCCTGCTCACTTTCTATGCCTTGTTTTTGTTTTTTATTTTTTATTTTTTGTTATTTTCAATACATTAGTACTATTAGTAATGTAATTTTTTAATGGTCTAAATCATTATTGTTTGTCTTATATTTTAAAGTGGTCCAAGCTCTTACAATCGCATGAAGTCAGTCTACGTGCCCTAGGGAATCAATGATATAGGCTTAACATAATGTTACATTCACACTATTTATTTCTTCAAAAATTTTCAAATGTAACGAAAAGATGTATGTAAGAAATGTTTTAAAAAAATATTAGAGTGTTAGTCAACTTTTTTTAATTTTGTTTGTCATAAAAGAATTTAAGAAAAGAAATTATGTGAATAAATAATTTTTTAACTTATAAATTGTAAAAATTAATAAACTTATTTACTTATAGAGTTGTATTTTGAGTAAGTTGTTAAATCCTGATTTGAAAAGAAAAAAATTATTTGGCTATGAGTTTTTGAAAAAAGTTTTGAATTAAATTTTGAATTTTTGAAATGAGAAAAGTTATTTGATTATAAGTTTTGAAAAGAGTTTTCAAAACTTAATTCAAAAACTTATAACTTATAACCAAATACACAATTCAAAACTCTATTGAAATATCTACTCAAAACTCATAACCAAACGCTTTTTAAAATTTAATTCAAAAAAATAATTATTGAAAATAATAATTTTTTTATTTAAAAAATTAAAAAATCAGAAAATATTTTTATTTAGAATATTAAAAATATATATTATTTTTTGTTTTAAAAAAATACTCAACTAGTGCTTTAAAATCACTTTTGATTGTATATTTAGTTGGTTTTTTTTTAATTGTTTTGTTTAAAAACAATCTAAAAAAATTTATATTTAAAAAATATCAAAAATATATATATAATTTTTGTTTTCAAATAACAGGTTGTAATTATAAAAAAAAATCTTTATTCGATCAACCGGGCGCAATCGGTAGACCCAATCTGCAAATTCAAAATTTAAAAACTTTACTCTATCAAACATGTATTGGAATGTATAATCAAATGTGACACTGGAATCAATTTTTGAAAACGTAAATCAAACATAGCATTTAAATATAAGGATGGAATTAGGATAAATTACAAATACATTCCTTAAGATTTGATTAAAATATGAATCGCCCCCTGTGGTTTTGAAAATTACATTCCACTCCTTGAAATTTCTAATTTCATAACAAAATAGTCCCTTTTGTTAATAAATCATTAAGTTAATTAACAGTTTTTAATGATGTTAAAAATATGTTTCAATTAATAATTTAGATAATTTTATTATTGTATAGGAGAGTAATTATGAATTTCATTTTCTTAGTTAATTTTGTTAAATAAAAAATTCTAATAAGGGGGTATTTATAATTTTTCAAACCACAAAAAATAATCTATATTTTAAACTAATCTCAAAAGATATATTTATAATTTACTCGTAAAATTATGATTTGAAACTTAAACCACACAGAGCCGATTGTTATTCTTGAATATATATATATATATATTTTTTTTGGCATAAATCTATCTAAACAATAAAATACACTAGTGGCACTGGCATGTGTATAAATGTATTTAGAAATTGATATGTTCTATTTTTTCTATCTATGTAAAGATTGATGAGTTTTTTTTATCCATCTAAATCTCAGTCATGCGTAAAAGTCTCTATATTTAGCTCCATTACAATTAATAGATGAAACTCAAATCAGGCCTTTTACAATTTTATAAAAATAATAAAAAGTTGACTTTACATTCAATATATACACACATACATAGGTATCTGAAGTGTGAATTGTGTGATGTGTGAAAAATAATTTTTTTCTTAAAAAAAGAGAGGCAAAAAGCAATTTAAAAGAAATAAACCCAAGCCCTTAAGGAACACAAATAAATAGCTTCAACCGTTGTTCTCATAGAAACAATAGCGCAGTATATTTTGGACCTAAATCGGGAGCTCTGCGTTTGATTGAAGCTCAGAATTCGTTTAGAAATAAGTTATTTTAGTAATTTTTTAATTTTTTTATTAAAATATAAAGTAAAAAAAAAAATTAGTATATTTGTAATAATTTTTTAATTTTTTACGAAAAGATATGTAAAAAATAAAGAAAAAATGGAACTTTTGACTTCTTTTTTTAATAGGTTATAGGCTTTTTGATTTTTTTAATAACTTTTCAATTTTTAAATTAAAACAAACACATGTCAAACGAGACCTTAATAAGAATTGTTAGTCCATTTTAATATCTTTTATTTATTTATTGATATATCTTGTTCATGAATGGAGTTTCATTACTTTGGTAACCTCTTATCTTGTTCATGAATGGGGTTTCATTACTTTGGTAACCTTTATCTTGTTCATGAATAGAGAGTAATTAGAATTCATGAACTCGATGATGAGTTAATTTTTGGAGTTACTCCATTTATTCTAGTTGATGATCATCTTTATTTTTGGTATAACTTGTAAGGTTCTAGTGGCTTATAAATAGTTTCTTTCATCTACTCTTTCTACACCAACATACACCAACTATTTTCTATACAAAAGAGATTACTAGCAAAGAATGGTGTTTTTCTTAGTGGGGCTTTTGGTTCACCATCTTGTGCAGAGTTGGCCTGAACCATACAACAAGTGGTCGGGTTATTATATCCTAGAGGGGACAAATCATAGTTTTGTGACTGTTACATCGGTATTTGAGTTCTTACTACCGCAATAGGCTTGATCTCCTTAAAGAAAACGAGATATCTATGCCTCAGTCTGATCTATTTGTATCTCATTTTTTTTTGCATCATTTATCAATAAAATATATTTTTTTTTTGGTATTTTCACCAATAAGAATAATTTTATTTCTAAGACATAGTTTAAGCGTTGTATCTAAGGGTCTACCCCCATTTTTCTGTAATTATTCTTCAACTTTTTTAAAACTTTAATAGTTCAACTTTGTTGAAGTAAGTTTTGTGGAATTTAGGCTAGTGTTTAATTTTTGTTTAATTGGTTCCATGCTTAGAAAAAAATGACAGTTGCATTAGATAACTGATAGTTTGTTTAAAAATCTAATTAAACTCCATATGAATATAAATCTTGAGAATATTTCTCCGTTTGGGAAGTGGGTTGGCTTTTTGACTTTTTGACTTTTTGGCTATTTTAGCCTGGTTTGAAAAGGACTTTTTGGCTTTTTGACTTTTTTGATTTTTTTTGTGAGAGAGAATTGTAATGATTATGGGTTGGATTTGATGTTTTGTTTTTTGTGGTTAAAATAGCCTATTTTGTTTTTTGTGACTATTTTAGCCAAAAAAGCCTGACTTTTTTCTTTCCAAACGGATATATGTTACAATTTATGTATATAGATAGAGTGGAAATAATGACAAAACATGATTCGTGTAAACAAGATTTTATATGGTTGTATTAATTATGGTTAGGTTTTATAACATAGAACATGATACACAAATAATTTTTGTTATTATTATTAGTTTTTACTATGATAGATGTCATAAAATTATAAAATTTTAGTACTTGAAATTTGACCCATTACAATACTTATAATCGTCACATCAACTAGTTATTATATGACCATATTGTTCCCCTCTCATTAGGTAATCATAACTTTAGTTGGGTTAATGTTAATGCTAATGCGCAAAATAAAATAATTAAGTTTTATCAGTGGTGATAATTTTTTGAAAAATGACTTGGACCCAGTGGGGGTAACACCCACCTCCACTATTTTTTGATTAGTGCAAAATATATATATATATATATATATATTTTAGCCTTCCTCTCACAACCTCCACGTGGAGGTAGGGGTCTACCCCAGCTGGGGGCCTCTAGCAAGGTTCTAAGTTTTTATCCTCACATCACATGATTTAAATAAGGTATTTATTTTTAATACGAGATGGATTAATTAATTTAGAAAAAAGACATAAGATATGCCATGTAGATATTTTCGTGCCTAAAATAAATCTTAACATAACTAATGTATGTTCAAAAATCTAGTTGACTAAAAACTAGGATGATGAATGTTGTACTAACAAAAAATTAGGTGATGATTATTATTGATCTTACTCATTATACAAATTATAAATATTAAAAATCTCTTAAATTATGATATATCATTAATTGGTATACTAATTAATACACTAATTAGTATATATAACATTATTCTAAAAAATTATTTAAGGGAAAGTAAAGTTCACCACTTAAGATTGTGTGTAGATTGATTTTAGTAATTGAAACATACTTGTGCCTTGGCTCTTGTTTGGCATCCAATTAAAAAGGTAGTTTTTTTTATTTAAAAAAAAAAAAATTGTGATTGATTCGTCTAGGTGGAAAAATCTGAAAAGTAAAAATAAAAATAAAAAATTGAAAAAATAAATTATTTTATATATATATTTTGTATTTAGTGAACTTTTATTTATTTATTTATTTCTCTTTTTTAGTTTGTCTAGTTGAGTAGATTCAAAAAATCAAAATTCTTTTCAAAAAATCATAAAAAATAATATATATATATATATATATTAAAAAAAATCAATCCTAAACTACCATTGTTTATCTAAACATCTTGTAATTGACATATATTTTTAACTTATCAATAAGTTAGGTAAGCTATCATAGAGCTCATGAGAAAGTTAATTTTTTTTATTTGAAAAAATAGAGAAAAGATCGATTGAAATGGATCTTTGTCCGTCATCATATTATTTAATTTTGTAAGATTTAAAATTTTCACTTGGCATGTCAGGCTTTTGAGTTTTTTAGTTATTTTAGTCACAAAAAGGTAAAATAAACTTTTTAATCCAATAAGATAAAAAATCACATATAATCCATAATTATTTTATTTTTTCTTTCACAAAAATAAAAAAAGTCAAAAAACTTATCCCAAACGAAATTTTTTAGCTCTAGACTAAAATAGTTAAAAATTCAAAAAATTAAAAAGTCAATTTACATCCCAAACAAACTCAAAATTATTTTAATATTTTAACCACTTGCAATTTTTAAGGCTTTCAAATCGCCAATAAAATAAAAAAAAATCATTTAAATCACTTATGTTCATATAAAAGTAACAGCATTATTTTCAAAACACGTGTATTTTGAAAACACCATTTTAACCATTAAAAACTTCAAACAAAAATAAAGACATTCACTGAATTTGAACCCTCGTTCAAATTATTTGAATTTATGTATATTAGTTGTTTTACTAGTCATTTAAAAGAACATCGATTGACTTATGGATTGATAAAAATAATAACAATTATTAATAAAAATGACAATTATAATTGACAAGAATAATTTGATTGTTAGATTTACACAATTCAAATAATTTAGACATTCACTGAATTTGGATCCTCATTTAAATTATTTAAATTTATATATATTAATCGTTTTATTAATCATCTAAAAGGATGTCGATTTACATATCTATTGATAAAAATAATAACAATTATTAAAAAAAATGACAACCATAATTGACGAGAATAATTGGATTGTCAGACTAACACAATTCAAATAAAAAAAATAATTGGGAGCACTAATTAGTGCTCCCACTAATTAGGTGGCAGTGGGTCTCGCCAGAAATGATGTGATGTTTTGATTTTGGAGTTGTAATTTTTTTTTTTCTATTGTTTTAATGCATTAGTATTATTAGTGATGGTATTTTTAATGGAATGAATTGTTCAAATAATTTAGGCGAGCTCAGATTTCACGAATCAATCATTTTCCTAAAAAGAGATCATAAAACTCAACTCAAGCATGAGCGTGCATTGCACGCATTCTATAGATGCGACTTGCGACTGGCAGATAGATTGCCCGAAAAGGAGGGCGCATGTTAGTGTATCGAATTGCGGGTCCCGCATACTGGTTGGTAGCGACTTCCTTTCTGCTCTGTTGCTTAAAATGTGTCATGTGCTACTAATGAGTATGTGCTCCCTATATTCTACACCGTTGGATGACCATCACATGTATTATGATCATCTAATAATTGCATTCACGAATGATACAGCAATCGAAGGACTCTTGTTTCATAGCGAGCTTGGGCCATGTTTGATTGAAGATGTGGGGGCGGATTAGTAATATGTGAATTTCACTTAATTCTTGTTTGTTTTGTGATTTTTTTTTTTTTTTTTTTTTTTTTTGTGAAATTTGGCATGAGATTAATAATCTTATAAAACTATCAACCAATATGAAATTGGCATTAGTATGAGTGGGTTGTAATTATTAGTCCGATCCCATGAAAAGTTACTTTTCTAAATACTACATTCTTTTAAATAATTTTATAAATTTAATTTTAATAAATTTGGGATGAATCTAGATTTGATGGCCTGTTAGATTGTTTTGAGAAATTGATTACAAGTTTATTTTTTGATTTTTTTTAAAGTATATAAAAAAATAGAGAGGTGACGTATTCAAAATATATTTCCAAATGAATAATGTTTGAGAGCTCGAATTTGGCCTCCCCTAATTCCCGTAATTCCCAAAACGACGTCGTTTTGGGAAAATTTTTTTTTTTTCTTTTTTCTTCTTCCATGTTCGACTCTGCAACAGCCCGAAAGGAGAGGGAGAGAAAGAGAGAAGAAGAGGGGAAGATAGAAGAGATCGTCACCCAGCACGTCGCCGCCGATCACCCAACCCGTCGCCCAGCTCCGATCGTCACAGCAGCTCCGCTATCGCCTCCGGTCCCGCCTCCGCCTCTTCCTCCTCCTTCTCCTCCTCCTCCTTCCTTGTAACAACCTCGCATCGACATTAGGTTAACCATCGAATTACGATCTTTATCGTTAAACCGAATCGATAATGACCGATAATTGGATTAATCAATCTTGAATGAATCGATCAAATCGAAATGGGAATTGAATAAGTTATCTATTATATTGCATTTCTATCTGTTTGATTGATTAATTATCTGTTCGCATTATATGTTTAAACTGCTAATTGAAGGCTTTATCGGCGGCCGAATTAGGACCCGTTTAGTGTTTTATAATCAGTAGGATATTTGTGATTTAATGGTATATTTATCTGAAAATTGATTAGGAATTGTTAAATTAGATTAAACATTGTTATATTGCCAACTTTGATTTATTTACCAAAATGCCACCTAGTGGCTATTACTTTAGGTGATTTGAGTCTTGTATCTACTTAGAGTCAACACTTCCCAGCCCTTCCCTTCACTCATAGCCGACCAAGAAGTGAGAGAAAGAGAGAGAATTGAATTCATCTTGAGAATTGGCTTGTGAACTTGAAGAACTTGTAGGAAATTGGCTAATTTAGCTTCCTTACCTTGAAATTGAGACTTAGGTAAGTGACTTCATCTCCATCTTGTTGTCTTTGAGCCTCATTTTGCACGGTTCATGCCCAATTAGAGAGCTAGGCCATGATTTACTGCAAATGTGTTGAATTGGACCTTGATTGTTTCATGCATGTTGAGTTTAGTGAATTTGGAGTTGAGTTCTTGGCTAATGGTCACATGCATGTCCATGTTTGTATATTAGTCCATGTTTTCAAGTCGTTTTGAAAGATTGGAGCTCTTTGGAGCAAGATTTGAAGATTGAATTTGGTTAAAAACTCATGCATGTCATGCTTGCATGTTATTCTTGAAAATTAGTTTGAAATTGAGTTTGATTGAAACACCCTTGGGCCTTGATTTCTTAAATTGAGCTTTAAAACGTGTTATTCTATGTGTTTGAAAGAGTTTTCCAGAAAATGGGCCTAAGAGGATCGAGTTGGGAGCATCAAAACTTGGTTTGGAACTTGGAAGTTGAATTTGGATTTTCCAGATTTTTGATGTCCGCTCGAGCGAAGGAAGTGCAGCTCGAGCGGGGAAATCATGCTCCCAGCATTTTCTTCGACTTGTTTTACAGTCCGCTCGAGCGGAGTGTTTCACGCTCGAGCGGAGAAATCGAGCATCCAGCATCTTGTACTGTGCATCAGTCCGCTCGAGCGGAGGAATGTGCGCTCGAGCGGAGGATTGTGTGTCACGCTCGAGCGGGGACCTTTGGTTTGCTTGTCCGCTCGAGCGGGGAAACCTGCGCTCGAGCGGAGGCCTTGTTTCATTGAAAATTCTGAAATTGTTTCCTATGCGCATCTTTGTATCCTCATCCCATCCTAGGCATTTTTAGGCCTAGTTTAAGGCATCTTAATGAGGATTTAGACATAGAACCACACCGAGGAAATTTAGGGATTTAATTATCATCCTTCCGATTGTGAAACTTAGTGTGTGTTCTATTTGGTTTACTGTTTAGGGTTGGCTCTCGGGGACGCGCTCTAGCTGCTATTGGCCCAATCTCTGTGAGTAACAATTGTGTAAAGATATGTTCAAAATGGTTATCTTTTGAATACCGAACTGAATTGTCTATTGAACTGATATTGTTTACTGAATGAATGTATGTCCTGTATTCTGAACTGTATTGTGGCATCCTTAGCACTTCTTTATCGTTATTCTGAGCTCTGTTGGTTCCTTTGTGGAACCATCTCGTTATTGACCGATGGCCATCATTCTTGTTGGGTCTAAGGCTGGTCCTTTTGGACCCTCTTGTTTATAGGCTAATGGATGTACCACATATGGTGATTGATGAAATCTTGAAGATTGAAATCTTGTTTAATGAACTGATTTCATTATTTGTAAGGACATTCATTCATAACCTCTTTACGCAAAGATGTTATTCACTAGGCTTTAGCTCACTTTGTTTATATATATATGTAGGTTCTTAGCAAACTGCATCGAGCTAGGAGCGTGGGTTGGTCCCCGCTTTTGTCAAGCCGGCCTATGTGCCTCCTCGAGGTTCCGAGTTGCCATGTTATGGCTTGGGGTGTTTTAGTGTCCCCACTGTCTCCTCACCGCTTGTACTTTTGTATAGATCGCCATTCTTATCAAGTATCGAGGATTCGATCCGTCTTGACCGATAAATGATTGTACATGATTTGATATATCTTGTCTTGTTGGCAATTGTATGAATGCATAAAAATATTTTTGGCATACAGATTTTCACAGCTCAATGGACACTAATTATTTACTGTATTGGCTTCAGCCACGTACTGTTTGATCAGTATTCTTGTTATTGAGCCTTTGGTAATCTCGGATTCTTGGCGATTCTGATGCTAAACCCATAGGGCCGGGTTTGGGTCGTGACAGAGTGGTATCAGAGCGATACTTAACCACGAGTTATACCGCACACACGTGTCCAAATGAGCTATAGGGTGTCCTAGAAAAGCAATTAGGGCATCTCATGAACTTGAAAAATGTGTGCTTATGACTGACTGATTATATGTTAAAATGTTAAACTGTTTAATTGTACAATTGTTTATAATAATTGTTATAACTGCTTATAGTGAAATGGATAATGCAAATGAACCTGAGTCATCATCCTCTGAGGCCAGAATGGCCAGACTTGAACAAATGATGGGACTGATAATTGAAAGACTAGATCAACAACCGAACCAACATTTCCCCTCCTCCTCCCGGTGCAGCAGAATGTACAGAATGTGAATGCTAATGAGGTGGACATTATAGCACTGACTCAGAAATTCAGCAAAATGAAACCGCCGTCCTTTCAGGGAGGCTTAGAACCGTTAAAGGCTGAAGCTTGGGTTCTTGAGACTGAGAAGCTGTTTGAGGTTTTTCCGTGCTCCGAAGCCAATAAAGTACTGTTAGCAACCTTCACCCTTCAGGAAGAAGCCAAAAGGTGGTGGATGTTGACCCGTGATGCGAATACTATTGTGACTTGGACTCAGTTCAAGGAGTCCTTCTTTGAAAAGTATTTTCCCCAGTGCATTAGAGACAGAAAAGTGACTGAGTTTGAACAGCTGAGACAGGGCAAAACGTCTGTTGCCGAGTATGAGAAGTAATTTACCGAACTTGCTAGGTATGCACCACATATGGTGGACACCGAATATAAGAAGGCCAGAAGGTTTGAAAGAGGCCTTAGTGCTATTATACAGGACCGAATAAATGTTTTGAAAATGCCAACTTTTGTGGGTGTTCTCGACCGGGCATTGATGGCCGAGACGAATATTGCAGCAATGAAACAATCTGAAACACCGACAACTGAGTGGCAAGGTAAAAGACAGGGTTTCAAATTTAAGAAAGGCAAGCATAACCCAAAGAACCAAGAAAGCGAGAATCACGGGTCGACGACTAGCCCCAGCCAGGGGAGTGGGTTTACTCCACCCTGCTCCGTATGTGGCAATAAGCACAAAGGGGTTTGCTACCAGATTTCTGGAGCTTGTTTCAGGTGTGGCAAGGTGGGCCACAGAATTAAAGACTGTCCCTTTGCCCCACAAGCCAGTAGTAAAGCTGCACCAAGCGCAGCAGCATCAGCCGCAACACCAAAACCGAACCCTAAAACTACCGGGAAAGAGCCTATGAGGCAAAGCCGAGTGTTTGCCCTAGTACCGGGAGACGTGCAAAACACTGAGACTGTTGTGTCAGGTATCCTCTCTATCTGTGCTCAAAATGCATATGTATTGATTGATTCGGGGTCTACACATTCTTATGTGTCGCATGCTTTTTCGCGTAAATTGAATAGACCTTTAGAACCCGTGAACTATCTGCTAGCTGTATCATCACCTGTTAGGGGATCCATGACATGTGCATATATGTATCCTGCTTATGAAATTATTGTTGGGGATATGCATCTGTTTATTGATTTACTACCGTTGAACATAGATCATTTCGATGTAATATTGGGGATGGATTGGTTACAAAAATATCATGCCACTATAGACTGTGTAACAAAACAAGTAGTTTTCCGTCCACCGGGTTTGCCCAAATTTGTGTTTAATGGGAGTGGAGTAGTACCTCCTCTATATCTGATTTCTTCTGTAAAAGCTGTCAAACTGATTAGAAAGGGGTGTAAAGGATATCTGTGTTCGGTATTGACTGTATCTGCTAATGATAATGTTAAAACTGATGTGAATTGCATTCCTATAGTTAGAGAATTCCCAGATGTATTTCCAGACGATTTGCCAGGGGATTTGATTGACAGGGACATTGAGTTTACTGTGGATGTGATTCCGGGTACACAGCCGATATCTAAAGCTCCTTACAGAATGGCTCCAACTGAACTGAAGGAATTGAAAGTACAATTGCAGGAACTGTTAGACAAGAAGTTTATCAGGCCCAGTACTTCACCGTGGGGTGCACCTGTTTTGTTTGTAAAGAAGAAAGATGGCTCACTGAGACTATGTATTGATTACCGCGAACTGAACAAGGTAACTGTAAAGAATAAATACCCATTACCGCGTATTGACGATTTATTTGACCAGTTATAGGGTGCACAAGTATTTTCCAAGATTGATCTTAGATCGGGGTATCATCAACTGAAAGTCAAACCGGAAGACATTGATAAAACTGCTTTCAGAACGAGGTATGACCACTTTGAATTTTTAGTTATGCCGTTCGGAGTCACGAATGCCCCTGCTGCATTTATGGACCTCATGAACAGAATTTTAAACCATACCTTGACGATTTTATTGTGGTATTTATTGATGACATACTGATTTATTCTAAGACTGTTGAAGAACATGAACATCATCTGAGACTAGCCCTGCAAACCTTAAGAGAATAGAAACTGTATGCTAAATTGTCTAAATGTGAGTTTTGGCTTGACCATGTGATGTTTTTGGGGCATGTTATTAGCAAAGATGGAATCTCTGTTGATCCGCAGAAAATTGAAGCTGTAGTGAACTGGCCTAGACCAACGAATGTAACTGAAGTCCGAAGCTTTTTGGGATTGGCTGGATATTACAGAAGATTTGTCAAAGATTTCTCCAAAATTGCCTTACCACTGACTCAGTTGACACGGAAAGGGATATCATTTGACTGGACTGACCAGAGGGAATCAGCATTTCAAGAATTGAAAACTAGACTTGTGACTGCACCGATTCTGACTCTACCTTCAGGTACGGATGGTTATACTGTGTTTGGTGATGCTTCTCATAAGGGTTTGGGATGTGTTTTAATGCAGAATGGGAGAGTTATTGCTTATGCTTCCCGACAGTTGAGACCACATGAAAAGAACTACCCGACCCATGACTTAGAACTTGCTGCAGTAGTGTTTGCACTGAAAATTTGGCGTCACTATTTGTATGGAGCAACATGTGAAGTGTATACTGACCACAAGAGCCTGAAATATTTCTTTACACAGAAAGAACTGAATATGAGACAGCGGAGATGGCTTGAACTGATCAAAGATTATGACTTACAGATTTTATACCATCCGGGAAAAGCCAATACCGTTGCCGATGCTTTGAGCCGAAAGTCAATTGCCAACTTTGCTTGTTTGCTCACCGGACAGAAGGAATTGCTTCATGATCTGGAAAAGTCTGAAATTGAAATTGTGTTGAGAGAACAAGGTGGAACCTTAGCTGTTATTTCTGCTCAACCAGCATTGATTGAAGAAATTAAAGAAAAACAACAACTGGATGATTTCTTGAAAAAGGTTATTGAAGAAAGAGATTTAAAACCGAGACCGGGGTTCAAATTTGAGAACAATGTTTTAAAATTTCAAGAAAGACTGTGTGTGCCAAATGACACTAAATTGAAAAGAAGAGTTCTGCAAGAAGGCTACAGTTCGAAGTTTTCGATTTACCCAGGGAATACGAAAATGTACCAAGATCTGAGACAGAATTTCTGGTGGCCAGGAATGAAGAAGGAAATTGCCGACTTTGTGTCCAAATGCCTTCACTGCCAACAAGTCAAAGCTGAACATCAACGACCCGCAGGCTTACTGCAACCCTTACCCATACCGGAGTGGAAATGGGAGCATATCACGATGGATTTCATTGTTGGATTACCTCGCTCCAGGAAAGGTATGGACTCTATTTGGGTTATTGTTGATAGATTGACTAAATCTGCACACTTCCTACCTGTCAAGACAATTTATAACGCAGACAAATTGGCTGTTATCTATATTGATGAAATTGTGAGATTGCATGGAGTGCTTGTATCTATTGTTTCTGACAGGGATTCGAAGTTTACATCGAGGTTACGCAAAGCCCTCTGTTGCATTGGAGTCTTGAATTGAAATTTGAGTAGCGCCTATCATCCTCGAAGATGGCGGTCGAAAGGACCATCCAGACTTTAGAGGATCTCGAGAATGTGTGTCCTTGATTTTCGTGAATTGGGAAAGTCATTTGTCTTGGTGAATTCGCCTACAACAAATTACCATTCGAGCATTGTGATGGCGCCTTCGAGGCATTGTATGGCGAAAGTGTAGATCTCAATCTGGGCGAAGTTGGAGATGGGCCTTTGCTTGGGCCGAGATTGTGTATGAAACAATGAAAAGATAAAGCGTACAACAAAATACTAAAAGCGCACGCAGAGTGATGCGAGAAAAGTTATGCAGATATTAGAAGACGAGACAGAGAATATGAAGTGGGTGATCACGTTTTTGTGAAAGTGACACCAATGAAAGGCCAGACTCGCTTTGGAGTCAAAGGCAAGTTAGCGCCGCAGTATGTCGGACCGTATCAGATTATTGAGAAAATCAATCCGGTGGCGTATCAAGTTGCGCTTCCTCCTGAAATGGAGCATATGCGCAACGTCTTCCACATTTCGATGTTGAGAGACTATCTTCGAGATCCGTTTCATGTGATTGAGCCTACTCGTATCGTGATGAGTGAAGACTACACTTACGAGGAACGGCCTATACAGATTGTAAACAGACGGATCAAGAAACTAAGAAACAAAGAGATCCCGCTAGTGAAAGTTGATTGGCAGAACCATGGTGGCATCTATGCCACTTGGGAAAGGGAAGATGACATGGCTAGGCGATATCCTGATTTGTTCCCGCTGAACCCTGTTTTCTTCCAGACTGAAGGTAACTCGAGTTTAGAGGACTAAACTCCTTATAAGGAAGGCGTAATAACCCTCATCTCGATTACGATTAACCGAATTACGTCTTGATTCTTTGTTAAAGCTGACGATAATAGTGATAATTGGATTAATCAAGTCTTGAATGGCGATTGAAATCGAAATGGGAATTGAATAAGTTATCTATTATATTGCATTTCTATCTGTTTGATTGATTAATTATCTGTTCGCATTATATGTTTAAACTGCTAATTAAAGGCCTTATCGGCGACCGAATTAGGAACCGTTTAGTGTTTTATAATCAGTAGGATATTTGTGATTTAATGGTATATTTATCTGAAAATTGATTAGGAATGGTTAAATTAGATTAAACATTGTTATATTGCCGACTTTGATTTATTTACCAAAATGCCACCTAGTGGCTATTACTTTAGGTGATTTGAGTCTTGTATCTACTTAGAGTCAACACTTCCCAGCCCTTCCCTTCACTCATAGCCAACCAAGAAGTGAGAGAAAGAGAGAGAATTGAATTCATCTTGAGAATTGGCTTGTGGACTTGAAGAACTTGTAGGAAATTGGCTAATTTAGCTTCCTTACCTTGAAATTGAGACTTAGGTAAGTGACTTCATCTCCATCTTGTTGTCTTTGAGCCTCATTTTGCACGGTTCATGCCCAATTAGAGAGCTAGGCCATGATTTAGTGCAAATGTGTTGAATTGGACCTTGATTGTTTCATGCATGTTGAGTTTAGTGAGTTTGGAGTTGAGTTCTTGGCTAATGGTCACATGCATGTCCATGTTTGTATATTAGTCCATGTTTTCAAGTCGTTTTGAAAGATTGGAGCTCTTTGGAGCAAGATTTGAAGATTGAATTTGGTTAAAAACTCACGCATGTCATGCTTGCATGTTATTCTTGAAAATTAGTTTGAAATTGAGTTTGATTGAAACACCCTTGGGCCTTGATTTCTTAAATTGAGCTTTAAAACGTGTTATTCTATGTGTTTGAAAGAGTTTTCCAGAAAATGGGCCCAAGAGGATCGAGTTGGGAGCATCAAAACTTGGTTTGGAACTTGGAAGTTGAATCTGGATTTTCCAGATTTTTGATGTCCGCTCGAGCGGGGGAAGTGCCGCTCGAGTGGGGAAATCATGCTCCCAGCATTTTCTTCGACTTGTTTTACAGTCCGCTCGAGCGGAGTGTTTCACGCTCGAGCGGAGAAATCAAGCATCCAGCATCTTGTACTGTGCATCAGTCCGCTTGAGCGGAGGAATGTGCGCTCGAGCGGAGGATTGTGTGTCACGCTCGAGCGGGGATCTTTGTTTTGCTTGTCCGCTCGAGCGGGGAAACCTGCGCTCGAGCGGAGGCCTTGTTTCACTGAAAATTCTGAAATTGTTTTCTATGCGCATCTTTGCATCCTCATCCCATCCTAGGCATTCTTAGGCCTAGTTTAAGGCATCTTAATGAGGATTTAGACATAGAACCACACCGAGGAAATTTAGGGATTTAATTATCATCCTTCCGATTGTGAAACTTAGTGTGTGTTCTATTTGGTTTACTGTTTAGGGTTGGCTCTCGGGGACGCGCTCTAGCTGCTATTGGCCCAATCTCTGTGAGTAACAATTGTGTAAAGATATGTTCAAAATGGTTATCTTTTGAATACCGAACTGAATTGTCTATTGAACTGATATTGTTTACTGAATGAATGTATGTCTGATTAATCAGACATTGTGGCATCCTTAGCACTTATCTTTATCACATAGAGCTCTGGGTTCCCTTTGTGGAACCATACTGCTTATTGACCGATGGCCATCATTATCAAGGTCTGTTAAGACTGGTCCTTTGGACCTACTTGTTATAGGCTAATAGATGTACCACATATGACCGATTGATCAAATCTTGAAAAGATGAAATACTGTTTAATGAACTGATTTCATTACTGTAAGGACATTCATTCATAACCTCTTTACGCAGTATGTTATTCACTAGGCTTTAGCTCACTGTTTATATATATATGTAGGTTCTCAGCAACCAGACCGGAGCTAGGAGCGTGGGTTGGTCCCCAGTTTTGTCAAGCCAGCCTATGTGCCTCACTGCGAGGTTCCGAGTTGCCATTTTATGGCTTGGGGTGTTTTTAATGTCCCCACCTGTCTCCTCACTGTTTGTACTTTTGTATAGATCGCCATCGCATCTTGTTATCGAGGATTCGATCCCGTCTTGTTATCAGTAAATGATTGTACATATTTGTATATCTTTGTCTTGTTGCCTTGTATGAATGCATAAAAATGTTTTTGGCATATAGATTTTCACAGCTCAATGGACACTAGTTATTTACTGTATTGGCTTCCGCCAGGCCTTGTACTGCTTTGATCAGTATCGTTTCAGGGCCTTTGGTAATCTCGGACATCTTGGCGATTCTGATGCTAAACCCATAGGGCCGGGTTTGGGTCGTGACATTCCTCCTTCTTCTTTCTTCCTCCTCCATTCTCTTCTCCTTCTCTGCATCTGGAAAAAAAAAATCAAGATTAAGGGGATTCGGGGGGAGCTCGTTTTCGAGCTCCCTAGCACGGTCGATTTCCAAATTGACCCTCTCTAGGACCATTCATGATTTATAGGGCTTAAGATTATGGATAGGCATTGGTTGAACAAATATTTTATTTTCAGTTATACTATGGGACATGCTTGAAAAGAGTGATTCAAACCCAACCCAACCTTCCCTCCGGCCTGTCACAAACTATAATCTATAATGCATTTTTAGAGCAGCGATCGAGAGCTCGAATTCCCTTTCCCCGAATCCCCCTAATTCCAAAAACGACGCCGTTTTTTTATTTTTTCATTTCAGAAGAAGAGAATCAGAAGAAGGGAAGGAGGAGGAGGAGGGAGGAGGGGGCCCAAAAAATGGGACTAGAGGCGGAGGCGAGGCAGAGGCGACGAGCAGCGACAGCGGGCGAGGCAAAGAGCAACGACGGCGGGCGACGAGCAGCAACGGCAGGCGACGATCGGCGATGATCCTTCTCTTCCCCCCTCTCTCTCTCTTTCTCTCTCTCTCTCCCTTTCCTCTCTCTTCTCTCTTTCTTCCTCTCTCTCTCTTTCTCT
The DNA here is from genome assembly GCA_025200525.1 of Camellia lanceoleosa. Classification (NCBI taxonomy): domain Eukaryota; kingdom Viridiplantae; phylum Streptophyta; class Magnoliopsida; order Ericales; family Theaceae; genus Camellia; species Camellia lanceoleosa. The sequence continues at coordinate 159,823 of JANUSC010000178.1, read as the reverse complement.
CTGATTCGAGGCATTCGGGAGGGCCTAATTCGGGGAGAAAAACATTTCTCGCATTTTTATAAATATTCATATTTATATGTATACTTTACGTTGTTTATTTTTATTTTTTTTATATGTATAAATTATGCATTACAAGTTACATAAATAGTTAGTTATAAAATTCGAACAACTAACAGTAATACATAATTCATACTTATAAAAAGTGAATTATGTAAAGTTAAAAACTATAAGTAATTTAACTATAGTTTTTTAAAATAAAAAATATATTTATATTAAATAATATCTGAGCCATGTAGGCTTGAGATTTTTTATTTTGGTTTTGGATGGACATAAGAATGAGTAACATTAGACATCTACAATTTGGATCTCTAAATTTATCCACAATGAGTGGTAAGAGAGGTAGATCCTACACAATTGAATATATGACAAATAAAAAAATAACATGTATTATACCACATAATTATGGATCAAATTGTGAAATGTGTGTTGTGAGTCTTAAATATTTTTCCATAAGATTATAGCATATGCATGATCTCGGGCTGGGCTAAATTTCAAAAATAACTTTAGTGTTTTTATGTAGCATGGACCTGGATTGAATCCGTCCAAACCTGAATCATATCCACCCCTATAGCGAACTAATACTATCACATTGATGCATAAAAAAATATATTTTATCTTAAGTTTCTAACTTAATATCATCACACTAATACTTTTCAATTTCACTGTTTTCATAATCTCATCAAAAAATAAAAAATAAAAAATTCTGTAGAGCTTATAGTAAGAGTTTGAGAAACATTTGGTTTGTACATGAGTTGGCCCGATAAAGACGGCTTGTTGACGCAAACTAGAGTACATATATGTAGGGTTAATGTTAGGAATATTAATTTTTTTATTAAATAAATAGTTAAATGTCTTATATGGGTGTGGGGCCCGTAATTTTGTGCACACCCATGTAAAAATTGAGAACCTCATATTTATGTGAGATATTTAATTATTTATTTAATAGAAAATTTGGGATGAATAATTTTTTTTTTATTTATAATATGTAGAAGCATGAAGGTGAATGGGTAAAACGTGTTTTTTTAATCAAAAATGATTTTGCACTCTTGATTTATCATTTGAATTTCATTGTTTTCGACTTTGTTTGGAATCTTCAGAGCACAAAGATTCTGACCTTCTTGTGGATCATCTAGAATTTCACTTTATTGAAATTGGAATTTCGCAAATGTTACAAAGGCCCCGTTTGGGAATAGAGTTTTTAAAGTTACATTTGGGATAATTTTTTTTAGCTATTTTAATTACAAAAAGATAAAATAAATTAAAAAGTCAATTAGACAAAATGTCACATTCAAACAATAATTATTTTATTTTTCTCTAAAAAAACGTTAAAAAATCCATCCCAAACGAGGTTTTTTAACTTAGGCTAAAATAGTTAAAAAGCCAACCTACATCCCAAACGAAGGCTTAGGTCTCGTTTAGGAACAGACTAATTTAGTAACTTTTTGGTTATTTGGCTAAAATATGAACTAAAAAAAACTAGTATGTTTGAGATGACTTTTTGACTTTTTACGAAAAGATGTGCAAAAAATAGAGAGAAAATAGAATCTTTGACTTTTTGGTATGGTTTGTTGGCTTTTTAGCTAATTAGTAACTTTTTGACTTTTTGGTTAAAAGAGGGTTGGTTTTTTAGCTAAAATATGATGTAAAAAAATTAGTATATTTGGAATGATTTTTTGATTTTTTTACGAAATGATGTGTAAAAAATAGAGATAAAATGAAATCTTTAACTTTTTGATATAAATTATTAATTTTTTTTTATTTTTTTAGTGACTTTTTAACTTTTATACTAAAAAGTGATATTGCCAAACGGGACCTTAGTCTTCAAAACTACCAACAAAAATTCAGTAAATTATTTCTTTGCATGCAACATGGGCCTTAAGAATGTTCATCTAATTTAAGAAAATTTAATTACCTCTAAAATTTATGACTACAGAATGCTAATGTGACAAGAAATGCTTCAAATTTTCTTTGAATTTTTGAGTTTTCAAAAATAATTTTTGAGTTTTTTTGTTGTATTTTTTTAATATTTAAAGTAATATTTTTAACTTTTTAAATCTACTTAATCTTGACGACTTAAAAAGTTAATTATTTGTAACAAACACTAATAAATACAAAAAATAAGAATTTTGTTTGTATTTTTTGTATTTTTAAATTTTTTTATAACTTTTCACGATTAATTTATGTTTTAGGTGCAATTTTAAATACAACTAGGCCAAGTGATCTTGTACCTAAAAAGTAAAATATTTATTTAAAATATAATATAAATTCACTAAAAAAGTTACTAAAAATATATTTTAAAAAAATTCAAAAAATAATTTTGAAAACTAAAAAATAAACAGTAATTATCCCTTGTTTGTGCTATCATCAATCCATCAAGAATGAATACTTGCATGACATCAAAACATCTTGGAGGAGCTAATGTAATAAAGGGTTGAAACATTTTGGCAATTTAGTTTTTAAATTAATATTTGAATCAAAAAATTAAAAAATATGTTTGATTAATAAATTTTTAAAACTCTTTTCAAAATTAATTTTTTTCCCTCTCTCTCTCTCTCTCTCTCTCTCTCTCTCTCTCTCTTTAATATTAATAAATCAATCAATCATTTTTTCCCTATCCTCTCTCATTCTCTTATATTCTACACATCAATTAATCAAATTTCTCTCACACACATCTATTCAATTACAAAATAAAATTTTAAAAAAAAACTACAAATCATTTCAAAATTATTTTCAAAACTCATAACCGAACAAATTTTTAAGAAAAATTCGTGGTAGCTCGAAAATGTTGGGACTTAAATGGCTCGAAAGCACCTTCTTCTTTTTTTTTTCTTCTTTTCTTTCTTTTCCCCTTCGGTTTTCTCTCTGAAACAGACAGAAGAATGAGAAAAGAAAAAGAAAAAACGGAGATGAAGAAGAAAAAAAGAAGAGTGGGGGAACAGAGAGAGAGAGAGAGATCTACACATAGTATACACACAGAGGAGGTCACGATGGATTTGTGATGGTGATGGCGGCGCTGGTGGGTAAAGGGAGTTTCGGCTCTCTCTCTCTCTATGTTCCCCCTCCCTCTTTTCTGTTTCTTCTCTCTTCCTCTCTCTTTCTTCTTCCGCCTCTCTGTTTTAGAGAGAAGAGATAGGGAAAAAAAAATGGCCAAAATAATGTCATTGTGGCATTCAAGCCAGTCAGGCCAACCCATTTTCGAGCTACCTGGCAACGCTCAATTTTTAATTTTCAAAACTCTTTTCAATAATATATTTTTAAATACAACTCAAAACTTTTCAAAAACTAAACCAAACAGAACCTTTAATTTTACATTTTCATGACAAATCCTCCATATATGTACATATATATATATATAGGAGTTTGGTTGTTCAAAACCATTCTCTTTGCTTGTTAGACATGTCAATCTCTACTTGGAAAATATTATCTACTATGATTCAGTCTAATAGTTGGTCTCACGTGTTCTTCCTTTCAACTTTAACCCCAAAACAACATCTTCAAATTAAAAATATTCTGTACCGTTTTATAAAGTCCATCATAAATCTACAATCCATTTAAACAATATATGGATATGCCAAACGAAGAATATAAGAGTTTTTCATTTGGCATTTGTGGTAGCATCAGAGCAGACATGCTGGTATTGAACATATGATCATATTGCTTTAGTCAATTTTAATAGTTAAATTTATGGCGGTGCTCTTGGGATGTTTGGGAAGTTGAGTTTAGGTTAAAATAATTAATTAAAAAAAATAGATTAAAATAATTAATAAAATAAAATATTACATCTAAATTATAATAATTTTATTATTTTTCTCACAATTATCAAATCAATTATAAAAAAAAATCAATTATCTTCTTAAACAAAATTTTTTTTAATCAAATTAAAATAATTTATCTCCAAACGGCCTGAGTGAATAGTGATGGGATTGGGTTTGATAGATGTGACTTGAGTTTGATCTCACTTGGCCCTATAATTGGACTATTGATTATGGGATTGGGTTTGATAGATCAATCTTAGCCGCCTATGTATGGAGGAGAAAATTTTGAGTTGGACATTGAATAATCACGGTGAGTTCATCGCCAATGACTTCAGCAGCAGAAGACGCATATGCTTGTTCGGTGGAGACTATTCTGGATGGATGAATTTCAAAAAAAAGAAATGACATAATTTGGCCACAAATCTTCTCTCCTATACTTTTGTTAGTTAATTTCAAACATTAACTACATTTAGACTTCGTTTGGTAATGACTTTTTTAATTAATTTTTTAGTATTTTTAATTTTTTTAACTTGAGACTTTTTTATTTGTTTGGTTTTTTGTTTGACTTTTTTGCATTAGAAATGATGTTTTCAAAGTGAAATGACAAAATTGCCCTCCATTTGGAAATTATTCTTTTTAGACTTTTTGGTTATATATAGGCCAGTTTGGTAATTTTGTATCCCAACTTAAGTGTTTTGGAATTTTATGATTTTGTAGCTTTTTTTTGTCCATATATGATTATTTAGCCCCATAATAAATGCCAAATCGGGGTTTAATACTCTTAAAATAGGCACTTTGTTAGACTTTAGTATCCAAACTTACTTTTGTCAAATTATTCCTCAAGTTATTAAATTTGAGTTAAATGAAATATGCACTTACGTTGGCTTTTGATTCCTAAAGTATTTGCTTTAGGTCTCTTTTAGGAATGTATTATTTTAATAATTTTTTAGTTTTTTATCTAAAATATGAGATAAAAAAAAATAAGTTTGGAATGATTTTTTAATTTTTTACAAAAAAATATGCAGAAAATAAAGTGAAAAAAGAAATTTTGACTTTCTGGTATAGATTGCCGATTTTTTTATTTTTTTAATAATTTTTTGACTTTTAAACTAAAACACTGATATACCAAACGAGGCCTTAGTCTCCAATTTATTAATTTTATTATTTATTTATGAATTTTAAAAATACCCAAACTCTTGTTAATCAATTTAGATGATATGAATTCTCAAACACACATTTTGTAGTTTGAAAGACAAAAAGTAATAAAATTAAAATATTAAAGACTAAAATACAACAAGATATAAGCTTCAATATTGATGTAATTGGTCTGTCTGTTATTTCAACAATCTAAAAGCTGTGTTAAACTATTAATAAAAAGTGTCTCGGAGTAAAAGAAAATAGTGGCGATACAGACCCCCTCAAAAACAGACCCCTTCGACCCCCTCTGAGGTGGCACCTGCTGAAGTCATGTGAAGAAGAATTGCACAATGAAGAAGGTGTGATACATGCACCTGAAAGACAAAAAAAATATACTGAAAACAAAGACAAAAAAAAAAGAGCGGAAACGATCCTGATATTTCCTTCTTCCCCATCCCTGTCCATCTTCCCTCTTCCCTCTTCCATCGTGCGTCCGCCATAGCTCTCCTTCGTCGACCATAGCTCTCCGGCCATAACTCTTTGTATCTCGCTCTATGGATCTTTGATCGCATTCCGATAGCATTTTGTCAGGTAATGTTACTCGAAAACCCCTCATTCTTCCTCTCTCTCTCTATCTACATACATTAATCAATCTCTGTGAAATTGAAATTGAAAATGAAACTAATAATGTACACATAATATCTGTATCACTACACATCTTATTATCAGCTAAAACGAAACTAATTTGAATGTTGAAATGTCTGTATTTCTTATTAGTTTCATAATGTCTGTCTTATGAAACTAAGCCATAATGAAACATTTGTGATGATTGAAATACAATGTCTGTCTTAATAATAATTTTAGATAGACTAATGTCTGTATTTTATAAGATGAAATACAGTGGCGATACAGACCTAATGTCTGTATTTCTTGATAATAATTGAAATACAGTGGCGATACAGACCTAATGTCTATATTTCTTAGTTTCATAATGAAACTAATTTGAATGTTGAAATGTATGAAACTAATGTCTGTATTTCAACATCTGTGGCGATATAGACATTTCAACAACTAAAACTAATAAGAAATACAGACATTTCAATTTTATTATCAGCTAAAATTATTAGTTTCATAACAGTTTCAAAGTTTCCAATCATCTTATAAAATAATTATTCTAAAATCATTCTATTTTAATTTCAATTTTGATTCTCATAGAATGGAGGTTGATTCAAATGGTGGTGACAATCCTTCAGTAAATGAGGGTGAACAAGTTGAATCTGATTTCCGACCCCCTCAAAAACAAGTTGAAGAACCTAAGAAGGGTATGTGTTTTAGCTCAAGGGAATAAGTATACACATTTTATGCCACATATGCTATGCATGTTGGCTTTTGTATAGCTCATAGAGCATAACATTTTGGAGATGATGGCGAATTTAAAAACTTTGCAATTGAATGTTCTCAAGCGGGGGAGAGAAAAAAGAAATCAGAAGTGAACCTTTTGAAGCCATCTTTGTCCACAAAAATTGGTTGCAAACCAAGGGTACGATGTACTCTACAAAAGAATGGGACATATATATTAACCACAGTTAACCTTGAGCATAATCATGATTTGATTCCCACCGACTCTCGTCATTTTGCAATGAATAAGAAAATTCGTATTCCTGTGAAAAGAAGATTAGAAATCAATGATCAAGCAGGGATTGCGGTGTCTAGGAACTATCATTCAATGGTTGTTGAAGCGGGGGGGTACGAGTCACTAACATTTGATGAGCGAGATGCAAGGAATTACATTAATAGAGCTAGAAGATTAAGGCTTGGTTAAGGTGATGCCCAATCACTTCAAAGTTACTTTATGAGGATACAAGCACATAGTGAGAAATTCTTTTATGTGATTGATGTTGATGAGGAGTTTCACATTAGAAACTTGTTTTGGGCTGATGCAAGGAGTCGGGCTATGTATGAATCATTTGGAGATATTGTTTCATTTGACACAACTTATCTGACGAACAAATATGACATGCCATTTGCTCCATTTGTAGGAGTCAATCACCATGGACAGTCTATTTTGCTTGGTTGTGGATTGTTATCTAGTGAAGACACCGACACATTTGTTTAGCTATTCAAGTCATGGTTAAGTTACATGTCAAATAATCCTCCAAAAGTTATCATAACTGATCAGTGCAGAGCTATGCAAAATGCTATAGAAATTGTCTTTCCACAGGCCCGACATCAATGGTGCTTATGGCATGTAATGAAGAAAATACCGGAGAAGTTGAAAGGATATGCTCAGTATGAACCCATAAAGTTGGCTATGCAAAATGCAATTTATGATTGTTTAAGAATAGATGAATTTGAGGAAAAATGGAAAGAGATGCTTACTAAATTCAATCTTTATGATAATGAGTGGTTGGGGGTACTATATCGTGAGCGGCATCGATGGGTTCCTGTATATGTTAAAGACATTTTTTGGGCTGGCATGTCAACAACACAACGAAGTGAAAGCATGAATGCATTTTTTGATGGATATGTCAACCCGAAGACTACATTAAAACAATTTGTTAAACAATATGACAATGCGTTGAGAAGTAAGGCAGAGAAAGAGAAGAAATCAGACTTCAAGTCTCGACACAAATTGTTTAATTGTCTAACTATATATGGCTTTGAGAAGCAATTTCAGCAAGCCTACACCAATGCAAAATTCAAAAAAGTTCAAGGAGAGTTGAAGAGATTAGTATACTGTCAGGCCTTGATTGTCAAAGAGGAGGGAGCAATTTGTACATATAATGTCCAAAAAGCGATGGTAATTTGTGACAAGATGAAGCATATGGACTTTGTTGTGTATTTTAATTCAATTGAATCTGAAGTTCAATGTATGTGTCAGTTGTTTCAGTTTAGAGGCATTATGTGTGCTCACTCACTCGCGGTGTGTCACGACCCAAACCCGGCCCTATGGGTTTAGTACCGTAACCGGCCAGTAATCCGAGATTACCAAAGGCCTACTGAACAGTAATACAATCAATCAGTCTGAGAACTGGCGGAAGCCAATACACTAAATAACTAGTGTCCATTGAGCTGCGGAAATCTGTGTGACAAAAACATTTTTCCTACATTGATGCATTCAGACCATCTGATATATACAATCATTACAGACATTCTCAGACGGGAACTCAATCCTCGATAACGATCTGATAAAAGCAGTCTATACAACAGTACAAAACAGTAGGAGACTAGTGGGGACACAAAAACACCCCAAGCCATGGCATGGCGTCTCGGAACCTCACAGTGGGGCACATAGGCTGGCTGACAAAACTGGGGACCAATCCCACGCTCCTAGCTTGGTGCAGCGGTGAGAACCTACATATATATATAGATGAGCTAAAGCCCAGTGAATAACATAAAGCGTAAAGAGGTTGTGAATGAATGTCCTTGCAGTAAATGAAATCAATTCATTAAACGGTAGTTTCAGTCTTTCAGTATTTCAATCAATCAGTCATATGTGGTACATCCAATAGCCTATAACAGTAGGTCCAAAAGGACCGGGCCTTAACAGACCCAACAGTAATGATGGCCAATCATTCAGTAAACAGTATGGTTCCACAAGGAAACCGACAGAGCTCTGTAACAGTCAATAACAGTAGGTGCTAAGGATGCCTGTCTGATTCGAAATAGGACATACATTCATTCGATAAATAACATCGATTCGATGCTTGATTCAATGATATTCAAAAGATAACCATTTTGAACATATCTTTACATCATTACTCACGATTGATTACTAGCTAGAGCGTCCCGAGAGTCAACCCTAAACAGTCAATCAATAGAACACACACTAAGTTTACAGTTGGAAAGGATGATAATTAAATCTCTAAATTCCCTCGGTGTGGTTCTATGTCTAAATCCTCATTAAGATGCATTAAACTAGGCCTAAGAATGCCTAGGATGAGATGAGGATGCAAAAAATACAGTTGGAAGGCACTTTTCAAAAGTTCTTTGGCAGGGTCTCGCTTCGGCGAGCCTTCCTTCCTTCGGCGAGGTTGCAAAATCAAAGGCTTCGCTCGGCGAACAATCCTTCGCCGGCGCTCGATGAAACGATAAAAATCTTGGATGCTCAATTTTACGCGCGATGCTCGCCGATGCTCGCCGAGCGAAGCTTCCCAAAATCAAAGGGTTCGCTCGGCGAGCCTTCCTTCGCCAGCGGTCCGATGAAACGATAAAAATCTTGGATGTTCGATTTTTACGCCGAGCCACCAATATCTCGCCGGCGTAGCTCGAGAAACCTTGTCGCTCGGCGAGAATCCTTCGCTCGGCGAAGAAGCCAAATCTGGAATTTCAGTTGCCTTCCAAGCTCAAACCAAGTGTTCCAACACTCAAAACTCGACCTCTTGGGCCCAAATGCAGGGAATACATCCCAACTCAATAAATAACAAGTTTCAAAAGCCAATTTGAGAATTCAAGCCCCAAAGGTGAGTCAAATAAATACAATTTCAAACCCATTTTTCAAGAACAATTCAAGAACACTTTGTAAACATGCAATGCATGGGTTCTAAACCAATTTCAATCTTCAAACCTTGCTCTATTGAGCTCCAAACTTTGAAAACAACTTGAAAACATGGACCATGATGAAACTTGAGCATGCATGTACAATTCTTCAAGAATTCAACCTCAAAGTACACCAATTCAAGCATGCATGGATGAATTATGCTCTAATTCAACATATATGAGCAAAATCAAGTCTCAACTCCACAATGATGCATGAACTATGTAAGAGGAAGCTTAAGGACAATAAGGATGCAATGAACTCGCTTACCTAAGTGTTGATTCAAGGTAAGGAAGCTAGATAAGGCCAAGTTACACTTCAATTCCAAGCTAATTTCCAAGATGAATTCAAATTGAGTTAAATTCCTACAAGATGAACTCTCTCTCTCTCTATACTCTTCTTTGGTCGGTTAAGAGGCAAGAATGAGGCTGATCAATGTTTACTCTAAGTGTCAAAGGCTCCCAAATAACATTAAACAAATGGCCACTAAGGGTGGCAAACATGTAATTAAACGAAACTCTTTAATTTACTCAATTCAATCTAATTTAATCATTCCTAACCAATTTTCAGATAAAAATACCATAAAATCATAAATATTATACTGAGTCTAAAACTTCAAACGGTTTCTAAATCGGCCGCCGATAAGGCCTTTAATTAACAGTTTAAACACATACATTTAAACAGTAGTCGACAATCAACAGATAAAACCAATTCAATAAACAAACTTATTGATTTGATTTGATTTCATTCAGTTTGTTCATAGTTCATCGATTCACTTATCGGTCATTAGCGATTCGGTTTATCGGTGATCGATATATAATTGTGGTTATTCAATGTCGATGCGAGGGTTATTACGATCTCCTCCTTATAAGGAGTTTAGTCCTCTAAACTTCGGGTTACCTTCGATCTGGAAAAGCAGATTGGCGGAACAAATCCGGATATCGCCTAGCCATGTCATCTTCCTCTCGGTGGCATACACACCACCATGGTTCTGCCAGTCTACTTTCACTAACGGAATCTCTTTGTTTCTCAGTTTCTTGATCCGTCGGTTTACAATCTGTATAGGCCGTTCCTCGTAAGTGTAGTCATCACTCAACACGATACGGGTAGGCTCAATCACATGAAACGGATCTCGAAGATAGTCTCTCAACATCGAAATGTGGAAGACGTTATGCATATGCTCCATTTCAGGAGGAAGTGCAACTTGATACGCCACCGGATTGATTTTCTCAATAATCGTCACGGTCACATATCTCGGTGCTAACTTGCCTTTGACTCCAAAGCGAGTCTGGCCCTTCATTGGTGTCACTTTCACAAAAACGTGATCACCCACTTCATACTCTCTATCTCGTCTTCTGACGTCGGCATAACTTTTTTGTCGGCTCTGTGCAATTTTCAGTCTTTGCTGTATCAGTTTTACCTTTTCGGTTGTTTCATAAACAATTTCGGGCCCAAGCAACGGCCCATCTCCGACTTCGCCTTGCAGATTGAGATCTACACTTTCGCCATACAACGCCTCGAAAGCGCCATTCCAATACTCGAATGGTAGGCTGTTGTTGTGGCGAATTCATAACGACAAATGACTTTCCCAATTTCACGAAAGTCCAAGACACACATTCTCGATGGGTCCTCTAGAGTTTGGATGGTCCTTTCGACATCCATCTGTCACGAGGATGATAGGCACTACTACCTCAATTCAAGACCCAATGCGATCAGAGGCTCGCCAAAGCCTCGATGTAAACTTGAATCCTGTCGAAACAATAGAAAGCAGGCACTCGTGCAATCTCACAATTTCATCAATATAGATATGACCAATTTATCCGCATTATAAATTGTCTTGACAGTAGGAAGTGTGCGATTTAGTGGATCTATCAACAATAACCCAAATAGAATCCATACCTTTCCTGGAGCGAGGTAATCCGACGATAAAGTCCATCGTGATATGCTCCCATTTCCATTCTGGTATGGGTAAGGGTTGCAGTAACCCGGCAGGTCGTTGATGTTCAGCTTTGACCTGCTGACAATGGAGACACTTGGACACAAAATCAGCGATCTCCTTCTTCATTCCTGGCCACCAAAAATTCTGTTTCAGATCTTGATACATTTTCGTATTCCCCGGGTGAATAGAAAACTTCGAACTGTGGCCTTCTTGCAGAACTCTTCTTTTCAATTCAGTGTCATTTGGTACACACAGTCTGTCTTGGAATTTCAGTATATTGTTCTCAAATTTGAACCCCGGTCTCAGTTTTGAATCTCTTTCTTCAATGACTTTCTTCAAGTAATCATCCAGTTGTTGTTTTTCTTTAATTTCCTCAATCAAGGCTGGTTGAGCAGAAATAGCAGCTAAGGTTCCACCTTGTTCCTTCAAAACAATTTCAATTTCAGACTTTTCCAGATCAAGAAGCAACTCTTTACATCGATCAACCAAAGCAGGCTAAGTTGGCAATCGATTTTCGCTCAAAAGCATCCAAGAACGGTGTTGGCTTTTCCGGATGGTACAAAATCAGAAGTCATAGTCTTTGATCGGTTCAAGCCATCTCCGCTGTCTCATATTGATTCTTTTCGTGTGAAAAAAGTACTTGAGCTCTTGTGGTCGATATACACTTCACATGTCGCTCCATACAAATAGTGTCATGATTTTCAATGCAAAAACTACTGCGGCAAGTTCAAGATCATGGGTTGGGTAATTCTTTTCATGCGGTCTCAACTGTCGGGAAGCATAAGCAATAACTCTCCCATTCTGCATTAAAACACATCCCAAACCCTTATAAGAGGCATCACTAAAAACAGTGTAACCATCAGTACCTGTAGGTAGAGTCAGAATTGGTGCAGTCACAAGTCTAGTTTTCAATTCCTGAAATGCTGATTCCCTCTGATCAGTCCAGTCAAATGGTGTCCCTTTCTGAGTCAGTTGAGTCAGTGGTAAGGCAATTTTGGAGAAATCTTTGACAAATCTTCTGTAGTATCCAGCCAGTCCCAAAAAGCTTCGGACTTCAGTCACATTTGTTGGTCTAGGCCAGTTCACTACAGCTTCAATTTTCTGCGGATCAACAGAAATTCCATCTTTGCTAACAACATGTCCCAAAAACATCACATGGTCAAGCCAAAACTCACACTTAGACAATTTAGCATACAGTTTTTGTTCTCTTAAGGTTTGCAGGGCAAGTCTCAGATGCTGTTCATGTTCTTCTACGGTCTTAGAATATATCAATATGTCATCAATAAATACTACAATGAAGTCATCAAGGTATGGTTTGAAAATTCTGTTCATAAGGTCCATAAATGCAGCTGGGGCATTCGTGACTCCGAATGGCATAACTAGAAATTCATAATGGCCATACCTCGTTCTGAACGCAGTTTTATCAATGTCTTCCGGTTTGACTTTCAATTGATGGTACCCCGATCTAAGGTCAATTTTGGAAAACACTGGTATCTGATCAAACAGGTCATCAATACGCGGTAAAGGATATTTGTTCTTTACAGTTACCTTATTCAGTTCGCGGTAATCAATGCACAGTCTCAGTGAGCCATCTTTCTTCTTCACAAATAAAACAGGTGCACCCCACGGTGAAGTACTAGGCCTGATAAACTTCTTATCCAAAGATTCTGCAATTGTACCTTGATTCTTTCGATTCGGTTGGAGCCATTACAGAAGGAGCTTTAGATAACTTGGTACATGTGCGGACTACATCAACGATAAACTCAATCTCCTGTCAATCAAATCCTCGGTAGATCATCCGAAATACATCCGGAATTCACTAACTATAGGAATGCAATTCACAGCAGTTTTAACATTATCGATGTGAATCTGATCGAGGATAGAACACAGATAGCCCTGACACCCCTTTCTAATCAGTTTGTCAGCCTTTACCGAAGAAATCAGATATGGGGAGGTACTACTCCAACTCCACTAAATACAAATTCGGTAAACCCTTGGACGGAAAACAACTTGCTTGGTCACACAATCGATAGTAGCATGATATTTTTGTAACGGTCCATCCCCAATATCACATCAAAATGATCTATGTTCAATGGCAGTAAATCAATAAACAGGTGCATATCCCCAACAATAATCTCACAAGCAGGATACATATATGCACATGTCATGGATCCCCAACGGTGATGATCTGACTAGCAAATAGTTCATGGGTTCTAAGGGTCTATTCAATTTTCGTGAGAAAGCATGTGACACATAAGAATGTGTAGACCGAATCAATCAATACATAAGCATTACGAGCACAGATAGAGAGGATACGACACAACGGTCTCAAGATTCGGGCGTCTCCGGTACTAGGGCAAATACCGCCTGCCTCATAGGCTCTTTCCGTAGTTTTGGGGTTAGGCTTGTGCTACATTTGATCTTCTTCGCTTAGTGCGGCTTTACCACTATGGTGGAGTGAAGGCGATCTTTAATCCTGCGGCCCACCTTGCCACACCTGAAACAAGCTCGAAACCCGATAGCAAACTCCTTGTGCTTGTTGCCACATGTAGAAACGGTGGAGTAAACCCACTCCCTTGGTGGGGCTAGTCATCGACCCGTATTACATTTCTTGTTGGTCGGGTTATGCTTGCCTTTCTTAAATTTGAAACCTGCTTTTTCCTTGCCACTCACTTGTCGGTGCTTCGATTGTTTCACTACAATATTTACCTCGGCCATCAAAGCCCTACGAGAACACCTACATAAGTTGGCATTTTCGAACACTTATCCGATCTGTATAGCAACATTGAGGCCGCCTTCAAATCTCACGGCCTTCTTGTAATCGGTATCCACCATATGTGGTGCATACCTAGCAAGTTCGTAAATTGCTTCTCATACTCTGAATCGACAATTTGCCCTGTCGCATTTGTTCAAACTCGATCACTTTTCATCCCGGATGCACCGAGGAAAATATTTTTCAAAGAAGGACTCCTTGAGCCCAAGTCATTACGGTGTTTGCATCCGGGTCAACATCCACCACCTTCTAGCTTCTTCTGCAGGGTAAAGGTGGCTAACAATACCTTGTGTGTGCCGAGCACGGAAACACTTCAAACAACTTTTCGGTTTAGAACCCAAGCTTGACCTTTAACGGTTCTAAGCCTCCTGAAAGGGCGGTTTCATTTCTTTGAATTTCGAGTCGGTGCAATGATATCCATCTCATTAACATTCACATTACGTACATTTGGCGATTACATTCGGTTGCACCGGAGGAGGAGGTAGGCGGTTGGTTACATTGTCGGTCCGATCTTTCAATTACCGTTCCATCATTTGTTCGATCGGGCCATTCGGCCTCGAGGATGATGCTTGATTTCATTTGCATTATCCATTTCACTATAAGCGATTATCTGATTATCATTATAAACAGTTGTGCAATTAAACAGTTTAGCAGTTTAACATATAATCAGTCAGTCAAAAGCACACACTTTTCAATTCATGAGATGCCCTAATTGCTTTTCTAGGACACCCTATAGCTCATTTGGACACGTGTGTGCGATATAACTCGTGGTTAAGTACCGCTCGATACCACTGTCACGACCCAAACCCGCCCTATGGGTTTAGTATCAGAATCGCCAAGAATCCGAGATTACCAAAGGCCTCTTGAAACGATAATACAATCAATCAGTCTGAGAACTGGCGGAAGCCAATACAAGAAATAACTAGTGTCCATTGAGTCAGGAAATCAGTATGACAAAAACATTTTCATACATTGATGCATTGCATCAAGACAAGATATACAATCATTACAGACATTCATGCGGGAACTCAATCCTCGATATGATCTGATAAAGCAGTCTATACAACAGTACAAAACAGTAGGAGACTAGTGGGGACACAAAAACACCCCAAGCCATGGCATGGCGTCTCGGAACCTCACAGTGAGGCACATAGGCTGGCTGACAAAACTGGGGACCAATCCCACGCTCCTAGCTTCGGTCTGGCGGCTGAGAACCTACATATATATATAACAGTGAGCTAAAGCCCAGTGAATAACATAAAGCGTAAAGAGGTTGTGAATGAATGTCCTTGCAGTAAATGAAATCAATTCATTAAACGGTAGTTTCAGTCTTTCAGTATTTCAATCAATCAGTCATATGTGGTACATCCAATAGCCTATAACAAGAGGGTCCAAAAGGACCGGCCTTACTGAACCATGATAATGATGGCCAATCATTCAAGAAACAAGTATGGTTCCACAAGGAAACCGACAGAGCTCAGAATACCAATAAAAGAGGTGCTAAGGATGCCTGTCTGATTCGAAATAGGACATACATTCATTCGATAAATAACATCGATTCGATGCAAGAAATGATTCAAAAGATAACCATTTTGAACATATCTTTACACATCTGTTACTCACAGTGATTGGGCTATCAGTAGCTAGAGCGCGTCCCCGAGAGTCAACCCTAAACAGTCAATCAATAGAACACACACTAAGTTTACAGTTGGAAAGGATGATAATTAAATCTCTAAATTCCCTCGGTGTGGTTCTATGTCTAAATCCTCATTAAGATGCATTAAACTAGGCCTAAGAATGCCTAGGATGAGATGAGGATGCAAAAATACAGTTGGAAGGCACTTTTCAAAAGTTCTTGAACAGGGTCTCGCCCGGGCGACCCTTCCTTCGCTCGAGCGAGGTTGCAAAATCAAAGGCTTCGCTCGAGCGAACAATCCTTCGCTCGAGCGCTCTGATGAAACAGTAAAAATACTGGATGCTCAATTTTTACGCGATGCTGCATCGATGCTCGCCGAGCGAAGCTTCCCAAATCAAAGGTTCGCTCGGCGAGCCCTTCGCTTCGAGCGGTCGATGAAACAAGAAAAATCTTGGATGTTCGATTTTACGCCGAGCCACCAATATCTCGCCGGCGTAGCTCGAGAGAAACCTTGGTCGCCGGCGAGGAATCCTTCGCTCCGGCGAAGATGCCAAATCTGGAAATTCCTGATTTGCCTTCCAAGCTCCAACCTAGTGTTCCAACACTCAAAACTCGACCTCTTGGGCCCCAAATTCTGGGGAATACATCCCAACTCAATAAATAACAAGTTTCAAAAGCCAATTTGAGAATTCAAGCCCCAAAGGTGAGTCAAATAAATACAATTTCAAACCCATTTTTCAAGAACAATTCAAGAACACTTTGTAAACATGCAATGCATGGGTTCTAAACCAATTTCAATCTTCAAACCTTGCTCTATTGAGCTCCAAACTTTGAAAACAACTTGAAAACATGGACCATGATGAAACTTGAGCATGCATGTACAATTCTTCAAGAATTCAACCTCAAAGTACACCAATTCAAGCATGCATGGATGAATTATGCTCTAATTCAACATATATGAGCAAAATCAAGTCTCAACTCCACAATGATGCATGAACTATGTAAGAGGAAGCTTAAGGACAATAAGGATGCAATGAATTCGCTTACCTAAGTGTTGATTCAAGGTAAGGAAGCTAGATAAGGCCAAGTTACACTTCAATTCCAAGCTAATTTCCAAGATGAATTCAAATTGAGTTAAATTCCTACAAGATGAACCCTCTCTCACTCTATACTCTTCTTTGGTCGGTTAAGAGGCAAGAATGAGGCTGATCAATGTTTACTCTAAGTGTCAAAGGCTCCCAAATAACATTAAACAAATGGCCACTAAGGGTGGCAAACATGTAATTAAACGAAACTCTTTAATTTACTCAATTCAATCTAATTTAATCATTCCTAACCAATTTTCAGATAAAAATACCATAAAATCATAAATATTATACTGAGTCTAAAACTTCAAACGGTTTCTAAATCGGCCGCCGATAAGGCCTTTAATTAACAGTTTAAACACATACATTTAAACAGGTAGTCAGACAATCAACAGATAAAACACGCAATTCAATAAACAAACTTATTGATTTGATTTTGATTTCATTCAGTTTGTTCAGTAGTTCATCCAGTTCACTTATCAGTCATTAGCAGTTCAGTTTATCAGTGATCAGTATATAATTCGGTGGTTATTCAGTAATCGGTACGAGGGTTATTACACGGTGCTTGTGAGATGGTGCATAAATGAGGTGTCAAGTAAGTACATTTTTCCAAGTTGGAGGAAAGATTTGGTTCGAGAGTACACATGCATCAAAACCACGTACACTGGCTTTGGGGATAATTTCAATATAAGTTGCTATGAGAGGATGAACAAGAAATTGATCGCCATTGTACAATTTGCTGGTAATTCGGAAGGGAAAATTAAAATTATAGACCTTGAGTTGGATGAAATGAAGGATAGAGTCATGCACGATGAATCGGGTGATGGGAGTAATTTACCCTCTTCTATTAATAGGATACCATCTTCTACAAAAAGTCCAATTGCCATCGGTTGTACATCGGGTGCTAGTACGAGGAAGGTGGTTAGTCCTTTGGTTGTTCGGCGAAGAGGCCGTCCAGTTACGAAACGAAAGGTTGCCAAAATAGATCAAATAGTGAATCGGTTCAAGGCAACGGTAAAAAAACAAACAAAAGCAAAGGTTAATTCTATATTGAATTGAACTTGTATATTGAATTGAAGAAATCTTGTTTTTTATTTTTTTATCAAACTCTTTTGAAGTACATTTTTACAAACTCTTGAACCAATATAGGCTGCTAAGGTGGTTCAATTTGAAGCGCAAGCTCAAGCTCAAGTTCAAGCTCAAGCTCAAGCTCAAGCTCAAGTTCAAGCTCAAGCTTATACATCATATTATCCTTATATGGTTGACATGCAAAATAGTGTGTATGCACCGGTATGTGTTCATAAGACGACTTTACATCAATTTTTTGTTTTCATTTACAAATATTTTGTAACATGTACTTTTTTAATTCAATTATGACAGGTCATAAATGCTATTGGAGGCACATCTCTTATCCCATCAGAGTTTGTAAGCGGCACACCAAGAAGTTTGATGAGTGCTCCAACTCAAATGTTTGGGTCTGGATCTCTAACCTCATCAGGTTTTAATACATGCACACCGGGAATGAACGATGGACAATGCACAGCGCGAATGAATGATGGACATTGTAGAAATGTTTGACTAGTTTATTGAACATTGACATTTTGTTTTTGAGATTGAAACTTATTATGTTAAGTCCTATGTTAGATGTGTAACACATGTTGTGTATGAATTTGCAAGATTGGTTATTATTAAGTCTCACTTTATTGGTTATGCAAGATTGGTCTTTGAGTTCATGGTTGATTTTGACAATCTGTCTTTCAGCATTTTCAGTTCACAGTTGATGGTTTAAAAAAATTTGTAAAAAAATCTGTTTCATTTTGCTAGTTTGACAGTGTTTGAGCATGATTTTTTTAGAGTTCATGCAAAATCTCTGTTGACAGTTCATGGTTTAAGAAATCTGTAAAAAAAAAATCTGTTTTTTAGTTTGCTATTTTGACAGTATTTGAGCCAAAATCTATTTTTTCAGTTCATGGTTCAAACTGCCAAACTGTGTTTAAAAATCTGTTTTTGAAAATCTGAAAATCTGTTTTTTAGTTTTCTAGTTTGACAGTATTTGAGCCAAAATTTGATTTTTTCAGTTCATGGTTCAAACACGTCCAACTGTGTTTAAAAATCTGTATTTGAAAATTTGAAAATCTGTTTTTTAGTTTTCTATTTTGACAGTATTTGAGCCAAAGTTTGATTTTTTCAGTTCATGGTTCAAACTGCCAAACTGTGTTTAAAAATCTGTCTTTGAAAAATCTGAAAATCTGTTTTTTGGTTTTCTATTTTGACAGTATTTTAGCCAAAATTTGATTTTTTCAGTTTATGGTTCAAACTGCCAAAATCTGTCATGGTTCATGCTCAAACTGTCATGGTGCATGCTCAAATATGTAAAAAAATCTGTTAAAAAACCTGTCTCTAAAAAAATCTATAATGGTTCATGCACAAACTGTCATGGTTCATGCTCAAATCTGTAAAAAAATTTGTAAAAGAACCTGTCTGTAAAAAAATCTGTCATGGTTTATGCTCAAATCTGTAAAAAATCTGTCTGTAAAAAAATCTGTCATGGTTCATGCACAAACTGTGTCAAATTGGTTCATGGTTCAGTTCATGGTTCATGCTCAATAATTCAACAATAACAATTCAACAATAACACAGTTCATGTTGGTTCATTTTCAACAATAACTCATCAACAATTCATGGTTCAGTTCATGTTGGTTCATGGTTCAGTTCATGGTTCACATCTTCATTTCACAACAATTCCACAATAACACATCTTCATTCCACAACAATTCCACAATAACACATCTTCATTCAACAATTCAACAATTCATTTCCATTCCACTCAAAAATTCAACAATTCAACTGTTTCTTACTAATACATATTCCATTCCACAACAAAACATAGTTCAATCTACTTCTACTTCTAACTAGCATTTCATCTTCATAAGTCATAACACACCAATTACAAGCAACACAAACATCAGAAATTCTATTTTTTGCATCTTTCCACTAACAAAGGTAAATTGTTCTATCATAGATCTTTGTTGTTCGGTCATAGCTCCAAGTTGTTCCGTCATAGATCTTTGTTGTTCGGTCATAGCTCGAAATTGTTCTGTCATAGATCTTTGCAGTTCTCTTTCTACTTGTCTTGGAATTTTTTGATCTCCACATTATGAATTCATAGGCACACACCATCCAATGAAAATACCACAACCATTACAAAAGTAGAATAGCTTGTTTTTGTTTTGATCGGTCTCAGAAATTCGAATCGTGGCCTTTTTATTACATGTAGGACAATTTTTGTTCAAGTACGACAACTGATCTAAGCTACTGCCGTTGACAGTTGAACTTGACATCTGCAAGAACAAGTTATCCTCATTAAACTAGTGAATAAAGATAATTTCAGCTCATGATGTATAATGAGTAAAGATTGCATTTAAGAGGGACATTCACCACTTTTTCAATCTTCCTTCCTATGTCAAAAGGCCATGCTCAATTCCCATACTCATTTCCATGTTTAGTCTCATAATTATTCTACATTCAAGTTGACAATAAGTTCAATGAATATGCACTAATCAGTTATGTATAAGTTCAGTGAATATGTTTGAGGTGAATATGATGAAAATTGGACTTAATAATTGGATACACTAATCAAAGTATTAAGTCCAACTATTGAGAATCAGTTATGAGAATCAGCTATTGAGAATCAATGAATAATCAGTTATGTATCACTTCCAATTATTAAGTCCAAGTATGATGAAAATTGGACTTAATAATTAGATACACTAATCAAATTGTCAGTCCAACTATTGAGAATCAGCTATTGAGAATCAGTGAATAATCAGTTATGTATCACTTCCAATTATTAAGTCCAAGTATGATGAAAATTGGACTTAATAATTGGATACACTAATCAAATTGTTAGTCCAACTATTGAGAATCAGTTATGAGAATCAACTATTGAGAATCAGTGAATAATCAGTTATGTATCACTTCCAATTATTAAGTCCAAATATTAAGTCCAATTATTATGAAAATTCATTTAATGGCTTTGCATCTCAGTAGTTATGTATCTCAATGATACATAATTGAGATTTAAAATTGAGCTACGTAATTGTGATTTATCATGTATAGCCAAACTATTGAGAAATCATATTTTATCATGGCTATGCCTATCAGATTATACATGTAAAATTGCATCTCAGATTATGTAAAATTGAATTGCATCTCAGATTATATAAAACTACTCAATTTCAAAAATTTCAAAAATTTCAAAAATTTGATTCAACAAATTTCAATTTCAGAAATTTGATTTCAGAAATTTCAATTTCAGAAATTTCAGAAATTTGATTCAACAAATTTCAACTTCAGAAATTTGATTCAACAAATTTGCTCAAGTTCATGCTCAATTTCAGAAATTTCAACAAATTTGTTTCAATTTCAGTAAAATCTGATTTCTTCTCTGTCAACAAGTTGCCTAACTTATATAGTCAATTTTGCCCTAAAATATGTCTTTCAGATTGAGGAATTTTGCCCTCATTTTGCCTTAATTTCAGCAAGATACACCAGATTTGTAAAATTGGAAGAGAAGAAATCAACATGTTGCCCTAATTTCAGATTTTACATAATTATGGCAAAATTAGGGCAAAATCAACATATATATATATACACCAGATTACCTCGTCGTCAATGGGATGGAAATAGAGGGAGTCGGGACTCGGGAGGACAGAGTAGGGCGGCAGAAGGACCTGTCGTCGGCGTGAAGGGAAGGAGTCCGTCCGTCGAATAAGATGGAAAGAGAGGGAGAGAGAGAAAGTCGAGAGTCAGGCGTCGGGCGTCGGGCGTCGGAGTGAAAGGAAGGGGTTGAGGGAGTCGGCGGGCGAAGTTGGGAGTTGAGGAGCTGTCCGTCGAGTTCAGGAGTCGTCTGCCTCTTGTCTCTCATTGTCATAGCGCTATATTTTCCCGTTCAAAAATGTTTTTGAATTCTAAAAGAGGAGGTGCGTGGCCTTTGTATGTCATGTGACCCATCACGTGCCTGTCCAGCTTAGAAGGGGTTGAGGGGGTCTGTTTTTGAGGGGTCAAAAACATTAATCAAAAGAAAAAGTTAAAACATTTTTTTTATAGAATTATAAATCAGTACACTTTTTTTTTCTTCACATTTTTTAAATAATTTTTTTTTATCTCAATCCCAATATTGGCCCTATTTGGTGTAACTCTTAAAACAGATTATAGATTATACCTTAACAGATTATAGATTATGACTTTAATCAGAAACAGTTAATTTGTTTAGTATAGCTGTTGGATTATAGATTTAAGTTGTTAAGTAATATTTGTTAAATAAGCTGTGAAGTAGTTTTTTCAATTATTTTTTATTTTTTTATTATTCACTATTTATCTACATTTATCATAAAAAATAATAATAATATTTTATAATCCATTTGTGTCTTTTTCTATTTTTAAAAAAATAAAAAATAAAAAAATTTAAGAGTATAACCGTGAATTAACATGTTCACGATAGAAGCTAATAATCCAAAGTAAGGGGTAAGCAGCTTCTCAGAATCAACTTTTTTGACTTAAAATAAGTTGTTAGAATCGGAAGCTGTTTGAAATAAGTTTAACCAAACAGTCTAAAATAACTTTTTAAAAGCCAAAACTATAAATTGGCTAAAAAAAAACCCCACCAAACACCCCCATTAACAATGTCAGACACTCTTTAATATTTGCTTTCTTACTTATAAGAATAAATTATAAATACATTCCTCAAATTTGCTTAAAATATAGATTATCTTTGATAATTAAAAAAATTATAAATATCCCTTTATTAGAATTTTTTATTTAACAGAATTAACTAAAAAAATAAAATCCATAATTTTTCTCCTATACAATAATAAAATTACCCAAATTATTAATTGAAACATATTTTTAACATCATTAAAAACTGTTAATTGACTTGATGATTTATTAATAAAATGGACAATTTGTTATGGAATTAGAAACCTTAGAGAGTGGAATGTAATTTTCAAAATTATAAAAGACAATTCGTATTTTAATCAAATCTTAAAAGTATATTTATAATTTACCCTATTTATAACAATCAATAACAATGTCAAGCACTCTTTAATATGTGTCTTTTTATTTAGGGCAAATTACCTACACTTCCCTTGAGGTTTAATAAAATTATAGATTTCCTCTTGAGGTTTCAAAAATTACATCCAACCTCATCGCAATTAACACCGTTAACGGATATCATAAATTGACTAAAATACCCTTTTGACAAATAAAGGCAAATTACCTACATTCCTTGAGGTTTAGCTAAATTACAGATTCCTCTGAGGTTTAGCTAAATTATCATTTTTAAATAAGTTACGAAATGCAAAATTAAAATGGAAAAACACTTATCACACTATAAAAAATTAAAGTCTTAGAGATCAAAATTTAGGGACAAAATTATTTTTAGGGGACCAAATATTTTTGTTGCTAAAAGTGTCATTATATTTTTAGTAATGAAAATAGAACATTAGTGATTAATTATTATCATTTTGAGACCAAATTATTTTGTCCCTAAAAGTCTATTTATTATTGACATTTCCGAAATTTTATTGCTAAAAGGCTTATTTTTGACTTTTTGTCTTTTGTAACAAAATTTTCACTTTTAGAAATAAAAAAAATTGGTCTCTAACTCTTTTATGTTGTAGTGTCAGATGGTGAAAATATCATAAAATTAATATATAGTTAAATAAGTTAAAAACACAAGAAATTGTTTGTCAAAAAATTCTTAGAATATGTTTAGTTTGATTTTTAGAAATTTATTTTTAAATTTTTTTAAAAGAAAATTAAAATTAATTTGGTTAAGAAATGAAAAAAAGAATAATTATTATTCTTATATAATTTCATCTTTTGAGTGGTTAGAAATAATTTTTACAAATTAAATATATTTTTTCATATTTATTTTTATTAAATTATTTTTTTTTAAATTTTGAATTTTTTTTTAAAACAACAAATCAAACATGATTCCAAAAACTTAATTTTTTTTTTTTCCATCTAACGTAATTCTTTTGTAAATTTTGTTGATTTATCAAAAGGATTTTAGTATGGACAATATCGTCCATCAATTTATATTTTAGTAATGTCAACTAACCATTCTTAACATTAGAAGAAATTTGTAATTTAGTTAAATATCATTGCCCCTTTATTTATAACAATCCATAAAGTTGTGTTTGTTCGCTTTTCTTTCACCCTCCCTTCCTTCCTAGGCATCGTTTGGTGTAGCTGTTAAAACAGATTATAAATTATAACTTAATAGATTATAAATTGTGAATTTAATCAGAAGCTGTTAATCTATTTGATGTAACTGTTGGATCATAGATTTAAGTTGCTGAGTAGTGTTTGTTAAATAAGCTGTGAAATAACTTTTTCGATTAATTTTTATTTTTTATTATTCATTATTTGTCTACATTTCTCATAAAAAATAATAATAATATTCAATAGTCCATTTGAGTCTTTTTTAATTTTTAAAAAAATAAAAAATAAAAAAATATAAGAGTATAACCGTGTATTAATATATCTACAGCAGAAGCTGATAATCAGAAGTAAGGGGTGAACAGCTTCTCAGAATCAGCTTTTTTGACTTAAAATAAGTTATTAGAATCAAAAACTGCTTGAAATAAGTTTAATTAACCAGTCCAAAATAATTTTTTAAAAGTCAAAAATCATAAGTTGGCTCAAAAAAGCCCACCAAACACTCCCACTGTCCAAATAGCTCACCACCACGATTCAAAAGTCATCAAGCTAGCAACACAAATGCCATTGACCTAAGAAAAAAATGGTAGTTTGGTTTAATTTTTAAATTGAGTTTTGAATTCTTTTTGATATAGTGAAAAAAAAAGAATTTTAAATTTTGAATTGTATTTTAAAAAATATATTTTTAAAATAAATTTTAAAAAGATTTTTGAATTTTAAATTATATTTTGAAATTGTTTTGCGTTTATTTTTTTAAACATTTACAGGTTTTCTTAATTTTATTTTCTTAATTGCTTTACCCTTCCCTCCCGCTCCCTAGGCATCTATTGCTCTAGATAGCTCGCCACTATGATTCAAAAAGGCCTCACGCTAGCAACACAAATGCCATTGATGAAGTGAGTTGATTTTTTAGTTTTTGGATTTTTTTAGTTATTTTCATCTGAGTTAAAAAGTTTGGTTTGAAAATAATTTTTTAATTTTTTTAATTTTTTTTGTGAGAGAAGAGTGTAATGATTATAGATTAGATGTGATGTTTTATTTTTTATGGCTAAAATAACTTATTTTATCTTTTGTGACTAAAATAGTCAGATTTTTGTGATTAATATATTTGTATGATAAAAATTACATTGTAGATCTAAATATAAAATAAATTTGAATTATAAATTAATATTTTAAAGTAAAATTTGAAATAAAATTTCTTATTTTGGATTCGTTTAAAAAATAAATTGATTTTTTAATTATTTTAATTTAAAACTAAAAAATCTTATTTAAAAAGAACTTTTTAACTTTTTCTAAGAAACTTAACCAAATGCTACCTAACTTATTTCTTTTCCCTTTTCTTTTTCCTTTTCCCTCCCCTACCCTCCCTCTCCCTAGGCATCTATTGCTCTACATAGCTAACCACCATGATTCAAATGGCCTCATAAATGCCATTGACCTAAGAAAATCATCTTAAATTTTTGTGATTAATGTGTTTATGTGATAAAAATTAAATTGTTAAATCGTAAATCTAAATTTAAATTATAAATTGATATTTTTAAGTAAAGTTTGAAATAAAATTTCATACTTTGTAGTATTATTGAACTAGCAAAACATGTGTAAAAAAAAGGAAAATAGACTTTTAGACTTTGATACATCACAGCAATGAATTTTGTAGAAAAGAAAAGATTAGGCCAAATTTGAGATGTTTAGAAAAAATCAAAAAGTCAAAAAGTCACTATTCTATTTAAGTCACATCATCTTAATTAAGTCACATCACCCCTCTAACACATCACTTCAAACTCAATTCAAACAAACCCAACCCATATTTTATAAAAAGTCAAAAAATATACTTATTTAGTCTTTCTAAATTTGACCTTAATATGATAAGAAACTTTTATGGGCATAAATATCGGAAAGAAAGAGAACAAATTGGACCCACGGAAGTCACCACCATGAGGCTCAATGTGAAAAGTTACGAGTGTCCTTTCCAATCAAGAACAAGAAGAGCAAGTAAATAGTACTACCTAGCTTAGTTTCATTCTAAACAGAAAAGGAATATCCAACTTTTAATTGTGTAAAATTAAGCAAAATAGATTGACCAAGGCGGCCAAAGGTCCCAATTGGTGGGGGGAGGGGGGTGTCTAAAGGCCCCACAAAAAATTAAGTTATCCAAAGACTCAACAAAAAAATTCACCTTATCCAAACACAATAGAAAATAATGTGTTATATATCACCGAAAATTTTCATGCAGACTCTTTACCATTTATGTGTTGTTGGATAATTTTTACTGTATTTAAATAGATTAAATTTTGTTGTGTATTAAACAACAACTAGAATATAAAAAAAATAAATGAAAGGAGAGAATTTGTTTGATTACAAAAATCAAACTAGAAATAGAAATAAATAAATAAAAACAGATTTTATTTTGTTACAAAAATAAAATTAAAATCTGATTTAAATAAATAAATAAAACAGAATAATAAATTAAACAACTTACTTGATTAATTTCTTCGAATAATAATCTGATCAAGTTCAGTGTTTAACACTGTGTCCTTAAGACAGATTCGTCCTCTCCACGGTGCTTTCAGAATGTGGACGTCTATCTCCCAGGATGAAATGATCATCTACAAACAATAGCAGCACTACAAATTGTTTGCTTTACGAACACACTAAGTGTTTACACTCTTTCTTACAAAAAAATAATACAACAAAATGAAGAATAAATTTGCAGAGCTCTTAAGGACGAAAATAATGAATCTCAAAATCAAATAAAGGGTTGATCTATTTATAGGCAGAATTGTGGCTGTTAGTTTTGAATTAAACAGGTGCAAAACCTATTTGAACAGGAATGATACCTGTTCAATTTGAATAAACAGATACAAGTCTGTTGGGTTCAAAATTTGAACAGATAAAAACGGAAGGGCCCTGTTTGGGTGTATAGGAAAAACTGGACTAGTTTAATTCCGGAATTAAAAATTTAATTCAAATATTTTTGACCCAAAAAAATTAGTATTGGGCCGGCTGAATAAGCCCAACCACACACCATGCACCCGCGCCCAGCTCGCCCGACCGGCGCGCGTGTGTGGTGATTTTTGGGTCTAATGAGTTTAGCTCATTTTGCCTATAACCTCCCTCTCTAAAACACTTGGGTACCCCTTGGGGCGCACTCCAAGTTCCAATCCCATACCTTATAAACCTATTCAAAACTTCTTACTAAATCAATGTGGAACAAGCCTTATTCAAACCTTAAGAAATTTTTACCAAAACTCCATTTCCATGGAATATACTTTGGCTTCAATTTCCCATTCACCCGGTAATGGTTTTGAGCAACCAAATATACCACGTGAATCACAACGCGGCATAGAACGCGTTACCACTTTGACAAGCGAAAATCGACGCACGGGGCCCACCTAAAAAATAGACTAAATTTTGAAAACAATTCTGTTATTAACCTAGAATTTCTAAACCATTTCCAACAATGGTCTATCACACGCAACACAAATAACTTTTATTATATAAATAAGTATAGAAAGTGAAATAAAGTGATGAATTAAATCTAGTTTTAAATAACATTTCTTTTTTTTGTTTAATTTTATTTTTATGTATCTAAAAATTGGACTATAAATGTTCATGATAATACACATTTTTAAGGAGTGTACACCATATAATTTTCTTAAACTCTTAAATAAGAATTAATTTTCTTCATTATTTATTTGATTTTTTTTTTTTTCTAGGATGGAGAGGAAGCTATAGGTATGTATAACAACAAAAAAACTAGTATATGTTGAGTTTAAATTCCATATTCCTTTTCTTCCCACACAGGCATCTATTAGTCTACTAGACAGTCCACCACCACCCCATGCTTCAAAATGCATCAAAACTAGCAATGCATGTGTAATAAAGAACGAAAAACGGCCTCATGCTTACTAAAAAAACAATCAACTTTGTAGAAAAGTTGATATGGTAGCAACTTTAACGGACATCCATAACTGAAAGAAAGAGAACACATTGGTCCCACAGGGATAGAGTCGGCATGAAGGCCCAATGTGAATAGTCACAAGTAAGAGCTTCCTAGCTACTTTCATTCTAAACACTAATGGAAGATCCTACTTTTGGTTAATATATTTGGGCAAGTTATACTTGTGATTTCTGTAATATTTTTTGTATTAATTTAAATTTTTTAATTTTAATAGTATTTATCTTATTTTTTAGTTTTTTGCACTATGTTAATTTAATGGGTAAATTACACTGACCTCCTTTGAGTTGTGAAGAGAATATAATAAATTGACATAATTATATTGAGTTTCTTTGTGATTTTAATTTATATTAGCCTTCTTTTTATAAATAATTTGTTAATTATATAGGTAAAAAAATAATATTATCATCTCTTTTATATAAAAATATATGGTTTCGTTTGGGAAGTGAGTTGATTTTTTGACTTTTTTGACTATTTTAACTTAGGGCTAAAAAGCTTGGTTTGGGAAAGACGTTTGACTTTTTTTTAACTTTTTTGTGAAAGAAAGAATGTAATAATTATGGATTGGATGTGATGTTTTGTCTTATTGAACTAAAAAGTCTATTTTGTTTTTTGTGGCTAAAGTAGCCAAAAAAACCTGGCTTTTGGCTTCCCAAACGAAGCCACTATAAGTAATTTATATTTGTGTTTTCGCATCATATATATTGGGTTTTGGCCATTCAATCTTATTAAAGGAGAGGTTAGTGTAATTATGTCAAAATTGTAAGGCTTATTGTATTTTTTGAAATATCAAGGGATATCAGTGTAATTTATCCTAATTTAATTGATAATACCCATAAAAAAATTATAAAAATCAAGAACAAAATGGTCTATTCAAAAGGGAATATGTCATTTTAAATTGAACGCCAGAGTTTCAATCATTTTAGGGGATTGAGTGAACTATTTGGTCCATTGATTATAATCTGTTGTACCATTTTAATATATTTTATTTATTTATTATATATTTTGTTCATGAATCTTCCTTTTGTCTTGTTCATGAATGAAGTTTAATTAGAATTCATGAACTTGGTGGTGAATTTATATTTGGATACACTCTCCATTTTCTCTAGATTCATGGTCATTATTATTTTTTGATTTATTTTGTAATGTCCTAGTGGCCTATAAATAGTTCATCTCTTCTACTATTTTCTACACCAACACATTAACTATTTTCTATACAAGAGAGATTACTTGCAAAGAAGAATGTTTTTCTTGGTGGAGCTTTGGGTTCACCATCTTGTGCAGAGTTGGCTTGAACCATATGACAAATGGTCGGGCTGTTGTATCCTGAAGGGGATAAGTCATAATTTTATGAATGCTGCATCGGTATTTGGATTCTTCCTACCGCAGTAGGCTAGATCTCCTTAAAGAAAATGAGATATTCGTGCCTCAGCCTGATCTATTTGTATATCTTTTTCTTTGCATTATTTATCAATAAAATATATTTTTTCTGGTAGTTTCACCAACAATTTTGAGGAGATCAACCATAGATCAAGTACCAAAAAATACCAATGATGGAATTGGAGACATCAACAAGCCTTTCAAGTTCAAGGAAGTTCATTTTAAGAGGTGGGAAGGAAAAGTTCTTTTTACCTTAGTCTTTTAAAAGTTGCATATGTTCTTACTGAGAAAAACCCAAATAAAATCCCAGTCGAGGAGATGAATGATGAAGACTACGAGGCACATGAAGCAAAAGTGACTTCCTACAATACAGATTAGTATAAATGTCATTTTTATCTCTTAAATTGCCTTGTTGATTAATTTTATGATTACTATGACACCCTTTACACTTTCGCAAAGAAAATTTGGAAAGCTTTACAGACTAAGTATGATACTGAAGAGGTAGCAAAAAGTATCTGACTAGCCGCTTTTTTCGTTTCCAAATGGTGGATGGAAAATCTGTTATGGAGCAAGCACAAGATTTCCAAATGATAGTTGCAGAAGTAAGATCTGAAGGCATCAAGATTGGTGACAACTTGGTAGTTTTGTTGACAAGTTACCGCCATCTTGGAGAGAATTCCAAAAGAGCATGCGCCATAAACAAAAGGAGATTTCCTTAGAGATGTTGATCACTCGCATCCGAGTCGAAGAGGAGGCTAGAGGCCAAGATGCATTAATAACACAAGCGGGTAATGACAATTCTACCACAAAGGTAAACTTTGTTTCAGCAAATAATAACTTACCCAAAGGTCACAATTCCAAGAATGCTTATTTGAAGCCTTATAAAAAAGAATATGAAGAATTATAGTAAACCTCACAATAAATGGATTAATCCAAATAAGAACCAAGGTTCATCAGCTTCACAAAATTTTGCATACTTTGTCTATGACAAAAGTGGGTATATTGCTCGAACTTACAAATTCCGAAAATGTGCACTTGTCCAAAAGGCTAACGTTATCGAGGAGCCATTTGTGGCGATGATTACAGACATTTGCACGGTTAATTATGTGGACGGTTGGTGGGCAGATTCTGGTGCCAATAGACATGTTTGTTATGATCAAGCTTGGTTCAAGGTGTATACTCTCTTTGATGACGAGAAAACAATTATGCTTGGTGACTCTAGTCTAACCAAATACTTGGGAGTGGTGAGGTTGACCTTAAGTTCACCTTTGGACGTGTGCTTACTTTAAAAGATGTGCTTTATACACCGTCCATGAGGAAGAATTTGATGTCAAGTTATTTGTTGAATAAGGCTGGTTTTAAGCAAACTATAGAATCTAATCAATATGTGATTACCAAGAAGGGTATTTTTGTAGGTAAGGGTTATACTTGTGATGGGATGTTCAAATTGAATGTTGAGATTAATAAACCATCTACTAATTCGGTTTACATGTTGTCTTCTATTAATTTTTGGCATGCTCGCTTGTGTCATATTAACAGTAAATATGTGGGAATCATTAGTAATTTAGGATTAATTCCTAAAATGACAAAAAAATTTGAGAAATGTGAAGTTTGCAGTAAAGCGAAAGTTACTAAGAGGCCTCATAAAAGTGTTGAAAAAAATACCGAATTGCTAGAATTATTTCATATTGATTTGTGTGAGTTTGAAGGAATTTTAACTCGCAGTGGTAACTGATATTTTATCACTTTTATTGATGATTTTTCAAAATACACAAACGTATATTTATTAAAAAATAAAAGTGATGCTTTTGAGAAATTTAAAGAATTCCTTCTTGAAGTGGAAAATCAATTTAAGTAAAAGATTAAGAGAATTAGAAGTGATAGAGGCCGGAAGTATGAATCTCTTGGATTCAACTCTTTTGTTCAGTTATTGGGAATTATTAATGAGACTACTTCACCATATTCACCTTCATCTAATGGTGTAGCTGAAAGAAAAAATAGAACGTTAATTGACTTGACGAATGCTATGCTTATTGATTCAGGTTCTCCCTCAAATCTTTGGGGTGAGGCTATTTTGACAGCTTGCCATGTGATAAATAGAGTGCCACACAAAAAGACTAAAATTGTACCTTATGAGTTGTGGCGGGGGCATAAACCAAATCTAGGTTATTTGAGGGTTTGGGATTGTTTAGCTTTTGTGAGGCTTGTAGATCCTAAATGACCTAAATTGGGTGAACGAGTTACCACTTGCGCTTTTCTTAGGTATGCATTGCATAGTACAGCTTATAGATTTTTTGATATGGAAAATAATATTATTTTTGAATCAGGTGATGCTATTTTTTATGAAAATAAATTTCCTTCCAAATTTAGAAATAGTGGGAGTCAAATAATTTCTGAAAATATTTTATCTGTGCCTAGCTCTTCTACTATTTTCAAGTTTTTCAAGAACAAGAAAATTTTCAAATCCAACCAAGAAGAAGTAAACGAGCTAGAGTTGAAAATGATTTTGGCCCTAACTATTATCTTTACAATGTGGAAAAAATTCCTCTTACGGTGCAAGAAGCTTTATCATCACCTGATACTATTTTCTGGAGAGAGACTGTAAATGATGAGATAGATTCACTACTTTCAAATAAAACATGGAAGCTAGTAGATTTACCTCCAGGTTGTAAAACTATTGGGTGTAAATGGGTCCTTTGTAAAAAGCTTAAACCGGATGGAACTATAGATAAATATAAAGTGAGGCTTGTCGCTAAAGGTTTTAAGCAACAAGTTGATCTTGATTTCTTTGATACTTTTTCTCCGGTTACTAGAATTACATCCATTAGACTGTTGATAGCAGTGGCTGCAATTTATGATTTAAAAATTCATCAAATGGATGCGAAAATAGTATTTTTAAATGGAAATCTAGATGAGGAGATTTACATGGACCAACCCGAAGGCTTTGTGGAGCCTAGCAAAGAAAGCAAGGTGTGTAAGCTAACTAAATCCCTTTATGGTTTAAAACAAACTTCTAAATAGTGGCATGAGAAATTTGATTCCTGCATGCTTGGGAATGGCTATAAGACTAATGAATGTGATAAATGCATATATTATAAAACTTGTGAGAATGCACATGTGATTATTAGCCTATATGTAGATGGTCTACTTATTTTTTGCTCTAATTTGCATATTATAAATGAGACTAAAAATATGCTTAATAATCACTTTGATATGAAAGATCTTGGTGAAGTCAATTTTATTTTGGGAATTAAAATTACCAAGACTAAGGATGGTATTTTTCTTATTTAGTCGCATTATGTTGAGAAAATTTTAAAGAAATATAACTTTCTAGACTGTAAACATGTTCCTACTTCTTTTGATGCAAGTATACATTTATCTGTTGTAACAAATGAAAAAGAAGTAATTAATCAAAAGGAATATGCTAGCATGATTGGTAGTTTGAGATATGCTACTGACTGTACTAGACCTGACATTGCATATGCTGTTAGAGTACTTAGCAGGTTTACTAGCAAGCCTAGTCGAGATCATTGGCTAGCCATGGGAAGAATTATGAGATATTTATCTGGTACCAAAAATTATGGTTTGTTTTATAACAAGTATCCTGCGGTACTTGAGGGATATAGTGATACCGATTGGAACGTTTTGTCAGGTGATTCTCTCTCTACCTCGGGTTTTATTTTTACCTTGGGTGGTGGTGCTATATGTCGGAAGTCTAAAAAACAAACTATAATTGCTAATTCTACAATGAAAGCTAAGCTTATAGTGTTAGCTTCAGTATGTAAGGAAGCGAATTGGTTAAGAAATTTGTTACATGAAATCTCTTTTTGGAAAAAACCAATTCCTCCTATATTAATTGCCAGTGATAACCTTCTTTGCTATTGGTAAAGTGAACAATCATTTTTATAATGGTAAATCCAAACCTATTCGAAGGAAACACAGTAATGTGAGATCCTATTTGAGTAATGGCATCATAACTGTGAATTATGTAAGATCTTGTGATAATCTTGCGGATCCGTTATCCAAGGCCTTGGCAAGAGATAGGGTCTGGAATATATCGATGGAGATGGGTTTGAAGCCTATAAAATCATAAACCATGTATGAGGATACCCAACCTAGGGACCAGAGATCCTGTAACTAGGTTCAATGGGAAAAACGAATCATATGGTGGTTGTAAAAATGCACTCTTTAATATTTTGTTATCCATCCCTATAATGTAAGTGCATTTGTCCTGTAATGTTAGAAGGTTGAGGTTTTATGCTCTTAATGAAATTCTGTAGCTCTTGTTGAGTGGGGTGTGTAAATTAAAGGAACATCCTTGACATATTTCACCTATGTGAGCATGAAAGCGGGGCTGCTTTCTATGAGAACAAGGCTTATTCTCAAATATACTCATGAAAACTAGGATAAGCACAAAACCATAATGTGCTGGCTTTTAAAAGCTCATGTCAACACCTGGATTATTATGTGTGAGCAGTAATACTTTATTTCCCCTAAGTAATCATAGTCCAAATCTGAGACCACTACTGACTTTGGAGTAGAGGTTGATGTTTCACTAATGAAGGTTCAATGCAGAGCATACCTTCATGATGCATACTAGTCTATCTTTATTTGGTAATCTCTCTTATCATTGTTGATATTAAAATGAGTGGGGGATTGTTGAACCATTTTAATATCTTTTATTTATTTATTTATATATTTTGTTCATGAATCTTCTTTTTGTCTTGTTCATGAATGGAGTTTAATTAGAATTCATGAACTTGATGGTGAATTCATATTTGGATACACTCTCCATTTTCTCTAGGTTCATGGTCATTATTATTTTTTGATGTATTTTGTAATGTCCTAGTGGCCTATAAATAGTTTCTCTTTTCTACTCTTTTCGACACCAACACATCAACTATTTTTTATACAATCGAGATTACTAGCAAAGAAGGGGGTTTTTCTTGGTGGAGCTTTGGGTTTACCATTTTGTGCAGAGTTGGCCTGAACCATACGACAAGTGGTCGGGCTGTTGTATCCTGGAGGGGACAAGTCATAGTTTTGTGACTGCTACATCGGTATTTGGGTTTTTCCTACCGCAGTAGGCTTGATCTCCTTAAAGAAAACGAGATATCCGTGCCTCAACTTGATCTATTTGTATCTCTTTTTCTTTGCATTATTTATCAATAAAATATATTTTTTCTGGTATTTTCACCAACATAGTCTAATTCTTAAAGGGTTATCAATTGAACTAAATTAAAATTCAAGGATAAAATTGATGCAATTAGAACTATGATGACCAAATTGACAAAAAAAGTCATGCTACAGGAACTATGAGTGTAATTTGCCTATATTAGGACCAGTCCAATTGGGTCTGAACTTGGGTCTGAACTTGCCCCTTGGGTCGTGGATAGGAGCTCGGTTGTCCTTGAGTACTAAATCTCCTTCTTTTAAATTCCTGGACTTAACCTTCTTGTTAAAAGCCCGGGCGATTCTGCGTTGATAACCCTGAACGTGGTACAGTGCTTTCAATCTCCTTTCATCAAAGAGCATGAGTTCTTCAAATCTATTCTCACGCTAATGCTTGCCTATCGGCACTCGGCCAATACTCTCGATGTGGAACCTCAATCTCAATAGGCGAACGGCCTCCATCCCATAGACTAATGAGTGCGAGTCGCCGAGAGAAGATTCGATTGAAGTCCTGTAGCCTACAGAGCAAATGACGGCTTATCTCGATCGATAGGTTTCCACCATCTTCGTAGTATCGCTTGATGTCCTTGTTGGCGGCCTCAACTGCTCCGTTGGTTTGCGGCCGGTAAGTAGACGACTTATGAAAAGCCACATTGTATTTCTCCAACAAGTCAATCACCTCCTTCTTGAAGTGGGAACCATTGTCAGAAACTATTTCATTTGGGACTCGTGGCGGCAGATGATGTTGTTTCTGATGAATTTTGCGACGTGTGAAGCTTTCAATACCGCATAAGATTGGGCCTCAACCCACTTCGTGAAATAATCTATCGCTACGAGGATGAACTCATGCCCGTTCGACCCCTTGGCGTATGACTCGATCACATCAATTCCCAGACGAGAAAAAAGGCCATGGCGAAGTCATGTTGTCTGGCTTTGTGGCGGAATGTTCATGCGATTTGCATGAATCGACATTTGTGGCATCGCCGACGAAACGATACAATCCTCCTCCATAGTGGACCAATAATAACCTTGCCTAAGGATCTTCCTAGCCAACATCACCCCATTCATATGTGCACCGCATTCACCCCGTGGATGGCTTCCATCGACGTTTGGACTCTTGACATCAACACGGTTTATGCATTCCCGGATGACCTCTTCTCTGATTTACCCCGCAGATGATGTGGGTGACATTCTTCCGATTGCCCTCTTGTCTTTGGCATTTACCTGGCGGGTATACTTCTTTCTCCAAAAGTTCGGATGTCGTAGTACCGGGGTGTTCGTCACGAACTTCATCTATGGTTGCAATCGACTCATAGCGGTACAAACTTCGTCGATGATGATGGGCGCATTCGGACTCCACGGGATGTCTATCATTGATGATAGAGTTGCTAAAGCGTCTGCGAACTTGTTGTTCTCTCTTAGTAGATGAGCGAAATTGACTTCTCAAACCGAGGAATCAGCAAATCCAAGGTTTGGTGATACATCATCATATTTTCTTCTTTTACTTTCCAGTCTCCTTTAGCTTGAGACACAACAAGATTCGAATCCCCAATGACGTCCAGCCGTCTTGCCCCTAGTTCTAGGGCTGCTTCCAAACCAGCGATGCATGCTTCATATTCTGCTTCATTATTCGAGACTTTGAACCGGAGTTTGAAGGCGAGAGGGATACGGGAACTGTCGGGTGCTATCAGCAACACTCCTATCCCATACCCATGTTGATTTGACGCTCCGTCAAAGTACATCGTCCAAGTTTCCTCGTCGATATGCGTAATTGATTCATCTGGGAATAGATACTCAATCGCTCATCCCTCAACCGGTGGTCGGCAAGGAACTCTGCCACTGCTCTTCCCTTCACTGACTTGCGCGTCACATATGTAAGATCGAATTCGGAGAGCAACAGCAACCAACGAGCTAGCCTACCCGTAAGCGCTGGTTTCTCGAAAAGATATTTGATGGGATCGAGTCGTGAAACCAACATTCTGAGTGAGCTAACGGGTAGTGCATGACTTCACGGTAGCCCATACCAAAGCCAAGCAAGCCTTTTCGATGGCGTATACTGGGTCTCATACTCCAGCATTTGCTTGCTGAAATAATAGATGGCTTTCTCCACCTTATCTTCTCATTCTTGTGCAAGCATGACCCATCGTGGTCTCGATCAGCAGCAGTACAAAATCAACGGTTTCCACGGTTACTGGTGATAAAGCGGGTGGAGTTACGTAGATATTCTTTAATCTGTTCAAAGCGACTTGGCATCGGCCGTCCCATTGGAACTTCTTTCCTTTCTTGAGAGACCAAAGAGTGGTTCACAAGTCAAGGTTAGTTTTGAGATAAACCGTCTTATGAATTGCACTTTACCCGAAAGCCTCGCACCTCTTTTTGATCCTTGGTGGTGGCATTTCTAGGATGGCCTTGATTTTGGAAGAATCGACCTCGATGCCTTTGTGTGATCGAAACCCGGACATTTTCCCATTGTAACACCAAGCGTACATTTCGAGGTTTAGCCGCAACCGAATTCCACGATCCTTTGGAAGAACTTGTGCAAGGGTGTAGTGGCCCTCTCTTTCTTTGGACTTGACAATCATGTCGCCCACGTACACCTCAACCTCTTTATGGATCATATCATGTAATATTGTGGTCGCCCGTTGATAAGTAGCCCAAAGATTCTTCAACCCAAAGCGGCATGACCGAGCGATATGTTCCCCGCAGGGTAGTGAATGCGATATTTTCTCCGTCTCTGGTGCCATCACAATCTGGTTGTACCCTGCGAAGCCATCCATGTAGGCAAGCAAAGCATGCCCCATGTAAAGTCCACTAACTTCGTCGATGTGTGGTAGGGAAAAGTCGCCGGACTAGCTCTGTTCAGATCTCTGAAGTCTACACACACTCGGATCTTGCCATCTTTCTTCGGCACCGGAACTATATTGGCCAACCAAGTGGGATATTCTGATACTAGCAGGAAGCCTGCGTCAATTTGCTTGGTGACCTCTTCTTTGATCTTGAGAGCCCAATCCGGGCGGATCCTTCTGAGCTTCTGCTTGATAGGTCGGGCCTCGGGGTCAAGGGGGATCCGATGCTGTACAATCTCAGGATCGATTCCAGGCATGTCTTCGTAGGACCACGCGAAAACATCTTTGAAATCTTTTAATAAAGCGACCATGCGCTCGCGTTCCTGCGAAGACAATGTGGACCCGATCTGGACCAGCCGCGGGTCCTCCTCAGTACCAATATTCACAGAAATGATTTCATCCGTTAAAGGCTTAACAAATCTCTCCTGCTCTTGCTCAATTAAACGTTGTAAAACCGGAGCGCCGTCCTCGTCGTTTTGATCAAAATTTTGAAAGTCAATTAATGCAATAAATTAGGGGCCGCGAAAAGTACTCGGAAACCACAGATGATTCATTCTCATTAAGTACATCGGATCATCCAATTCGCCGGTTACCAGACTCAAAAGAAAAGGAAAAAGACGACACGGACAAGGCTGGCATCGGGTTGACATCCCAAGTACCGGACTTCGAG
The DNA here is from genome assembly GCA_025200525.1 of Camellia lanceoleosa. Classification (NCBI taxonomy): domain Eukaryota; kingdom Viridiplantae; phylum Streptophyta; class Magnoliopsida; order Ericales; family Theaceae; genus Camellia; species Camellia lanceoleosa. Next base: position 121,651 of record JANUSC010000178.1, on the reverse strand, counting down.
ACTTCGGTCAGTGGAATCGATTCGAAGACTCGGTGGAATCAGACTCCGGCTCACTACCTGACCCGGAACTGCTGGATAAGAATCCCTCCTCGTACTGCCAAGTGAGCGAGGGTGCAATCGATGCGTCCAAGATGGCTGCTGGTTGGCTCGCGGCCGTTTCATCTCCAATCATGGAAACCGCGACGTTATTCCCCAAGCAATCCTGGTCGATCGGAGGATCAGAGAGGAGACATGCCAGTGCTACCCCCATTTCCAATTCAGTGCCCTCAGCATCCTCTGCCCTATTCTGCTCAGTCTCAGTTGTTGAGTGCATGCGCTCGTAAGCGTCATCCCGAGCGATTGCGGTCGAAGAAGATTTGAAACTGATGCGCTTCCCTCGCGTTCAACCATGGTTACGGAAGCGCAAAATGGAAAATCTTCCCCCTCCGGACGAAGCGTCCGTTCAGTACCAGATGGGCCTATGCATTAGATCAAAGGCTTGACTGCTTCGCTCACAGCCTGCCGCCATTTCCTTTCCTTTTCTTGCGGTCTTCTTTGGTGGGCGGATAACCCAATCAAAGGTATGTGGATTATGTGGCACTTCGGCGACTCCTTTCTGCGCTTCTTCCCAATCCCATCCGGGATATGTTGTAGCTTATTCATGAGGTATACGGCTTGGCCGACATACAAACCCTCATTCCTGACCATAATGTTTTGTACCACGGGCCTCGGCCAAAGTAAATCGATATAAACATGTCCTCCATGCGTGTTCAATCTCCGGGTGGCGTAGATACCTCCGGAGGGATGGATTGATGAGTTCCCAAAACAATGGCTACTCCTTTCCATAGGGGTATTTCACCATTTGATCTGAGTAGATGAAACGGCCTTCTGATGCAACGGTCGCCCCAAAAGCATGTTGAAAGATGCGGGGACCTCCAAGACATGAAAATCTATTTCGTGTTGTCGGGCCCAATCTTGGTTTGGATTTTCACTATCCCGGGACATCCTGCTTGTATTATCATATGCTCACGATTACTTGAGTAGTCGGTGTGAAGTCATGACTTTAACCCAATTGCATCGCCGTTACGGCCGACAGACATTGATAAGCGGACGGTGTCAACAAGCACCACGGAATCCATTTGTCCTGCATTCTCACGGAGATGTAGAAGTGCTGTTATGATCCATGCCCTCGGCGGCAATTCTTTGTCCGTAAAGGTCAATCTTGGGGAACCTCCTCCGGGAAGACCAAACCAACTAGTTGTTCGGCGTAGTTTCGATGGAAAGTTTCGCTCTGTCCATGGCGAGATAAAACTGACTGCGGTGCACCCTCGAAGCCATAGCGATCCCAGATGGAGATGTGCACTGTATTTTCTTTATTGCTTTAATCTGACCTCTTCTTCCACTTGCTTCTCTTTTTGTTTCTCTGCCTCCTTATCTTTCCCTGATGCCTCGGGTTGATCAAGGTGTGGGGGCTTGAAATACCGCCCACTTCTAGTCATATGGTCCACCTCCTCGAGGTACCAGGTGCTGTCTGGTTGGCCACCCAATCTTAAATGCGTGTGGGCAAGATACAAGTCGTCATCTTCCCACCACATTCCATTAGCATCTAGCGAGGCATCATGCAGTTACGGTAAGTTTACGCTCTCAGCGTTTTCATTCCGCATGCCCACAGCATGTTCAGTCTTCGTGCCCGCAGTACTCTCAACTTCCTCATGGTTCTTTGCTTTTCGGGCTCTCTCAGAGTCCCATCTCTTTTCTTGTTCCTCCAGCAACAACTGTGCGGTTCTCAAAATGTTTCGTTCTTGAGCGAAATTCTTCGTACCGGCGCTCTCCGGCAATGTGTCGATCCTCGGCCCTTAGGCCACAAATGGTACAATATCAGGCTGATCATCCAACCACCCGACGACTTCTGCTGACTCCTCATCTTCGAACCAGTTAATCGATGCATCCCCTGATTCCTGCTCGTAGAATTGAAGGTTGGCGAAGTCCTCTTCCACCGCAGTCAAATCATCCCCCGCTGATTCAAGCTTGTCCCCCCGGATCATACACAACTCAGCCTCTTCCGGCAACCCCATACTCAGCTTAGACTGGCTCATTGACAAGATATATCCACTCGGATCATAAGCTCTGCCAGCTAAATTCTCAGATAGCTCCACCCCAGATTCAACTGTTTTGCTCTCCTCAGAAGCCTGCCCTGTTCCATCCTCGGTGGTCACCACCTTTGGCTCAGGTTGGGGTGTAGAGGTGTCCATCATGCACAAGTCCGTGCTATCAGGGAGGATCACCTCTGGCTTGGGTAGGTGGGAGGGAGTGATATGAATCTTTGGGATCATATGACGCGACCCCAGTATGGATGAGGTTGACTCTTTTCGGTGGATCTTGGTTGTGTTTGGGGAGTGGGTTGTTTGTGACGTTGGGTCCTTGGGGAGGTAGAATGATGTTTTTGTCAATGAGATCTTGAATCTCATGACGCAGCCTGTAGCATTGGTCGGTGTCATGTCCATGCTGCTGGTGGTATTGGCAAAATTTGGTTGGGGTATGGGAAAGGGGGAGGGGAATCGGAAGAGGCCTCGGTTCCAAAGGGTTCAAGTGCCCTTCGACTAGAACCCCGAGGACTTTAGACAAAGTCATATAGAGTGGGGAGAAGGTTCGTTGACCCCTGGGTTGGTATCTTGGGGCTTGATTACTGCTCCCAGAGGCATCGGAAAAAGGTGTGGCCGCTGCGGACCTTGGTTGGGGAGGGGGAGTGGTGGTGACCATTCCAACTTCTGAAGTTCTGGTATTGGAAGAGCCACTCGGGCCCGCATTATTACCACGGTTGAATGTTCTCCGGGGCTGATCCCGATCTTGGTCAAACAGACCCTGTTTCATCGCATCCTCTATTTGCATCCCCATATCATGCAGATCTGCGAAAGTGGGGAAGGGAACTACAATCATCTTCTTCATTAACGCCGGCTGGAGATTGCGCACAATCATCCGTATTTGGTCTCTGTCTGTTGGCCTTAAGGTCATCATCGATGCCTTCGCCCTCCACCGGGTCACAAAGTCAGAGAAAGATTCTTTAGGCTCCTGCCTGGTTGTCTCAAGATCACGAGTTGTGATCTCGATCTGCGTGTTGTATGAATATTGTGCCACGAAGGCCTCGGCCATCTCATCCCAGTTGACTTTCACCTGATCTTCCAGCTTTGAATACCAAGTGGATGCCACACCCGACAGGGTTCGACCGAACAAAGAAAGCTTTTGCGGTCGGGTTAGGCCCATTGGTCTTAGAACGTCTGAGAATAGCCGGAGGTGAACCATAGGATCCCCGGATCCATCAAAGCGATCGATCTGGGGCATCTTAAATCTATCCGGCAGAGTCACGGCTACATCAGTATAGCCGTCTTCAATATCTGGGATGGCCTTCACCCCTTGAGACTTCTTAAAGAGCTTCTCCAACTTGCTCAATTTCAGAGCTGTCTGGTCTACCTCGAACTCAAATGGAGAGTCCGGAATGTTTTTGGACAGTTGTGGTAGAAGCGGGGGCGGAGCCAGCCCCGTTGGAAGACCCGTGTCCTCTTGAATGTTTGGGGGGTTTGGCAGAATGTTCTGTTGATTCGGGAGGGTATTCTGGGCAGCCTGGGCATTTTGAGGGTTTGGAGGGGCATTCTGGCCAGCAGGTAGTTGTTCAGGTAATGGGGCCCCGGGTGGAGGAGGAGCCTGATTTGAAGCAGACGCTGCGTTCTGCTGTTGTAATCTGGTGATCAACTCAGACTGTTGGGCCATGATAGCGGCCTGTTGTCTGGAAAATTCCGCCTGGCGGATAGCATCATCTTGCATTTGCTTCATGCTTTCAGTCATCTGGCGCATCATCGCCTCCATAGCTGTATTCTGTTGTTCCATTTGAAGACCCGGCAGGCGTATCTCTATAGCAGAAACAGGAAGCTCAACCCGACTATCTGACACTATAGTAGACTGCTGTTCTGGTGATCTGTGCTCTGATATACTGTGCCTTCTCGGCCTCCTTCTGATAACAGGGGGTAGTGAGTGAAACACTGGGTGTCCGTCAACTAGATCCTCGGATCGGTTGAGTCGGCGACCTCGTGTCCAGATTGCTTGGGGGGTATCGACGGGTTCGGAAGCAATTGTGCTACAAACTGTCCTAGCAAAAAGATAAATAAAGCGAAAAAGAAATAAATAACCAGAAATAAAACGGGCAGCATAACGGCTTAAATTGAATACACCACACACAGTCGGGTATACAACAACACACAGTTGGTAAGCTGGCTATACACTGTCCTCAAATACTGGTCAATATTCCTGTATCAACATTACGATAAATGAATCGATATCCGGACAACTGATTCCCAAATACTGGATAATGCCCGCAGGCCTGATTCCCAAATTCAAAACCTGATGCCCGCAGTTCGATGCCCAAACTCATCTTGATACATGCATTCCTGAGAGGCACACTCTAACAAGCACATAGCGATAAGTGAGAGCCAAAACACCCCTATGTTGGGGTAGGGTTTCCTGTCCTATTTTGTCAAGAGCTAGGGTTTCGCCACGCACATGACTTCAAACAACCTATATCGGGTAAGCAACTTTGTCCTAGTTTGGAATGGTCACTATGGATCCGAATATGCACTAGGTCGAATGGTCAAAGGGTGCCCCGTAAAACCGGGGTTTGTGTTCTATCTTGGCAGAGCCCGTAACCGATCAGCCTTATGGACATGCCTTGACAAGACAAGCCTCCGGCAAACCGCTCAGGAATAGCAGATGGCAAACACGGTGTCCTAGGCGCACCGATGCAAATGCAATGCAAAGAAACACACAAATGTAGTCAAAAACAGATATCACGAGTTCGAGTTAAGTTCTCTAAATCCCCAGCAGAGTCGCCAGAAACTGTAACAACGCCCGCGGGGGACCTCGCTACAGTTCGGACTCGGTTTTTGTTGCGGTTCTAAATCTCGAACCAAAGAGTCCAAATCCGGCAAATCGTTTTGAGAAAAGATTTTTTTGAAAGAAGTGCCAAACATGGACTGCTTTTCCAGATAACAGAGTCGCCACCTAAATATTTTTAAAATGGGAAATTTAGGAAACCCTGACTCGGTGCCAAAAGGCCACGTGTCCGTCATCACCAAAGTTGGCTCAGGAACTTGGGTACGATTAGGGAAGGTCACATCGTGAGCACCCTCTCGCCGATCAAAGACCGCCTCTACTAACCATGATATCTGTTTTTGAAAACATTGTATGCTCTTATTCGGTTATTAGCCTAGATTACTATGTGATGCTCATGACAAACAAGTATAGATAAATGCGAATTGGAACTAAACATCTCATGTTTGTTTGTGAAAGATGGTTTGCTACCCGCAGGTAGGCTTAAAATGCAGATTTTGCCACAATCTAGTGGGCTTGAAACAAACAGTCAATGTATTGTCCCAATTCAAATAACTCAACCTCCACCCACAGGCATTCAAGGCAGTTATATCACATAAGCATTTAGCCTCATGGTAAGCATGCAATCATGGCAACACTCACACGCATGCAAGGATGCTAAAGCGTAAAACTTACCTAGTACTCCAAGCCAAAACAGGAACTTATTAGAAATCCATGCATGGACCTAAGTATACAGAATTGCCTAATGCAACACATGCAAAAATGCAAACTATAGTGGGCTCGGCTATTCTAAACATGGCACATGGAATGCAACAGCTAACATGTATTCAACTTTAGAATTGAAATACAATGCAGTTTGTATGATGCGCCGAGCCCGGTGCGTGCAAAACAGATGAATGATGCAAACATGCTGTCATACTGTTATGCTAATTGAAATATGCCCTATATCTAACCATTCAAAGCGGGTAAATAAAAGGGAGAAAGAAATGGGGGTTGGAAGACATACATCACACTCACACACCCTTATTACAACGCCCTCATGTGAGGGTCGAATAAATATCTGATCCGAATAAAAGAATAATCTGATCCAAATAAATGTAGAATAAATATACAATTTCTATTTAATTGACAAATTAAATAAGAAAACGGCATGCAAGCCGTGGACCGCCTCGCACGAAAGATGCTGCTGTTGGGCTGCTCTGCGTGAAATCCACCGATGCCCCGATTAGCCTCTGCTTGCGATTTAAATGCGCCACGACTCCGAAAGTTGCTAAACTCTGAATTTTGCTGCAACAGAGAGCAGGAAAAGGGCACAGCAGTGTATTTCACAAATATATGCATGCCTCGATCCCCGTGCCACCAATCACGCATATCGATGCATGATGGCCGAGGAGCCGAATTGCACAACTCAATGTAGGGATGAATGCAAGTGAATGTTGCAACAAAACCTAACTCCATCATGGGTAATCCGGAGTGTCGGTGACTTGGGAATTGAGACATACTCCGTCACTCGGAGTACGAAACGTGCCTCGTTTCCCGTGCAATACGCATGATATGCATGAAATGCAACTAAGATACAGTCCTAGCATGCGCAATGCTATGAAAATGAGATATCTCGAAACGCGTGTCCATAGACACGGAAACCGAGAAATGCGAAATGACATGCGAAATGCAATGATGGACTTATACCAACATGAGGGAGCCTCAGTCCACTTACATAGGAGGCCAGAATGAAAAGAATGAGGTGCCTCGAAGTGCGTGCCCGCGGGCGCGCAAACCGAGGCGATGATGAAAGATGAAAATCGGATAAAACCGAAGTGCCTCGAAACGCGTGCCCACAGGCGCGCAAACCGAGGCGATGATGAAAGATGAAAATCGGATAAAACCGAAGTGCCTCGAAACGCGTGCCCACAGGCGCGCAAACCGAGGCGACGATGAAATGGGATGAAATGGCATACGGAATGCAACGATGGGCTTACACCAACATGGGAGAGCCTCAGCTCACTCACATAGGAGGCCGTCGGGTAAAACAAAGTCGTTCGAAACGCGTTCGCGACACGCAAATCGAGGCAATGATGTAGAAGCATGAAAATGCAAATTGGGCTTACGCCGACATGAGAGGGCCTCAACCACACTCACATAGGCTGCCGGAATGATAAGAATGAGGTGCCTCGAAGTGCGTGCCCATTGGCACGCAAACCGAGGCAATGCAAAAATGATACGAATGGCATGGGAAATGATATGCAAGCATGGTAATGGAATTTCAGCACCTAAATAGAGGGGAAAACAGCCCCGAAACAATTCGAAATGACACTCGAAGCATGCTTTCATCCCGAAAGTGTGAAATTAAGTCCCGAAATGGCCTATAGCCATGCTATACATGCAAAATATGATCATGGAAGCAAGATCAGTAGCAAGGCAGTCCCAAATATGGCATTTTTCAGTAACAAACATGGCCAAAATGCAAGCATAGATAGATCAACAATAGCATGCAAAGTTAGTGGCCAAAAGAGGAGTATTGAGACAAGTGATATATGCAAACCCCAAATGGACAAACTTTCTTCTACAACATTGAAGATGAGATAAAAATAAGCACAATTGCAGAAGATGACATCCTCAAAATCAGAATAAAATCATGCTAACAATTCCACGCAAAAATGGAGCTCAAAAGAGGCTATAACAAGAGACATGCAATGCACACACCAAATGACAAAACTTTCTTCATGAAATATGTAAAGGGGGTCAAAATAAGACCAAAACCAGTAGGGGTCGAAGTCCCAAAAACAGACACAAATAGGTCAAAAATTGCATGCAAAAATGGCACACTTGATGAAATTTGAAGGAGGTGGTATATACAATGACCAAATGAGGTTGAGCCTTTCTACAATGTTGTAGAGGGGCTCTAAATGAGCACAAAACCAGTAGGGGTCGAACCCCTGGAAACAAAAGGAAATAGGCCTAAACTAGCATGCAAGATAATGGCATAAAAGCTAGGTATTGAAACAGGTATATCATAGGAGCATCAAATGAAGTTGAGCCCTTCTACAAAGTTGTAGAGGGGCTCAAAAAAAGCACAAAAGCAGTAGGGGTCGGAGCCCCAATTCTCAACCAATTGGAGTATAGAAATGAATCAAGAAAAAGCCCTAAAAGTTGGTTTTGAAGACTTACCCTTGAAGACTTGTCTTTCTTTGATTCTTGGCTTTGATTTGTAGCTTCTCAACCTCTGAAATTCACTTCCTAGCTGCTGGAATGGTAGTAGGGATGGTGAAGCTAGGTGTTGATGAAGAGAAGACCTAGGGACTTAGAAACTTTTTGAGGTTTTGAGCTATGAAAATGGAGGAATTTGGAGAAGTGTTCTTGAGGCAATTTTTTCCAACCTTGAAGAAGGAGAGGGAGGGCCCTTCAAATAGGCAAGAAATGGGGTGGAAAAGGAGGAAAGCACCCAATCTTTCCTCCCGAAATATCCGGATGCCGGGATATGTTGGAAGATATCCTGACAGCCGACAGCAAGAAGCTGGCCGGCCAGGTAAATTTGTGGGAGGTGGCCGGCCGGCCACCCCACCTGGTCGGCCAGCCACCCACCATGGCCGGCCGGCCACCACCAAAAAATGAAGTGAGGATTTTCTGGCCGACCACAATGCCAAAGTGTCCTCCCAAGTGTGTAGAATAAGGTCCCAGGGTCGGAATCTGGCAACGCTGAAGCAGAAGTCACAACATAGAGCTTGAAGGAGAGGCCCAAAAATGAAACCAACAATTGCTGGCCGACCACCAACCTTTTGTGTCCTCCAAGATGTGTAGAACAAGGTTCCAAGGTCGGAAATTGGCAACACTGAAGCAGGAGCCACAACATAGAGCTTGAAGGAGAGGCCCAAAAATGAAACCTTGAATTTCTGGCCGACCACCAACCCTTAGGGTCCTCCTAGATGCCCTCATCACAGATATGTAGCTTTGGTTGGAAGAAAATACCCCTAGGGTGTTCAACATTGGCCCGGAAGTGAGAAAAACGGGCTCCGGAGGAGCAAACCGGTTATCTCGATAATTGCTGGCCTCCCACCCCCCAGTGATCTTCCTGATGTTGAAACAGAGGTACCTGCCAAGTTTGAACAAAAACTAATGAGAAATGAACGTTCGGGGCCAAAACCGAGCAAATCGGGATCCCGAAAATGGGCTGCAGGTGCCGGAAGTGGCGTTCAGCATCGAAGTGGGTATCTGCGACCCCAGTGTCCTCTGGAATGACAAAACAGAGGTACCTGCCAAAAACCGGAGAAGATGGATGCGAAATGAATGCTCGGGACCAAAACCGCTCAATTTGGGGTCTCGAAAACCGGCTATGAGCACTGAAAGTGGCATACGGCCACGAAGTGGGTTTCTGAGAACCCAGTGTTCCTCGGAATGTTAAAACAGAGGTCTCCGCCCAAAACCGGAGAAAGCGGATGCGAAATGAATGCTCGGGGCCCAAATCACGCAGTTCGGGGTCCCGAAAATGGGTCGCCGCACGGTGTTCGCCGCAAGTGGGCATCACGGGCCCCAGTGTTCCTCGGAACATTAAAACAGAGGTCTCCGCCAAAAACCGGAGAAGTCGGAGATGGTTGGGCAGTCCCGAGCCGAGGCACACAGCCTAATGGCTCCGAAAACCGGGAACCGGGCTCCGAAATGGGCAAAATGGCCTACGGCCACGAAACGTAGCTCACGGCCGCCGGGAGATAGTCTACGGGACCACTCCCTTCCCTCAGGAAAGAAAACAGAGAAAACCGAGCCTGGTTCGCAAACCGAGACAAGGTAGAGAAGATGGTTCGGAAGTCCGGAGGCAGGGCACGCGGCCGTGACTCTGGGACTTCTGAACAAGCACGGTATGCAATATCACCGAGCGCTCAACCGGTGACGTCTGAGTCTTAAGGTCGGTCAAAAATGGGGTGTCTACACGAGGTTCCAGATATACGATAATAAGTCGGACCCTAACTTTCACGTCGGTTTATACCTGAACTCGATGGCATTGTTCACTGGGAACGAGCCGTTGCTTTGCAAGGTGTTCCCCACATCCTTCGGGAAAATTGCATCAGATTGGTTTCACAAATTGCCAAAAGGAAGTGTGAAGACCTGGGAAGGCCTGGCTGAGATGTTCGTGGCCAGGTTCGTAACAAACAAACTACAGCCATTAAGGGTGGGCATACGATGGCTTTGAGGAACAGTGAGGATGAAGGCCTTAGGGCCTACGCAAAAAGGTATTATGAGGTGTTCAACTGAATACCCGAGTGCAACCAAGAGGTGGCGTCGTGTCTTTCAAGAACGGCCTAAAAGATGATTGTGCACTACGAAAGTCATTGGCAAAGACATAGCCAAAAAGCATGGAAGAGCTCATGGCTAGAATTGAGAAATATGCCAGAGCCGAGGAAGACATGCCAGGGATTAAGGCGACAAAGCAAGAGAAAAGAAACGGCTCGCCGAAGTGAGGCCGAGGTAATAACGGATCCAACAAACAAGAGATAGGACTGAGAACCGCACAAGCAGTCACAACTGTGTTCCGAATCCCAATTCACAAAGTCCTGGATAAAATTCGAACCCAACCTTATTTCAGAGCACCAGCAAGGGTACCAGGAGAGTTTATGGGAAGAAGCCTTGGAAAACATTGTGCTTACCATAATGAAGATGGGCATCTGACTCAGGGTTGCAGAGCCCTGAAGTCACACCTAGAAGACCTAGTAAGGCAAGGCTATTTGAGGGACCTTGTAGATGAGGCCAGGACAAGGGAAGAGTAGGCAAGATTGCCTCAGGCACCAAGAACCCACCTCCTCCAAAGACAACAACCAGAGGCGGGACCCTCGGGTAATCAATGTAATTCACTCGAAGGTTAACGAAAATGATATACAGGGAAAGACCCAAAAAGTAAAGCACTTGCAGCATGTGTACCAGGTCCGGTAGAAAAGACCTCGGGCTGAGGAGTGCCAGGGACCAACAGTGTCCTTTACTGAAGCCGACCTGGAGATGGTACAACATTCGCACAATGATGCCTTGGTAGTATCCCTCCAGGTTCGAGAGTGCCAAGTAAAGCGCATTCTAATTGACCAAGGCAACTCTTGTGACATCATGTATATCAGATGTTACAAGGAGCTTGGCCTTCACCCAAATGATATGGAGCAATCCAATGGCCCAATGGTCGGGTTCAATGGAACGCCGACGTGGCCACTAGGAGCAGCAAGCTTGGAAGTGCAGGTTGACACCAAAAAGATAAAGACAGAGTTCACCATAATCGACACACCCTCCCTTTACAATGTTATCCTGGAAAGGCCATGGTTGCATGCAATGGGGGCTGTTCTCTCAACATTGCATCAGCTATTGCGGTTCCCAACAGAGCATGCGATAGAGGAGGTCAGAGGAGATCAACTGTAAGCAAAGAACTGCTCCATAGCAGCAATGAAATCCACTTGTAGCATACGAGAACTAGAAAGGGTAGAGATCGAAGACAAGGACGTGGAAGTCCTAGAGGACGTCGGTAAGGAGCCAACTGAGAAGAGTGAAGAAGCCCTAAAGAAAATCCTTGTCCAGCAAGGACATGAAGAATGTTTCTTCCTTCTCGGCTTGGACTTAGCCGAAGAAGAGGAAAAAGAACTAGAGGCTTTCTTGAGAGCAAACATTAAAGTGTTTGCCTAGACGCCTTACGAAATGCCAGGCATTGACCTCGAGGTCACTTGCCATAAACTGAACGTAGACATGTCGGCCAAACCTGTAATCTAACAGGCAAGAAGACCGACGTTGATGCATGTTGAGGCAATGGAAGAGGAAGTAGACAGACTTCTAGAGGCCAGAGTCATTCGAGAGGTAAATTACCCGACATGGCTATCGAATACAGTGGTGGTGAAAAAAAAGAATGGTAAATGGAAGGTCTCACAGAGACTTTACTAGCCTAAACAAGGCCTCGCCCCAAAGATGCTTTTTTTACCCAAGATTGATCAACTGGTGGATGCCACTTCAGGGCATGGAAGGATGATCTTCCTGGATGCCTACAGGGGGTACCATCAGATAGCCATGTACCCCCTAGATGAGGAGAAGACTGCGGTTATCACCCAAAAGGGCTGTATTGCTACAGAGTGATGCCTTTTGGGTTTAAAAACGCAGGAGCAACTTACGAGAAATTGGTAACCAAGATGTTTAGACACCTGATCGGCTGAACAGTGGAAGTTTACATCGATGACATGGTCGTAAAGACCAAGGAACCTGAAGGTCATCTAGCCGACATAAAAGCAGTTTTTGATATCCTTAAAACATATCAGCTCCGACTCAATGCATCAAAGTGTGCATTTGGAGTTGGATCTGGTAAGTTCTTGGGATACCTAGTGACCAGAAAGGGCATTGAGGCCAGTCCAGATCAAATCAAGGCCATTCTAGAGTTGAGGAGCCCGACGTCGGCAAAACAGGTGCAGATGCTGACTGGAAGGGCTATAACCTTGAATAGGTTCATAAGCAGAAGCTTAGACAAGTGCAAACCTTTCTTCAGCCTAGTGAACAAAGCAACAGACTTCTTATGGACCGAGGAGTGTGAGGCTGCCTAGGCCGACTTAAAGAAGTATTTAACCACGACTCCAGTTCTCTCAAATCCAGAACCCGAAGAGGAGCTGTTCCTGTACTTAGCAGTTTTGGAACATGCGGTAAGTGCAGTGGTAGTCTAAGAAGAAAAAAGGGAACAAAGGGCTGTTTACTATATAAGAAAAACCCTGACTGATACAGAAACCAGGTATTTATCCCTAGAGAAGTTGGCGTTGGCTTTAGTAATGGCTTCAAAGAAGCTGAGCCATTACTTTCAAGCCCATAAAATTGTGGTGCTAACCGAACACCCTTTGAAGTCCCTATTGCAGCAGGGAGATCTGACAGGCAGAATAGCTAGGTGGGCAGTGGCCTTGGGCCAGTATGACCTGGAATACGCACTGTAACAAGAATCAAAGGCCAAGTCTTGGCTGACTTTGTGGCCGAGTTCACGCCAGGAGCCATCGTACATCGGGCTCCATTGAGCCGAGGTGAACGATGTCCAAGCAAGCAAAGAGGAGCCCAGCCAAGGACAACAAAACAAAGGAAAGAAGAAAAACTCAGGCCCTGCAGCATTTACATCGGTGACTCCTTTCGATTATTTGTTGGTGGGAGTTCAAATCGACAAGGAGTGGGGGCAGGAGTAGTACTAGTATCACCAGATGGGCCGGATACTAGAACAGTCCATTCATTTGGGGTTCAAGGCCTCAAACAATGAAGCGAGTATGAAGCACTGATTGTAGGAGTAAACCGCAAGAGATGAGAAGCAGATGAGGTGATAGTCTTCTATGACTCTCTTTATAGTCAACTGCATTTACAAAGTAGTTCGCAACCCAAGACGAAAGGATGTCGGCCTAGGTGAAGGAGGTCGGCAGATTGATGGCCCTGTTTCAGAATTTCTAGCTACAGAACATTAGCCGAGATGATAACAGTCACGCCGATGCCCTGGCCAACCTAGCTAGTGCAATACAACCTGGAAAGGCAAGGACGATAATGGTTGACTACTTGTCGGGCCCGAGCATCGAACCACTGACCACAGAGCGTGAAGCAATGTGTGTGGACATGGGACCAAGCTGGATGGATGCAATAATAGCATTCCTGAAAGAAGGAAAACTGCCAGATGATCACAAAGAGGCACACAAGATCAGATTGAAATCGGCAAGATTCAGTTTAACCACAGAGGGACATCTCTACAGAAAATCCTTCACTGGACCCCTTTTGAAGTGTGTACATCCTTCACAAGTTGAAGATTTTTTATACGAAATACATGAAGGAGTATGTGGAAGCCATGCTGGGGGCAGATCACTTGTTCATAGGGCCATTACTCATAGGTATTGGTGGCCCTACATGTAGAAAGATGCAGAAGCCTATGTCAAGAAGTGTGAAAAGTGCCAAAGGTTTGCACCTCTGATACACCAACAAGTAGCAGACCTAAACCTAGTATCCAGTCCTTGGTCGTTTTCCCAATGGGGTATGGATCTTGTTGGGAAACTGCCCCAAGCAACCGGGCAAAGGAAGTACCTGCTGGTAGCAACAGATTACTTCACCAAGTGGATAGAAGTTGAACCCCTTTCCAAGATTAGAGACGTGGATGTGAAAAGCTTCATATGGAAGAACATCATCACCAGGTTTGGGATCCCAAGAGCAATAGTTGCAGACAATGGAACATAGTTTGATAGTAAGCTAATCAAGAGCTTCTGTGCAAAATTCAAAATCAAGAATTATTTTTCCACCCCAAGTTTTCCTCAAAGCAATGGACAAGCAGAAGCTTCTAATAAAGTTATCTTGGACGGGATAAAGAAGGGGCTGCAAGCGGCAAAGGGAAAGTGGGTGGATGAATTGCCCAGTGTACTTTGGGCATATCGGACTACGCTGAGAAGATCAACGGGGGAATCTCCATTTGCTATGGCTTATGGCACAGAAGCAGTCATTCTGCTGGAGGTCGGCATCCTAGAAATCAGAACCCAGGCAGTGGAGAATGGAACTAATGATGTACTTTTAGCCCGAGATCTGGATCTGCTAGAAGAAAGAAGGGAGAGAGCTGCAATTCAGCTGGCGACATACCAGCAGCAGCTTGCCAGGGCTTATAATAAGAAGGTCAAACCAAGGGAGTTTTAAGTCAGTGACCTAGTCTTGAGAAAAGTCGTCGGCAACAAGAAGGATCCCAGAGAGGGCAAGCTTGGCCCGAATTGGGAGGGACCCTATAGAATCATCTCGGTATTAGGCAATGGAGCATATCAGCTTGAAGATAATGAAGGCAAAGAGTTGCCAAGGCCCTGGAATACTTGCAATCTGAAATTTTTCTATCATTAGACTATCTTGTTCTTTGTTATTAGCCGAAATAATAAATAAAATTTTAGCTTGATTTTTTTTACACTTACGATTGATAAGATACTTGACAATGTTTCTGGAATACATGCATAATGAGAACCCAAGTGGAACTTAAGTTCACATTAGAGGGCAGAGAGTTGGAAAATGGTTCTTGGAAAGGTAGAAATTACAAGCTAAAATTAGTTTAACACTTGTTAAAATTTGTGAAAAATTTACAAGTTGAAGTTAAACCGAGGTCATGTTTAACACTTGTTGAAATTTGTGAAAAATTTACAAGTTGAAGTTAAACTGAGAGCATGTTTAACACTTGTTGAAATTTGAGAAAAATTTACAAGTTGAAGTTAAATCGAGATCATGTTTAACACTTGTTGAAATTTGAGAAAAATTTACAAGTTGAAATTAAACTGAGAGCATGTTTAACACTTGTCAAAATTTAAGAAAAATTTACAAGTTGAAGTTAAATCGAGATCATGTTTAACACTTGTAAAAATTTGAGAAGAATTTACAAGTTGAAGTTAAACTGAGAGCATGTTTAACACTAGTTGAAACTTGAGTTTACATGTTGGAGTTAAACTAAGGTCATGTTTAACACTTGTTGAAATTTGTGAAAAATTTACAAGTTGAAGTTGAACTGAACACTTGTTGAAATTTTTGAAGAAATTTACAAGTTAGGGCTAAGGTTGTATTAAAATAAGTACTTATGTACTTGCTGATGTAAAGTGTTGGTGGGTATAACCGATGTATTTCACCCTGAGAAGATTACACAGTTAAGGTGTACATTGAAAATATGCAAAATATTCTAAGTATGAGAGTCATACAAGAGCAGTAAAGGGAAGACAAACATACAAGCATTCAAAAGAAGAAGTTGTATTTACATTCAAAAGATGGCATGTCGGCCACATAAAGAGCTTACATTGTTTCAAAGAAAGAAAAAAAGTACAAAGGACAAAAACATCAAGCTAAGCCTCTTCAGCGCCTCCGGCTGGTTGGGTTTGGAGCTCGAGAGACCGTTGAGAAGACATCTCGGCGACCTTCTCAGCCGCGAGCTCGGCATCTATTTTTTGAAGGGTTTGGTCGAGGCTCTTATCGGCGATAGGCACGTCCGATGTTGCCTTCTCAGGAGTAGCATCCTTGGAGACCTCCTCACCCTCCTCATCCTGAGTCAAGTCTAGGACTTGCTCATTTGGAATAGGGGACTTGGCCCCAGCAGTTTCCTTCGACTTCCTTACCAAAGCTTCCTCCTTAGACTCAGAATCATCTTCGGATTGGCTTAGAGTAGGGGGGAATGGCAGGGGTAGGACGTCGGCTTTCTTGAGGGGGGAGTCCTCGGGGACGTCAAGCTTTTTTAGAACAGCTATCCAACCAAGGGTGAAACCCTTATTGCATGCCTGCTTCACTTGTTTTTTATAATCCTCATTGACATCGACCATCTCACAGATGCTCTCATCGGCGGCCTTGATCTCGGCCTCCTTTGTGGCTAGGACATCTTGGAGTTCTTTTTGGGCCTTGGCCGTCTTTTCCTCAGCCTCTTTCTTCTGGGCCTCAAGAACTTTATTGATGGCCTCAGCGGCATCCGCTTTTTCTTTGGCCTCATCCTTAGCTTTTACAGCTGCCTCGGCTTGATCTGCCAAGGTTTTCATCTTGTCCTTGGCCCTGTTGAGGGACTTTTGTAGTAGAGCAGCGACATCCCTTATTTTGTCGGCCAACGCCTTCTTTACTTTAAAAGCTTGCATAGAGAAGGAGTGGGCGTACTGGATTGCCTGAAAGAAAATCAATAGCACAAAAGTTAGTAAACATTCTCTGAGTATGAAGGAATAGAGAAAGAAAAATACCAAGTGTGAAAGACTTACTTGAACAGAGTGCTGGAGCATCAGAGCGAAGTTTTCATACTCGCTCATCTCGGTGTTCCGGTTAAGGTCATTTGGAAGCAGTAAAGCCGTGGAGAGGGCGACGCCGACTTTGAGGTCGATCGCACTGTCGCCTGCCTTAACCGGCTTGTCTTCGATGGTGATTAGAGGGGCCTAGGGGGCATCTGATTTCATTGGCCCTGAGGTCGTGGCAGATTCGGACCCCAGCCTCTTTGATCGAGTTGATTGGGATGATTCGGCCTCGGCGGGCCTCTTCTCGGGGACAGAGGGGGTCTTCTCGCTCGAAGCCAATTTTAAAATTGGCAAGGTGTCCTCAATGTCAATCTGAGTCACCGTTGCCTTTGGCTGAGCCTTCTTCAGCCTTTTTTGTTTCGGCTTTGGTTGAGGCTAGGTTTGTGCTGGTTGAGTGTCAATCGAGATAGGATGTTGGCTAGAAGATCTTCAGCGACTGCCTTCTTACAACCCATCTTGGCAGGAATTGCAGTTCGGTGATGGCGTCGGCGTTGGGATAACGGGATCAGCTGTGGAGCCGAGGTATATGGTTGTTCTGCTAAATCTGAGGTTGACCCTTGATCTGGCCGAGATGATGAAGTTGTTAGTGGAGTTATGGCAGACGGAAGAGATTGATTCTTCTTCTTCTTTGGAACGTCGGGAAGAACTGACTTGTAAATGGGAATGAAGTTGAGTACCAGAGGGGCTCTTCGCTTGTGGACTGGCAAATCCAATAGTTTCTTCAAACCCTTCTTTGTCGGGGAAAAAAGGACTTGCGGAAGCCTTTTTCTGGTTGGGGAAGAGCTGCAAGAAAAACAGACATTAGAACAAGGAAAGTATTGAAGACTTTAAAAAACAAGTATAAACACTGGGCTCTTACCATTACCCTCTACAAAAACTGTTCAAGGAAGAGGGTAGAGGTGGAAGTCCTCATCTGGAGCGAACTTCTAGTTCCCTGAGATAATGAAGTAATCATCCCCGGCTCCGTTGTTGGAATCTGGGAGGTCAGCAACGATTGTATACTCTGTGGACTTCGGCTTGAGGTAGTAAATATAGCCTTTCTCCAATTTGAGGCCACACATGGTGTAGCAGTATTGGATGTTGGCTAAGGTAACCCTAGCATTCTCTTGTTTGGCTAAGGCAATTATACCATTGATGACTCAGTAGGAATTGATGGCGAGCTGCATTGGGTTCAATTTATAGAAATGGAGTATCTCGCGGAAGAGGATGTTGAGTGGGAGCCTAAGTCCGCACTCAATAAAGGCAACAACTAGGAAATACATGACGTTTTTATCGGGCATGATAGAGTCATTTTCCCCAGCCAACCTCAGATGAACGTCGGCCAGAATGTCAAACTCCCGCCTGAAGTGTTCTAACTTGGTCGGGGTGTCTACCCTATGCTTCCACATACCCATGATGTCGGCTTGAGGGGAAGGTATAGGATTTCGAAAGGAAGTGTTTTGTGACAGTTTTTTAAGGACCTCGACTAAAACCTAAATGTGAGCTGGGGTAAGAATTTGTGGGGATCTTAAGGGGAATGTGTTTTAGTTTTTCCTAATAGTTTGTGGGTTCTACAAGCAAATCCCAAACCTAGATCTATGGAAACAAAGATTGAAGGCACGAATCTAGAAAAGACACAGAAAACAGAAAACAAGAACGTGTTTCAGAATCAAGAACAGTGATGAACTATCAAGAACACTGTGACAAAGTGTGCACAAGAGTGCGAGGCCAAGAACAGTGGCAAAAGAAAAAAAATTTGTGAACGGTGTGTATGCGTATTCAAGACACGAATTGGGCAAAAACAAAATCACAAAGCAAACATACTCAAACACATGGTGAAAATCAAGGTACAGATTAAAATGATCGAAGACATAAGCAAGTTCACAAAATACGCAGTGAAATCAAGAACTGAAAACCAGGAAGAATAGTGGCTTACTAGAAAAATGAAGCCGAAGTAAAGTTCATCGGGATCAGACGGTAGCCGGAAGCAAGGAAGTGCAGCAGAAGTGCTGTCGGAGGAGAGAGTGAGGCTAGTCGCAGAAAGCTTCGCGAGATCGACAATGGCAGATTTGGGAGAAAAAGTTAGAGAGAGAGAGAGAGTTGGGAGCTTCAGAAACAAAGGATGCAAAAGTGAAGAGACAGAGAGAGAAAGTTAATTTTGATCAAACACGGAGAATGGCGGCAAAATACCATCAATGCGTCTAGAGCGACGTGCTTGTCAGACGGCGCACCTAGACACAAGACGACTTACAGGAGCGTATCAAGTACGATCCAGTAAGGGGAAGACGCGTGGCAGAAACGGTTGATTTATTTTGAGTGACAACTCATACTCGTGATAAAACTCTTGGAGTTCTTGGTTTGATGAAGCAAGTGACCTCGACTGGACCTGGTCGTGTGAAGCCGACGTATTATGACCTCGGTAAATGGATGATACAGCAAGATAGCCGACATGCTATACGATATAGGTTCCATCACCTCAAGATGCCGAGGTAATAGAACCTAGGGGGCAGTTGTGGAGATATATTTTCTGAGTACCAACACGTGGCCAAGGTGATACCGACGTATCAGCCGGGGTGCCACGTGTCCAAGTCGTGACGCCGAGGTTATCTCGGCTAGGCCGAGGTTATCTCCGAAGATATCGGAGTCCGGGATAAGCGAATAAAGGACAAGAGTCCTAGAATGAGGAAGGACCTCAGCCTGGATAAGGATAAAGCTTTTAAGAAGTTTATCTTTATCTATTGGAGAGTCCAAGATGAGCACTGAGTTAAAGTCCATTGAAGCAAGGCTTCTATTGGGACTTAGATTGAGTTAACTATAAAAGAGAGGCACCCCATGGGTCTAAGGTACAGAATTTATACTCTGAACAGTGAATTGAGCACTTTTGATATCTTTGAGAGATAATTGACTTGATCGTCGGAGTGCCCCCGGGTGGACAAACCACCGCCGGAATCTCTTCTTTCTGTTACAGGTCATTCAGGCGCCATCTATTCTGCCAGTGCTCTCCAGTTGAATACTGAGTTGGCAGTGTGGTAAAAAATTGACACACACAGTTTTATTCCAAGTAACTTTAAATACACTAAAATTGAATGAATATTTTCTCCAACAAAACTTTATTTGGATTGTATTTCTTTTTTAGTTCTCAAGCATTATGCTTGGGATGATTGTACCGACACGTAATGCTTCAGTCCGACTTGGAGATGACTTTGTACGTACAAATAAATATTCCATACATTGATTGTAGGGATGGCAATTTGAAACCAACCCGACGGGGATCCCCAATCCCGACCCCGATTTAAGCGGTTTTTCCCCGAAAAATACCCCCGACGGAGAGGGGACGGTATTTGAAAATCAATCCCCGATCTGTCGGTGGGGCGGTGATGTGTTCAAGCCCGCCTCGGTCCAATCTGACCAGCCCGCCCGCTCAATCCCCGAGATGAAATTATAGTTCTACCCTGGATATATATATTTGTTTAGGGTTTCTTTCACACATAGAGACACAAACACACATAGCTCACTCACACCACACGGCGCTCCTCCCTCCTCACCCTCAGTTGTCTTCCGTCTCTCTTTCTACCCCCTCTACTCTCTCTCTCACTAGCCCTGTTCACGACGTCGATCATTGCCATTGTCGGCGTCGCGGCTTCGCGATCGGCCTCCTCTCCTCCGTCGTTCACAGCCACAGATCGGCCTCCTCCGCTGCTCATCGCCCTGCCGGTCGTGTCGCGACGGGGTCCACAGCGTCGTTCACAGAATTTGTTGCCCTCTTTCTCTCTCGCGATCGGGGTTCACAGATCGGCCTCCTCCTCGGTTGCCCTCTTTCTCTCTCTCTATCTATATATATATATGTTGTTGAAGAAATGTTAATTATTTTTTTGTAGTTATATTTATTTGCTGTTGTTGATGATTGTTGTGTGTTGAAGAAGATCATGAACCATGAAGCCTCCATTCTCTGATTTTTTTGTTTTTTTGGTTGTGTTGAACAAATCACGGGATGTTTCGGGTCAGGAACCCGATCCTGTTAGGGAACGGGGTGGGGAGGTGAGGGTTCCTCGTCTGCATCGGGTCAGAATTTGGTAGCCGGGATTGGGGACGGGGAGGGTGGTCCCCGGCCCCGCTCCGCCCCGTTGCCATTCCTAATTGATTGATAACTAATCCACCATTTATGTACAGCAAGAAGCTCTCTCCTATGATCTCTAATCAAACGAATAAATTTTTTTTTTTTATTTTTCACAATTGTCCCATTTGAGCTTGGATAATAAACTAATATCTATGAGCCAAATTCATGGTAAACAATTCATGTAGTGTGTACAAAACAAGAGAAGATATGGCAAACACAAAATGATCAAAGAAGTTATGGTCAATTTAATCTACCATTATTTTAATAAATATAAGGAGATTAAGAAGTGGATAGAATATTTCAATGGTTACCGAAATATGCGTTCTGTATCATTCAAGTTTTAATTTTATTAATTTCAATCTTGAAGTTTTTTATTTAAGTAAAATTGATCCAATTTCAAATAGATCATTCAAATTATTAATGGAATGATTTTTAAAGTAGGCATTTTGTGTCACTTTAATCTTACCCTTTTTTTTTTTTTTTGGGTCAGCACAATAAAATTATGTTTGGATAGTTGGAATTGAGATATAGATCAAATTACCATGTGCCAATCATATTCTTACCATTTAGATGTGGGAGTAATTCATCATCATTTCATCAATAATTTAGATGATCTTTTCAAATTAGATTATAACTTGACTTGAATTAAAAAATTTAAGAATGAAATTGACAAAATTAATATTTAAAACATGAAATTGACGAATAAATCTATACATTAAAGACCACCGATAATATTATAATTTTATGAAGTCATGGAATATATTAGCTATTAATACATGGTCTGTAATACAAAACAAACAATAAAATAAGAAGTTGAGTAAAGAGTGTATAGAATATTTATGGATACTTTGTGACATGTAACCCAAAACAAATTTTAGTTTTGAATGATGTTGGAAAAAATGATTTTTGGGGACTTTAATTTAATATTAAAGTGTGATGACTTTAATTAAATATTAAAGCGGGTTCCAACCTTTTATTGTGTTGGGTCCAAGTGGGCCAAAAATCCTTGGGTTTTGAATAAGAAATTGCCAAGAAATTGCCAAGAAATTGCTTTATGATGTTAGATTCATGAATAGAATTTTAAAGAGTATTTAAATCCTTTTTCTTGGTTAAAGAGTGTGAATCCTTTGGGCATTCAAACTTTTCATATTTTGGAAAGGGCTATGGATGCTTGGTGTTTTAATGACCAGCCTTAAAGGCTGGAGGCTTTTCCTCTCTCCCCTATACATGTATAAATTGAGACCCTCCTGTCATGTTTCAATATAGAAATATTTGCTTTCATTTTACAAGTCAGTTTGCTAGAAAGTTTCTACATTGAGAGAGTGTTGCCACTGTTTTTGTTCGCTAAGCTAGACAGAAAGTGCTTCTGCCGTAGCTGGTTTTGACCGTCGTATTATGGGAGACAGACGCCGGGATTCCTTAAGCACTCGACCCGTGAGGTGGCGAAATCTATTTTAAGGAAATTGCTTCCGTGTAGGCTTCGGTTTCATCTCTTTACCCTTTGTAACATGCCTGGGGGGGTACCCGCGCGCGTTAAACAGTTCGAACTCCCGAGATCTCTTTGATCTCAAGTTTCACGAGTGCAATGTGAAACATAGATGAGAGTTCAGATTTGACACCTTTTATTAAAAATCCATTTTTATTGCAATTTTGTCAAAAATGGACTGCGTCATCAGATCTCAGAGTCGCCACCTAATATTTTGGGAAATTAGGAAACCCATGACTCGGTGCCAAAGGCTACTGTTCGTCGTAACCAAGGATACTTGGCTCGGAACCTTAGGTATGAGAGGGGAAGGTCAATAATGAGCACCCCCGCTCACCCGATCAAAAGATCGGCCTCTACTAAACCATGATATGACTTTTATTTTCCTTATATGTTTATGTTCTGATTATTTTAGTAAATCCTAAAATTTACTATGTGAAGCATACAAGTATAGACTATTTTGCTCAAATTGGAACAATTCAATTTCATGTTTGTTTTTTTAAAAAGGGTTTGAATTTGCCACTTGACAAAGTGGGCTTAAAGTTTGTGAATTTTGCCACCACAAAGTGGGCTTAAAATGTACATTTATTGAATTATTCCAATTCTAACAACAAGCCTTCATTCACAGGCATTCAAACAGTTTATCATTTAAGCAATTGGCCTCATGGTAGGATGCTAACACATAGCAAGAAAAACACACACAAATGGGATGCTAAAGCATAAAAACTCACAGATTGACCGACGTCTCTCGAACAGCTACAAAACAAAGTTAGTAAAATATGCATGATCTTATATACAAAATCCTAATGCAATTCACTCATGAGATGCACTAAAGATTCGGCTTCTAGAATATGGCATGTGAATCATCTCAAAACATACGATAGCACATAGAATCACAGAAGAATTGATTAAATCCACACATATAAATGTAGCCGAATCTTAATGCATGAGACATAAATGTAAAGCATGGATATGCATGGCATGTCAGATATATATATACACACAGTTAGGGAAAGCGATAAAAGAATGGGATAGAAAGGAGTGGGGTGGGGAATTATTACAACACTTTAATTATTACATATCCGAATGAGAGAGAGAGGAAAGAAAAATAAAATAAAATAAAACCTCACAACACTCAAAATAAAAATAAAATAAAATAAAATAAATGAAGCAAGGACACAGCCTGTGTAACTAAGCACCCATTGATAAAACCCACATTAAGCCCACAAATTGAGCCCACTTAATTGAAACCCATACAAAACTAACTTAAAC
The DNA here is from genome assembly GCA_025200525.1 of Camellia lanceoleosa. Taxonomy (NCBI): domain Eukaryota; kingdom Viridiplantae; phylum Streptophyta; class Magnoliopsida; order Ericales; family Theaceae; genus Camellia; species Camellia lanceoleosa. The sequence goes on along the minus strand of JANUSC010000178.1, from coordinate 98,214 downwards.
CCAATACTCAAAACCCTTATTATTCTCAAACCCATTCTGCTTCCAACATTTGAAGAAACCATTTCTTTGACTCTCTTATTACGTCACTTCTAGTCTTCAAAATACAGCTGCAGCTTCTGGTTTTCTTGTCAATGGCACTGGCTTCGATGTCAAAGTCCGAGACCTTACTCGACGGTTGTGATTCGCTGCTGCTATATAAGGGAAGAGAAGAACTTTATGCATGGCTCCAAAGAAGAATTTCGGGGGAGAGAGAGAGAAAGGTGCCAGTGTGTTCATCTCCCTCTCCCCGTGTGTGTTCCCCCGAAGCTGTGTGTGTAGTGTGTATCAGGTTGTGTCCTATGGGTCTGTTCTGCCGAGAGAGGGGGGAGCCGAGCTGGGTTGGTGGATGGTGCCTCGGTGTGTCAGTTGTGGCTGTCCGTGTGTGTTATGCATGGGTGTGTGGTGGTGCTGTGTTGGGTCCTTGTATGGTGTGGTAGAGGTGTGTGTATGTCGTGAGTGGTGGCAATCATGCATGGGTGTGTGAGAGGTCGGTGTGTGTCTCCTCTTTTCTCTCCCGTGTGTCTCACGTCCTGTCTGTGTATGGTATCTGGGTGTGGTGGTGAGATGCCGAGAGGGAGAAGAGAGGGAGAGAGAGCTCGGTGGTGTATCATCCATCTGTATCTGTGTGTGTTTGTGAAGCTGCATGTGAGTGTGGTGGTGAGATGCCGAGAGGGAGAAGAGAGGGAGAGAGAGCTCGGTCTTTTGCTGGGTTTGGTGAGTTGGTGGTTATGACCACGGTGGTGATCCAAAGAGAGAGGTGCCGAGGTGTGTGCTATGTCTTGGCTGTCATGGTGTGTGTATCTCCCCTTTGCATGTGTCTCTCCTCGGTGATGAGTGTGTGTTGGTGCATATCAGCTATGGTGAAGATGGCAATGTGTGTGGTGAAGATGGGTGTGCTGCTGGGTGTGTCAATGGTGTCTATGATGTGGGTGTGGTGCCATGTGTGTGTCTGTGTGAAGCTGCCGAGTGTGTTGTGTGTAAGTTGTAGTGTGCTGTGTGTGAGTTGTGAATGATGTGTGTGTCCAGGTGAGTGCAGTGAATGGCCGTGGGTGTTTTTAGCGAGAGAGGTGCTGTGTGTGCATGTGAGAGAGGTGCTGTGTGAGTGGTGTGCATGGGTATGAGCCGTGTGTGGGAGGTGCATGTATGGTGATGCTCCCCTCCTCCTCTCTGTCAACCCGTGTATCTCCTTACATTTTTCTTAGAGAGAGAGAGAGTGAGATGGTCTGTGTATTGAATGGGTCTCCAGCTCTATCCCAGAGAGAAGAGTCAATTCTCTCTATATTCCATGTGCATGCATGTCCCTCTCTTGAGTGTGCCTCCTCCCTTTTATTTTTTTATTCTTCACCTGCTCCCTCTTTTCCCATTTTCTTCATCTGCTCCCCCTTATCTTTTTAAAAACAATATCCTCTCACATTTGAACCCCACCCCATCCTCATAATGTCTCTTTCTTAGCTGTCTTCCTTTCTCAAAATAATTTTCCACCACTCCAAACATCATCATTCGCATACCCCTTTCTTTTCACCATCCACCGAAAGTTGTATATATTTTATTTTCAAATTCCTCCACCATTTTTCAAACTTATTTCACCAAATTGAGTACCATTCCACTGAATTATTTTTCACTCAAAACTTATCATCTCCTAACCCTCTCTTTTTCTTTTCTTTTTCATTTTTTATTTTTTTATTTTTTGTTTTGTTTTTGTTTTTTATTTATTTTTTTTTATCATTTTCTATTTCTTAAAATAGCTAAAATGTATCATTTTATATAATACCACCTAAAAATATGTACACACACATAATACTACAAATTAATGGGTGAAGTTTGGGATTAAAATTTCAAATTTGATTTTTCTGGTGAGGGTGGTCAAAATAAAATGCCCAAGTCTTAGGGCCGGTCAAAATGGGGTGTCTACAGTTGCCCCTCTTTGGCAGAGCTCGAAGTCATGAAATGACGTGAGTGAATGTCAAAGCCAGAAGACGACCCTTTTGACAAGGCCGTAAGACTTGGGTAATCAAACAAAATGCAATGCATGTGGTTGAACCCGAAGGTTGCCTACGTATCCCTTTGCAAGGAATCAAACCAGCGTAGTTCAGGGGCAGAATGCAAATGATATGCTTAAAATGTAGTTTGAAAGTTGGACTTACACGCTTCGCGAAGCCGGTTTGTTTGAAAATTCATGTTTTATGCAAGAGAGACAAGACCTCAACCAAGAGAAATCAACATCCTAACACGTCTCACGCGAGAGGAGAAAGGGTGGTGTAAACAGACAGGCGCACCTGCTGTTTTTTTAACCGAGTGAATCAACATCTTAACGTATCTCACGCGAGAGGAGAAGGGGTGGTCTAAGCAATGCACTTTTCTTTGCTTTTTAACCGAAGTGAATCCAAAACGCGTTTCACGCGAGAGGAGGAAGGGTGGTGTAAACAGACAGCGCACTGATCAGATTTTTAACTGGTGTAAACAGACAGCGCACTGATCAGATTTTAACCGGGGTGGTGTAAATAGACAGGCGCACCTGACTGTATTTTAACCGAGGGTGGTGTAAACAGACAGGCGACTGTATTTTAACCGATGGTGGTGTAAACAGAGCAGCAGCGACTGACAGATTTTAACCGTGAAATCAACATCCTACCGCGCCTCGCGAGAGAGAAGGGTGGTGTAACGACAGCACACCGATCGTATTTTAACCGGTAGTGTAAGCAGCGCACTGATCAGATTTTAACCGGTGGTGTAAATGCAGAAAGCGCACTTTGCTTTTTAACCGATTTTGACAATTGGACTTATACGCTACCGCGAAGCCGGTTTGAAGATTGGACTTACACGCTACGCGAAGCCGAGCTGGCAAGTGGACTTAGACGCTACGCGAAGCCGGGTTGTTTGAAAATTCATGATGTATACAATGCAATGTCATGGAGTGCTGGCTATGGTTGCAACTTTCCCTATTCTCCAACAGGGTGACAGACTAGGTTGGTTCAGTATCCAGAATTGAGGCGCATACAAGCTAGCTCAACTTATGGGGCTACCATACAGATTTCAAGCCGGGGATACACCCCTGGGTATTTAAACCAGACTTTAGTTTCGGAAATTCCAAACCTTTTGCGTTCTAGGCCTTGGCCATTCAAACTCTAGTTTTCACCGTCACAGTTGGTCTCCTAGGAACTCATTACAAACATAGTCAATTGAAGTCGTTCGGGCACGACAAACACCAAAGGAATTGCACCTTTAGAGGATTTTAGGTCTCCTAGACTACGAAAGTCGTTTGGGCACGACAAACACCAAAGGACTTGCACCTTCAGAGGATTTAAGGTCTCCTAGACCCGGTAGGATTTAAGGTCTCCTAGGCCGGGAGAGTGTACAAGATAGTGTGATGCGCAAGGTAGCGCGATTGAAATTGATGCACAAAGTCGTGCGGTACCCAAAGCAGGGTGATTGAAATTGATGCACAAAGCAGTGCGGTGCCCAAAGCAGGGCTATTGAAATTGATGCACAAAGTAGTGCGGTGCCCAAAGCAGGGCGATTAAAATTGATATTTATGTGGTAGGTGCATGAGGTGAGATTATTGTGTGATAGATGCATAGGATGAAAGAAGGAATTGTATGTTCGAACCAAATACCATATACATATACCATGTATAGACAAAATACATACAAATACAACAATATACACAGACATATACAGTATATATACAGGTATATACAACACAGACATATACGGACATATACACAAATATATATGGATATATACACAGGCATAGAATATTCTGTTTGCAACCGTCAACGGGAAGATGCCGTTACTGAGAAGGCATATTCCGTTTGCTGACGTCAGCACACGTACACAAAACACGCAACAAGAAAGGAAAAACACAAAATGCATAGATGTGGGGATATGGGGTTTCGAACCTCTGACCTTAGGCTTGGTCTTCGAGTCCTCGACCACTGAACCACGCTACTCTTGTGACAAGATATGCAGACAAATATATATACATATACGAGACATATGCACACAAAATCAAAACAAACCAAAAGAAACACTCGATGTGGGGTTCGAATCCCTTACCTCAGGCTCAGCTTCTCACTCTTCAACCACTGGGTCAAACCACTGAACCCAAGCCACATTTGTGACCCAAATGTTCAAACAAATATATATAATACATAGATATACACTACATATACCTATATATATATAACTTTCCTGCCTCTCTTATTTTTGTCTCACTCTCTCTTCCTATTTTGTCTCACTCTCTCTTCCTTGATCTTCTTCGAGCATCGTGTCTGTCGCGCGATTTCAACAATCGCGGCGCCTGACCGACAGGCTATCCAATCTTGCCTCGTTTGTCAAAGATCATCTCGAGCCTTCCTCCCTCTTTGTCTTCTTCTTTGGCTTCATCCTCTTTTTAAGTTGAAGCCTGCGAGAGAGAGAGGCAGAGCAAAAGCCTGTAAACTTCCTCTGCCACCACTCTGCAACCTCTTTCTTTTGCATTACTTTCCTCTTCCATGGCTTCTTCACACGGTTCTCTCAACCTTTTTCCAGACCTGAATGAGTCCACAATAGAGATGACCAATTCTGACTCCTCTGGACCTCAACCACGAGCTCCTCCTCCTTCTCCTGTTTTTAACTTTCCAGCGATGTCAGTTGAACCAAACATGGCTACACACATCGACATAAAGCAAACTCAGATATCTGCCGAGGTCATGTGTGGAGACCGTGACAGCGGTCTCCAACTTGTCCCGTCGGCTGCAGAACAGAACATGTGAGGTACATCGATTGAATGCACAACTTTCTTTACTTCAGCATATGTACAAAGATTCTCGAGGGGAAGTCAGCGGATTAAAGAAACAAATCAAGGAGTTGAAACGACAGGTGACCGTTGCAACTCATCATGGGACTACCTTTGACGGCCAGCGAGGGATAATCTCCTTCGGAAGCTCTGCCAAGGCCGAGGCAGAGTCTTCAAGAGCTTCGAAGAAGTAAAGATGAAGGAAGGCAGCTGATGGTAAAGTCAGCAACGAAGATGTGTGCAAATGAAGCCAGTTGTAATCTTCGCCATCGCCGGGCTGCTGCCGAAAAACTAAGAAAATGCTACTCTCTCCTATTGCTTTTTTTGTTGTTTTTGTTTTTGTTTTTTTGTTTTTTTGTTGTTGTCGTTTTTTTTTTTCTGTGTCTCTGTGATCGGGGATGTCTTTCCCTGACTTCAATAAAATCAGTTTCGTTTTTGCTTATCACTGGCATGACTGGCATATCACTTTGAGCTTGAAAATAATTTGTTTGATTGAATTTGTGAATGATTGAATTTTTGAAGTTTGAATTAGACATTGACTCTTTACTGATCTGAATCAACAAATGACCTAACGAACTGAAAAATGAAGCAAATTAATCCAAACACACTTATATACACTGATTGGTATAAATACACCGACTGGTATGAAAGGAACACACTTATATACACTGACTGGTATGAATACCCTAATTGGTATGAATACACTGACTAGTATGAATACACACTTATATACACTGACTAGTTGACTCGAGTGGTGGAGAAGACAGAATCTCTAACTCGACTATGCCCCTAATTCATTGCCTTGATTTTTTTGTAAAAATGTTTTGATCAACATGAGAGTTGGAGTAGCATACTTATTCCATTTTCTGTTTCAAATCATGTGAGCTAAACGGTGAGCACTGAAAATTTTTCCTTTTCAAATCCAAAGAATGGTCCAAGATTTGCAAAAAATGGAACAATTTTCGAGAAAAATTAGTCAGCTTCATTCAAATTAATCAAAACCTATTTTTGCAAATGGTTACTACTCAACTAACATGGAATCAACCATTGAGGTGCATAGTCCTAAACCAGATAATCAAAGGTGATATCCGAACCAAGCCAATCCGAACCGAATAAAGTTGAGCAAAACTGGACCGGACCGGACCGGACCGAACCGAACCGCCAAACCGAATCGAACCGAACTATTCTAGGTTTTAAGGTTATGATTTGCATGAATTTTAAGGTTATAAAATATAATTTATAGATGTTCCAATTTTGACATGCTAATTCTATTCTAGGTTTTAATTTGTTACATGCTTATTATTCTCTAGACTAGAGTACATAATTTAATGGTTCTAGAATTATTTGCATATGTTAATTGCTAAATGGTTATTGGTTTGTAACTCTTGCCTATTAATTTTAGTTTAATGTATTTGGAGTTATAGAGTTTTTATGAATTATGTACATGATTAATGTGAATTATTTAATTAGGTGCATTAATCTAAATTATCTAATTGTGGGCATTAATGTGAATTATTTAATTGTTTGCATTAATCTAAATTATCTAATTGGGTGCATTAATGTGAATTATTTAATTGGGTGTATTAATTTAAATTATCTAATTGGGTGCATTAATGTGAATTATTTAATTAGGTGCATTAATCTAAATTATCTAATTGGGTGCATTAATCTGAATTATTTAATTAGGTGCATTAATCTAAATTATTTAATTGGGTGCATTAACTTTGAATTTAACTTATTTATTTGGAGTTATTAGTTTAAATGTTTATTATGAATTAATTTCATTCATAACTCATGAGTATTGAACTTTATTTTAAAGTTATAATTTAATTTTGAAGTTACAAATTGTATTTTGTTTTGGTACCTTATATTAGTTGGTTACTTATATAATTAATAGTTGGCTAGATGGTTTCATTTAATTTATTTAATTTTTTAGATTATTTGTTTGTATTTTGTTGTGGTTTGCTGCTAACTTTCTTTGTAGGGATACGAATGCGGAAAAAAAATAAATATATATATATATATATAACCAAATGAATAGTATTTGGGATGTAAAAACAAAAATGTTTGGACTACTAACTTTTGTGTTGAATAGGAATACCTAAGCGTGGAAAGGCTTTTGGACTAAATAGAATCTTTATGGATTGGCTCTTTTGTTTAAATGTTTGAAGCATGTTTGCTTGAGATTTAGTTGGTTTGTTTACCAATTTGTAATAGCAAGTTTTATTTGCTTGTTTTGTTAGAAGCATTTTATATGCATGTAATTGTTATAGGATTTTTTTTTTTAAAAATTGCTTGTAAGTTTGGAACTTGGTTTGGTTTTCTGTGATAGAAACCAAAGTTTTAGCTTTGGCTAAAGAGTAGTTCTTATCTGTTCAGAAATGACAACTAAGAAGGATTTGGTTTCAAATTTTTGGAGTTTGAGGAAGTCTTTGGATTTTATCATTTTATTCCCAAAGTGTTGGAAAATCGTGTTTGGAGAAAGTTTTTGGTTATAATCTGATTATGTCCAAAGTGTTTTGGTTTTTGAGAAAGCAAGCCAAATTTTAGCTTTAGCTAAAATATTTCTGCTTTTATTCAGAAATCATGGGCTCAGTTCTGGGAGTACCGATTAACTGTCATGGGCTCAGTTTCGGGAGTACCGGTTAACTTTTATGAGTGGTGTAATTATGGTAGCAAATTTTATTTGCTTGGGAATTGGTTTGTTATAAACTATAACCTGGTTTATCCCCTGTAAATCTTAATTTTAAAATTGTTTCCTATGGATTAGGAGCCAACATGCTCTTGAATGTTTTGTCAAAAGGTTAACTGGGTTTTAAGTGGGACCGATGTAACCCCTCCAGTCTTCCTGGGAACTTTCTTGACCATGTTCGATTCTAGGTTTTGTGGTGAGACTAATTTTGAATTAATTTTTCTTCTAAGGGATTTTCTAAGGGTTAAGTTTAATTTCTAGAAACACAGAAGTGATATTCTTGTGTGATTTTCATAAAATGGCAACTATCACTGATGTTGCGGCTACTGCTAATGTTGGTGGGGATTTGAACCCCGGGGCAACTGGATTGCCAACCCCTACTACTGTGACCTCTGTGGTCAACCCTGGTGTTACTCCGGCTGTTCTGAGAGGACCGCTTAGTCACCATGAGCGCCCAGAAAAATTTACTGGGGAAAACTTTAAAAGATGGCAGCAAAAGATGCTATTTTACTTGACCACGCTAAACCTTGCCAAAGTTCTGAGCGAGGATCCTCCAGCCGTAGCAGAGAATGAGCCTGACAGGCAGAAAGTCATGGCGCTTGACACATGGAAGCAGACAGACTATCTTTACCGGAACTATGTATTTAACAGCTTGGCAGACTCACTCTATAGTGTGTTTTGTTCTAAGAGCTCAGCAAAAGAATTATGGGAATCTTTGGACAAAAAGTACAGGACTGAGGATGTCGGGGCAAAGAAATTTGTGGTTGGCCGGTTCCTTGATTTGAAAATGGTAGATTCTAAAACTGTGATAAGCCAAGTCCAAAAGTTCCAAGTGATCTTGCATGATATTCATGCGGAGGGGATGCCTTTGAGCGAGTCATTCCAAGTTGCTGTGATCATTGAGAAACTTCCTAATGGTTGGAAGAATTTCAAGAATTACTTGAAGCACAAGCGCAAGGAAATATCAGTTGAAGAAATTTGGTTGTCCGACTGGATTGATGAGGATAATAGAAAGAAATGAGGAGTACCTCATCAAGAAAGGCCAATGTCGTTGAGCATGGCAAATCTTAAGGATAAGGAAGAAGTCCCCGTGAACAAGAGCTCTAAGTCAGCCAATGGGTGGTGTTGCAAAGAAGTCGGCTTACAAGCCGCAGGAACCAGGTTATCGGTTCTTTGGGAAGTGTTATAACTTTGGTAACGAGGGACATCGGGCTAGTCACTGCCGCAAGCAGAAGAAGCCATACAAGACCAAACCTCGTGCTCATATGGCAGACTTACAAGAGCACTCCCATGAGGAAGATGATATGCACTTGTTTGCCGTTGTCTCTGTGGTGAATCTGGTGGGTTCAAACCTAAGAGAATGGTGGATTGATACTGGGGCTACACGCCACATCTGCTTCGAGCAGAAGCTGTTTACAACCTTCGAACCGGTTACAAACGGTGAGAAGTTGTTTATGGGAAACTCTGCTACCTCGATTGCTGAGCGGAAGAATAGGACGCTAAAGGAAATGATGAATGCAATGTTGATAAGTTCTGGATTGCCACAGAACTTGTGGGGGGAAGCAATTCTCTCTGCAAATTACATTCTGAATCCGGAAGAAGGTGGACAAGACGCCGTATGAGTTATGGAAAGGCGTTACGCCTTCGTATAAATTCTTACGAATGTGGGGGTGTCTTGCAAAAGTGGCGATTCCTACACCCAAACGGGTTAGGATAGGCCCGAAATCCGTGGATTGTATATTCATTGGTTATGTACATAATAGTAGTGCATATCGGTTTCTTGTACATAAGTTTGAAATTCCAGACATACACAGGAATACCATCATGGAGTCAAGGAATGCATGTTTCTTTGAAGACATTTTTTCTTACTGAACCCATGAAGGGGTTCCAAGGTCTTTGGAGCAATTTGATGAGCTTGCTATTGAGGATGATCATGTTGATGATCTAGGTGATGATCAAATTGAGGTTTTAGATGAGCCCAGAAGAAGTAAAAGGGCTAGGATATCCAAATCTTTTGGTCCAGACTTCTTGACTTATATGGTTGAGAACGAACCTCAAACTTTCCACGAAGCTGTGACTTCTCCTGAGAGTCCTTTATAGAAAGAAGCGATCAAAAGTGAGATTGACTCCATCTTACAGAACCACACCTGGGAGTTGGTAGATTTACCTCTAGGTTGCAAGCCTCTAGGCAGCAAATAGATTTTTAAAAGAAAGATGAAGGCCGATGGATCAATTGACAAGTATAAGGCGAGGCTCGTTATCAAAGGGTACAGTCAACGAGAAGGCCTGGATTACTTTGATACGTACTCATCTGTAACTAAGATAACATCCATTCGCATAGTGATTGCGTTAGCAGCTTTGCGCAATCTAGAAATACACCAGATGGATGTAAAGATAGCTTTCTTAAATGGGGATTGAATGAAGAAATCTACATGGAGCAACCTGAAGGGTTTTCAGCTCCAGGACAAAGCAAGAAAATCTGTAAATTTGTCAAATGTTTGTATGGTTTGAAGCAAATGCCTAAATAATGGCATGAGAAGTTTGACAATGTAATGTTGTCAAATGGGTTTAGAATCAACGAATGTGACAAGTGTATTTATGTCAAAGATACTGACAGAGGTTATGTCATTTTGTGTCTATATGTTGATGATATGCTCATTATAGGTAGTAACAATGAAATGATCAAAACTACCAAGAAGTTGTTAAACTCTAAGTTTGACATGAAGGATATGGGCATTGCAGATGTTATTTTGGGAATTAAGATTACCAGAATCTCTGGTGGAATTGTACTATCTCAGTCTCATTATGTTGATAAGATACTTGAGAAGTTTAGTGGATCGAATCTGAGTGTGTCATCGACACACAGAGACTTAAGTCTACATTTTACCAAGAATAATAATGAAAGTGTCTCACAGTTAGAATATTCTTGGGTAATTGGAAGTTTAATGTATCGATGAGTTGTACTAGGCGGATATAGCTTACTCGGTTAGCGTGCTTAGTAGATACGAGTAATCGATGCTTCTCATTGGAAGGGCATTGTGCAGTATTAAGGTATTTACGCTACACTCGGGATTATGGGCTACATTATACTCGATATCGGTGCTTGAAGGATATAGTGGCCAATTGGATATCGATATAAAGGACTCAAAGTCCACTAGTGGATATGTGTTCACTCTTGGTGGGGCGCGTGTCTTGGAAATCTTCCAAGCAAGCGTGTATATCTAGATCAACGATGGAATCGAGTTTATTGCTTTGGATAAAGCAGCGGAAGAAGCGAATGGCCGCCATTTCATTGAAGATGTTCCACGTTGGTCTAAACTGTGCCTATTTGTATTCATTGTGATTGTCAATCTGTAATTGGTAGGGCACAGTAATATGTATAATGGAAAGTCTAGACATATCCGTAAGACATAATTCCATCGACAACTACTCTCGAATGGAGTTGTCTCTTTAGACTATGTAAAGTCTAAGGACAACATTGCGGATCCGCTAACCAAAGGGTTAAGTCGAGTGTTAATTGAAACGTCGTCAAAATGAATGGGGTTAAGGCCTTTGGAAGTTACCGAAATGGAAACCCAACCTAGTTGACTGTAGATCCCAAGATCTAGGTTCAATGGGACAACCTAATTGCGTGTAACGGTAGTATGTCACTAAGGAGGTTAAACCTCCAGCCATTCATTCCATCAGTGATACCTGCAAGTGTAGAGGATAAGCTGAGCTTTTAATGACTCTTGTATGTTAAGTTGTTGAGCTGAGTATTGCAGGATACTTTAGTAGAGTCACCTATGTGAGTTTGAAGTGGGGCCGCTTCTAGAAGAATTGGGCAGGCCAAGATTCTTTGAAACCACTCGCTAAACCAAGCTAGTGTCCAGGGCCACACAAGGCACACCAGTGAGAATAGAATGGTGGTTGGAGTAATTCCCGTGTGAGATCTATCGTCTTAGTTTACATAAACGGCAGAGCAGTTCAAGATATCTTATTCACTGATCAGCCAGTAAACTCGATAGGTTTTCACTAGGAGAGGTTCAAAGCCAAAAGCTACCTTCTCTGATATCGGGGTTAGTTCGTTGTACTCTCTCTTCGAGTCATTATTGTTGAACGATGTCTGTTTGTTGAGTCATTCGGTCAATTTTTATTCATGTGGGGGATTGTTGAAAAAAATGATTATTGGGGACTTTAATTTAATATTAAAGTGTGGGGACTTTAATTAAATATTGAAATGGGTCCCAACCTTTTATTGTGTTGGGTCCAAGTGGGCCAAAAACCATTAGGTTTTGAATAAGAAATTGCCAAGAAATTGCTTCATGATGTTAGATTTATGAATAGGATTTTAAAGAGTATTTAAATCCTTTTTCTTGGCTAAAGGGTGTGAATCCTTTGGGCATCTAAACTTTTCATATTTTGGAAAGGGGCTATGGATGCTTGGTGTTTTGATGACCAGCCTTAAAGGCTGGAGGCTCTTCCTCTCTCCCCTATACATGTATAAATTGAGACCCTCCTGTCAAGTTTTAATATAGAAATTTTTGCTTCCATTTTATAAGTCAGTTTGCCAGAAAGTTCCTACATTGAGAGAGTGCTGCCACTGTTTTTGTTCGCTAAGCTAGACAGAAAATGCTTCTGCCGTAGCTGGTTTTGATCGTCGTATCTTGGGAGACAGACGCTGGGATTCCTCAAGCACTCGACCCGTGAGGCGAAATCATTTTTAAGAAGCTGCTTCCGCGAGCTTCGGTTTAAATCTCTTTACCCTTTTATTGTTTTGTGTATTTACATTGAAATTTAGTTGTAATTATCGACATATGTTCTTGGTATATAATTTGATTTCTTCATAAATTTATTTATTTAATTTCTCAATTTGAACAACAAATGAATATCAAGGCAGCGACAACATTTGATTAAATGATATTTTAAGGACTAATTAAAAAATAAACTAAAAAGTAATCAAGTGCTTACCGTCGGGTGTATTATAAAACTAGGGAAAGAATAGAATTAAGTGGATCAATTGCTTTGACGATAACACTTTTTGACAATTTTTTAAATTTTAGCAAACAAAAATGAATTGTGGTCAATAATTATACACAAATTACGAGTTAAATCTCATAAGTTAAGCAATTGAATATTGTGTTAAAGACAATAATCACATGAACTTTGTCTAAGTGAGTCTATTGTATCAATTTATCAATATTCTAATGCACATTGTATGTAGACTTTAGCATACTGCTGACACATTAAGCTTTGAAATTGTATAATTTTAGTTATACATTGTTCGTTTTAATATAATTATTCTTATATTTATAATTAAATTTCTACTTAGTAATCAAAAATATAAAAAGTAAAAACTCCCAACCCAATGTGCACTGAAACTTTATATAAATAGATGGGTTAAAATGCAAAATTGATGAAGTAACCTAATTATCAATCTCAAGAGATTTTCAACTAACAACACTTCAAATCAACTGGGTTAGTTTAGTTTCTTCTTTTTCATTTTTTGAATAAATACCGTATATTTTAGTTGACTAGACTTATTTACTCATAAGTCATTAGTGATTTTTTTACATGTATCTTCCCCTCATTTTGATACACTTTTTAGATGTGTTTTGCATTTGGAGAATGATCATTGATAATCATACTGAGAAATATATTAAATTGATAAATGATTTAGACATTTTGAATTTTGTTTATGAGTTTTGATTTATTTATAATTTATTTGTGTTATATATTTTATATTGAAATATGGCGTGAGTTTTGATAAAATATAAGTAGTTTAATTATATTTTTAAATTTTTTTACAATAATAAATTTATTACTAAAAGTTTGAATATGACCTTTTGATAAATAAGTCCAGTCGGACCAATTCATAATTATCCTTTTTTTCCCCTTGCATTATGGGGCTAGTTGTTGAGTTTTTATAATTGTTAGACTATGATTATTCAGATATAATTCTCTTCATACTTTGATTCATAGATCATCACGCAACAACTTTGCGACAATTGATGGTTTGTAAATTGATTCTACTCTGCTCTTGATCAATTTCGTGATAGGGAGAGGCAGAAATGACAAACATCTCATGAAACACTCTGTTTTTGCTCTGTTTTCATTTTGTTGCAGCAGGGCAACACCTAAAACCAGTGGCCGGCCGGCTAGCTCTCCATCTAGCCAACCACTTTCCATGGCTGGCCGACCACCGTATTTTGGATAGACAGTGTCATTTTCATGACAGAACAGAGCAGAAATTGGGGCAAAAACAGAATTATTTTCTAATTGCAAGCAAAACAAAATCTGAAAGCAAAACAGAGAAGTTTCCGAGAGGATTTTCTCGATTGCGCGTGTGGTTCTTCGACTCCCGTTCGAGTTAATTAGCTTAAATAGCTCTTAGATTAATTAGTGTATTGCAATTAATTAGTTAATTCCCTTGGAATTTGTAATAGCTAATTAATTTAGTTAATTAATTTGGTGTTGTAATAATTAGTTAATTAGAACATTCATTCAGACTCTCTTGTGCGAGGGCCAATTTGTAACACTTGTAAATATTGTGTATGTCTTCTAACCCCCATTTCTTTCTCAATTTTATTTACTCGTTTATGATGGTCGCATGTAATATCATATTTTGATTTCATATCATTACCATGTGTAAATATCCATTTTTACATGTATCAGGTTCGGATCATCATTCTAACAAATATTGTCATTTCTTACTTACTTGAATACGTGTGCTATCGTATGTTTTAAGTTGATTCACATGACATATGAAAAATCGAACCTCGTAGTTGCATTTTATATGTGTTGCATTAGTCACTTCATAGTAGAGAATGCATTTCTCTAATGATTTTATTTCTTTTAGCTTGCCTCGGTTTACTACTAGGTGAGCATTTCTTGCTTTAGCATATTGCATGTGTGTTAGTGTTGTCATATCAAGCATGCTTACCATAAGGCTAAGTGCTTAGTTGCTATACCTCTTGATTGCCAGTGGATGAAGGATTTTTCGTTTAAATTGGGATGATTTGATTAATGAACATATGAGCTTACTTTTTCAAAGTAGCACATGTTCAAAATTCTTTTCAAAATAAACATGAAATCAAAATGTTCCAAAATGGGTGAATTAGTCTATACTTGTGCTTCACATAGTAAAGATAGCATAATAATCAGAACATGAGTATATACTGTACATAAGAATCACATCATGATTATTAGAGGTCGATCTTTGATCGAGTAAGTAGGGTGCTCAATTAATGACATTCTCCTCTCATATCTAAGTTCTCAAGCTGAGACACTTTGGTTATGACGGACAAGTGGCCATTGGCATGAGTCACGACTTTCCTAAGTTTTCTAAAAATATTTAGGTGGCGACTCTGAAATCTGGCAATGTGGCCAATTTTTGGCATTTTTTATTAAAAGTCAATTTTTCAAAAATTTGTCAGATTTAGACTCTTTTGTGTTTTTCTGTTTCACATTGTACTTGTGAAACCAGATTTAGAACCACGAGAGTCGAGCTGTAGGGCTATCATATCAGGAGACTAAACCCCTTTGAGGAGCATGAAAAGCAAGCTATACCCCTTCTGACTTTACTACTTTATTTGCCCTTTTCTAGTAGCACAATACATGTAATCCAAAATATTGTTTTCCAAACTGATATACACATGTTTTTCAAACATAAAAGCGAGAATATTCCAAAACCCATGGCGTGCACCATGATATGTGTGATTTTATAAACATTTCGGTTTGCTTAATTTACATGCAATTTCTATCACACGGCAATGTTATCGTCCACCGATAACCAAAACAGTTATCTCTAATGCAATAATTAAAAGATAACAATACGGATATACAATCCAGTAATTTTAAAATCACATTTCTAGAACATTCCCAAAAGAGTATTCAATACTCGGTATTTTCAAAATCTCATAACACTTTTCTAACCAAATTCATTTTCCAAAACTCTAACCAATTCCCAAAATCAACATCATTTAGGATTTTTCTACAAATTGGAGCTTCTCCATTTTTAGAAATCCATATGCAATTTTGTATGCCAAAAATAGATTTAATAGCAAAATCATGACCAAACAACCCTTAATTTGGACAAACACTCAACCCACAAATCATAATTTCAAAATCAACCCAACAAAAACAAAAACAAAAACAAAATCTAAATAACAAAATAAGCCACAAATACACTATTGAACTCATATTGAGTTAAAGAAATAGACCCTACCTCTTGAAACAAAGAGGAAACAAGCTAGAAAAAATCATGAAGCGGCAAAAAGATGATCTGCTCGGATTAAATGGAATGGAGAAAGGATGGGATGAATTGAACACTTTAGAAATAAGGTAAGCAGATTTACTATTGAATTCTCCATCAGTCGATGAACCCCAAACTGGTAGGTCCCCACCCGAAGTGAACTGAAGAAGGGTGATGCTACAAATATGGTTCAAAATAGATGAAGGGAATGTAAAGGAGAGTCTAGAGAACTACCAGCCATAGTTAACCCAACAGTCTCTAACAAAAATTATTTTTTTGTCCCTATGGAGGAGTCGGCAATAGCATGTCTAAGAAGCACTTACCAATCAGTCCTATTAACTGGACTTATTTACCTACATGTCCTAATTGATAAATTTATCACTATAAAACTAAGACACTGATAAATTTATCACTATAAATTTATTCATAAAAACAAAAAGACTAACAAATTTATCACTATAAATTTATTTATAAAAATAAAAGACTTTGATAAATTTATCAATAGGACTTAATGGGTAATAAGTCTAAAAATAAGACCTATTGATAATTTAATACTACCTAACCCAAGTCCAGTTATGTAACCAAAAGGATGCATCTGACCCACTAGCGATTGGAGTTATTACCTAATAATTTCTATGTGAAGTTTTTATGGATATTTTAATCTTGAAAATCAAACTTTATTGTTATTACAAATAGTTAGAAAAGTGAGTTTGTGAGTTGGAAATTATGGTTTAGCAAGACTTGTAGTCCAGTCCAAAGGACTGTCCATATCACTATAAAAAATTGACTTTTTGCGATGGTAAAATACCGTCACTAATACTCCTAATGTTGTCGCTAATACTTTTTGCGACGGTAAAATGACTTTTTGCGACGGCAAGAGGGTCATAAATCACGGGGGTTGCAAAAGAGTTTTCTTGACGGCACACAGTGCCGTCACTAATGTTTTGCGACGGTATTTTTGCCTTTTTGCGACGGCACTGTGTAGTCACTACTAACGTTTGAAATTTCTTGACTTTTTTGCGAGGACACTATTCTACTGTCGCTAAAAATGTTATTTGAGACGGCAAAAAATATTGTCGCTAATAGTCTTTTTTTTTGCAACGGCAGATGTGGTGTCGTCGCAAAAAGTAATAAAAATATGAAAATTTCTATTTTTTGTGACAGTGTAATGCAGTCGCAAAAAGTATTAAAAAATAATAAAAATTTTATTTTTTGCGACAGTATAATGCCGTCGCAAAAAGTAAAACCTGTAACAAAATTAATAAAAATATTAAAATTTTCTATTTTTTGCGACGATGTAATGTCGTTGCAAAAAAGACAAAAACATCCTACGAGAAAAATATTAAAAATATTAAAATTTCTCCATAATAATATAAAAACAACAATTTCTTCATAATAAAATATTTTTCCATTCATATAATTACACATCAACAAAATTATCCCACTACATAATGTTCCATAATACATATATAATGTTTAAATACATGATTTTGCTCATAATTCAAAATAACATAAACCAAATTTCATTACTAAAATAATAAAACAAATTGCATTTAAATTCTCACTTTCATAAATAAAATTGAGGTCCAGACAGGATGAGCCATTTACTTTGGGACCCATATTTTACATGCTGAGTATTCAACTCATTGTGAAGGCATTGTGACACACAAACCCATTATCTTCCTGTGAAGTATCATTAAGAACTACAAAAAGATCTACATCTCACTAAAGACAATCATACAAAAAATGTTAACATACTATATCTGAAACTTGTGGAGAGTGGCTGTAAAGACAAGCGATATTGAAATTTCTTTTCAACGTCAAGGCGGAAGAAGTAATTGATCTTTCTCCTTGATCTTGTTAGGATGGAGTGTCCTCATCTGGATCTAGCCAAATGAAAACATATACATATATTGATTAATAAAACCTACTTTACAACAATTTAATGAGTTGAGAAAGGAAAACTGATCGAGAACAAATAGCTAGTTATCCTACCAAGGAAGCTGAGCAAATCACGTCTTCAAGGTTGAAGTTCCAACCACTAATCCTCGTTTATATTCATTCTCATACGCAATTCAAAAAAATGCAAATTAAAACAAGCTAGTGATTGCATAGAAAGATTCTACTTTTACAAAAATTCCACTTAAAAATAGTATTGAAAGGAATTGACAATCACAACAAGTAGAAACAATATAATGAAGAAAATATTTGTCAAATCGGTAAGCTAATTATCATTAAGGCGAGAAAAATAAATTTGCATTAGGTATGGATAAAATAAAATAATGTACAATATTTAGGAGAGCATTATTATGAAAGAAGTTACAACATGCGAAGCGTGATGACATAACGGGAAGGAGTAAGCAAGTTATCATCGAGGAAGAAGAAAAAAAGACCTAGCGAAACAAAGACACAAATGTGATGACGATATTTATGAGAGCGGAGTCATACAAAGTTGTACACATTTGAAACAAACAGCCAAAATTACTATCGCAATTCTACTATTGTGTTAACAATAAACTCATGGTTGTGGGTCAATCCACAACCATAAATTTCGGAATTAGGGCTGCAACCTCATTTATTTTTTATTTGTTCTTTATACCCAATCAAGTAGGGTTTGTTCGTGTAGTATCTGTATTTTAATATGTCGTAAGCTTGCACAGGCGACATGCTCACACTATAAGGACGTAATCCAGCAAGAGGACTTCTTTTGACAAGGTGTCCTTAACAAGAAAATCAACAGTGTCAACAAGGGCATGAGCCAATTCAACGATGTAACAATACCCAAAAACTGTGCAAGATGTTTAAGGAACCACTTGACTGCATAATCATTAATCGTCCGTGCTATTTGGTAAATGTAAAATGATCATGACTGACAGTTCACATTCACAAATTGGACTAGAAGAATATTAGAGTGCACATGCACAATTTAAATCTGGGAGGAAATTGGGAAAGAAACAATCAAAAAATCTAGTGACCAAAATTTTTATACCAAACTACCAATCCAAATGAGAGATAATAAGATTCATACTATAATATGTTGCTACCAAATAGAACAAACTATCAACATCTACTCATCTTTGCAATGGATCCAAAAATTTAAACCTGTGACATTTCCTCCATTTGCCCATCTGGTATTTTCTTTTGTGCAAGCATATCTTCTTCTTTTCTTTGCAGATAATAATTGCACACTCATTAAAGAAGAACCCAGATTGGAATATCATATTTTCACATCAGTATGCCAATTCATCTCCTCAAAAAATAAATCAAGTAATGTATTAACCTTCAAGGCCTTAAGACGATCACCAAGAGCAGGTAGCCCCTCCAAAAGTGTTTGCAATATGTAATCATTTGATCTAGCTTGCTTGAAAAATGAATGCTTTAACAACTTGTTTGTAGAAGGCCATTTTGAAGGATCTTTTACCAAGCAACTAGCAGTCATCTGCTTAAAGGACTAAGGACAAAGAAAATGCACAAAGAGAAAGGGGAAGAAAAAGTTCAAATGCCACAATCACATTTTTTGAAAACATAAAAATTGAACAACAATAACAAGTAAATATATTTGATTTCAGAGAATAAATCAAAATCAAATCATTATTTGGAATTGAATTACTCACAGCTTCTGACAAAGATTTCCATTTATCTCCTCCAGCCTTACCAACCTAATCCACATTCCAAAAACAATAAAAATTGAAATCAAACTTGAACAAAATCCACAAATCAGAAATCTGTAAAACAAATGAGGTGAAAACACTCACCGCGGCTACAAAAATTTGTTGTTAGGATGCTTCTTTTTGTACGTTTTCCTAAACTCCTCCCTAAAACATTTAAAAATATATTCTTTGGCCAGAATATCTGAGATCTAACAACTTGATTTTCATGTGAGAGAAAGGAAAATAGATGATCACATGAAAACAAAAGCACTAGCGAGCCTCTTGACTTGTTAGGGTCCTTGGCAGCCTTCCCCTTCTTCACCGCTGGCTTTTTACCAGCCTTCTCGCTCGGAGCACCTCTCTTCACCGAAAGCCTAACAACAAAAAAATTGATCTTCAATACCAAAAAAACACACTTTGAATCACACGCATAATAGATCTCTGATCCAAAAACTCCAAAAACAACAAGGCAAACAAAACTTACTTGTTATCGGTCCTTTTGGTCTCCGTTTTCGATCTACCCCCTTTCATGGCGGAACCCTACAACCCTACAAGCAAGGCCATCAAAAAAGAAAGAAATGGGGGTTTGGTCGTCGTCTTTGGCGGATGAGGGCCGTCGCCGCTCTCTCTTCTCGATCTCGCCGTCGGTGAGAGACCACGGAGGGCTTAGCGATGATGATGATGATGATGATGATGATGAGAGATACCTGAAGATCTTCTGGACTCGAGCTCTAAAACTGTGGTCCATGGAATCCGAAGATGAAGCCATCGATATCGATTGGTTGATATTTGATTGACGATTCAAACAAGTCTGTATGTATGTATGTTGATATTTGATTTCGATTTCCTACTTTTACGCCTAGAACTCGTGCTCTTCCTCTTCCTCCTAGACCGTGAATCATCCGAATCAGCATCTGAAACAAATTGAGAGAGAGAGAGAGCGTGAAGAGATTAGGGATTTTGAGATTGGGGATTTTGGTTCGGAGATTGGGGATTTTGGGTTTGGGGTGGGGAAACGGCGAGAATGGAAAAGTGGGGGAGGAAGAGATTACAAATGAATTTTTTATTTTATTTTCATTACAAATGAATATTGGAAGAGATTACAAATGAAATTTTTTTTGATTTTCATTACAAATGAATATTTAAATAATAAAATGACTTTTTTTTTGCAACGGAGGATATCGTTGCCAAAAAAAATTATTTTTTATTAAAATAAATTTTTTTATAGTTAATAAATTTTTTTTTCATTTATTAAGGTTGAAAATTTATTTGTTTCATATATTATTTTAATGAATAAAAAATTATTAATTTTTTTTTATTTGGTAGAAGTAGGGATAATATTTTCTATTAAAATAAATTTAATTTTTTGTGGTCAATGAAAAAAAATTTTTTTGCAACCCATTTTTTTTTTTTGTTACTAAAAATCAAGAACTAATTTTTTGTGGTAGAGGATGGGAAGTGGCAGTAGTGGTGAAAGTTGTAACGCCCTCAAAATAATAACATTAAACCCATCAATTTAGACATACATTGATATAAGAGACAAACATCATTCTATTCCATAGAGTAGTTTCTTTACAAGAAACATTACATGCTAACAATAGGATCAAATGCCCTATGGGCTTACAGCTTTCCAAGCTAACACTTGGTTACAAAGAGGAGAGTACTAACTCAAATACACATTAAGCCCTTAGCTTGAAATTACATGTAATACAACAAAAGATAACCAAAACCACAAACGTCTGCCTGCCTCTAGCCTCCCAAGCGGTGTCCTTGGAGGTGGCATGCTTCATGTACCTGAAAATGGTGTTCCATATAGGGTGAGCCACAGCCCAGTAGAAATACACTAAACCAACTATAAACAATGACTAAAAGATTAGCAGTTAATAGATGGTCAACACTTATACATTCATTTACATCTTATTACAATTCCATGACAATCAAGTCTATGTTACAATTCACTTTCCATTTCTTATTCAACATTGAGTTTGAAAACAAGGCTTAGTACTCTGGCCAAAACCTTTGATGAGATTATAGTTCATCACTAGAACACTTTCGAAATCCAAGGTGGATACACATTTTGGTGTTGTATCAATAACACATAAACCACTTCCATACTTCATAAATGATATACATTTTAGTGCTATATCAAATCAAACAAACATCTCAATAGATAAGCATATAAGCTATATCATTACTACCACAGATAAGCATATGAGCTATATCAACACTTCAATGGGAGAGCATATGAGCTGCATCCCTGGGTCCATCCCCCATCTTCCCATAACCATTAACCGGTTTAGAGGTACATCCCCCATTTTCCCTTAAACCATGGAGTACATCCCCTATCTCCTCCCATACACAAGCAATGCATATAAACACAGAATCATATACGCAATCAATCAATACATAAAGTTAATGTATTCTATCAACCGTCTACACATAATGCACATAAACACGTTGGTCATATGCACAATCTATCAATACATGAAGTTAATGTATTCTATCAACCGTCATACTCTATGACACACCCAATTGATTAGTTTTAGTTTACCTAATCATCATGCATTGTCTACAACAATCAATACTACCCTCCACCGGTAGTCCAAAGCAATTATTTCTAAACAGGAAATAAATGCACAAATGGATAATATATCAACATTTCAACTAGGTGAGCAATAAATGATTCAACTACACCCTTTAGTGCCATACATTCCCAATTTCAACATTCTCAATTTAATTCCTCATTTTCTTTAATTGATCATAGACATTAATTAATTAAACCAATTAGGACAAATAGCCCTATTTCACAAAACAATCCTAAGGTTCCATTTCCATCAATGTTCCAACATTAATCTCATTTCTCTATGCCTAACTTGCATATAGGTTTATATAATTAAAACCCCAACTTTTGTAAAATTACACAAAGGCCCAAACTTTCTCAAAATTACCCAACAACCCCCCAACATATCAAAATTCTAAAATTCAACGACAAAGTTCATAAGATGGAGTAGGTTATCCATACCTCGAAGTTAGAGCTCCAACAGGGATGAAGACCAAAACCCACGTGCTCCAAACTCCAAACTTTTTGAATCAAAATGTAGCCCTCGACGATCAACACACTTTTTGTAAAGGCCAAAGGGTAGGAGAACACTCTATCTAGATCAATACTTGGAGAGAAGTTGTGTTTTAGTGAGAGAAGCTCTCAAATGGCTTTTTCGAAAAAGTAAGAGAGAGAAAGGATGTTGAAAAGTGATTCAAAAATGCCTTCTGACCAAGCGATATCTGACAAGTTAAGCTCGGCGGAAAACCTAGCTTCGGCGCAAAGAACAAAAATCTAAGCCCGCTCGAGCGCAATAAAATCCGCTCGAGCGCCAAGATACAAAAGAAAAGCACATCCGCTCGAGTGTGAAAAACCAGTTCGCTCGAGTGCAATTTTCCCCCTCCCAGAACGTACACCAAAAAGCACTGTCCGCTCGAGCGCCAATAATCCCGCTCGAGCGCAAGAAACCCGCTCGAGCGTAGAAATCACACCTGCAGAAGTTTTGCAGGGCATAAAATGCTGGGAGTGTGCAATATTCGCTCGAGCGCCCTAAGACCAGCTCGAGCGGAACGACCAAAAATCCGGCAACAAGATTTTAGACCAAGGCTCAACCCACCTGCTCGAAACAAGCCCAACACATCCTAAAACTCAAGAAATGAAATCAAAGGATGACAATAAGATGGATACAACTACCAACTCAATGGAACCAAGGTCTGGAATACGACAAATACCGCAAGGGAATACCGGGATCGTTATAAAAGTAGTGGATAAGAGGTGATAGTGGTGGTGGTAGTGATGGTGAAGGAGATAAGTGGTAAAGTTGTGGTAGTTGTAGAAGAGATAGAATAGCGATTGTGGATGAGAGATAATGGTAGTAGTAGTGGTGGTAGTGGAGTAGTAGCGATGGTGGTAGTAATGATAGTTGTAGAGGTTGTGTGACAACAGTGGTAGTAATGGAATTACATTTGCAGTAGTGGTGAATGTAGTAGAGAAGATGGGTAGTGAGAGAGAGATAAGTGAGAGACAGATAGAGAAGAGAGATAGAGAGAGAGAGAGATGAAGCAGAATGAGAGAGGCAGTGATGAGCAAGAGAGAGACAAAGTGGTTGCTAAAGTGCATTTTCTTGTAGTGGAGAGCTCGGTAAATAGAGAAGAGATGATGGAGAGAGTGAGCAAGGTGAACACAATGGGGAAGAGAGACAAATAGATGAAGCAGGACACATAAAGAGAGAGAGAGTGAAAAGAGCAGGACAAGCAGACACAAAGAGAGAGAGAGAGAGTGATAAGTGAGAGATAGAAAAAGAGAAAGAGATATAGAGAGAAACATATAGAAAAATAGAGAAACAAAGAGATAAGCGAGAGATAGACAAAGAGAGAGAGAGAAGCGAAAAGAGATGATCGAGAGAAAGACATAGAAAAGAGAGAGCGAAGAGAGAAAGAAAGATGAGAGAGAGAGAGATAGAGATGAGAGAGATAAAGAGAAGAGAGATGAGCGAGAGACAAAGAGAGAAAGAGAGCAGAGACAGAGACAAAGGCGATAGATAGAAGAGTGATGAGAGAGAGAGGAGTGGTAGTATTTTGTGGTAGAGGAGAGGAAGGGGCAGTAGTGGTGAAAGTGGTGGATAAGAGATGATGGTGGTGGTAGTGGTGGTAAGGCAGAATGAATGAGAGAAGAGTGATGAGTAAGAGAGAAAAAAGAAGAGAGAGAGAGATAGGAAGATGAAAAAATTGGTGAAAAGAGAAATGTTCAAAAGAGTAAAGGCGGCGTCGTTTATAGTGGATCGATAAATCGAGAAGGAGCTCGATAAATAGAAGATGGGAGTAAGAGAGTGAGCAAAGGCGAACATAGTGAGGAGAAATAGACAAATAGACAAGTAGATAAAGAGAGAGAGAAGAGTGATGAGTGAGAGAGAGACATGGAGAGAGAGATGAAGCGAGAAAAAGAGATAGAGAGAGAGAGATAGAAAGAGAGAGAAACAAAGAGATGAGCGAGAGATGACAAAAGACAAAAAGAAATAGGCGAAAAGAGATGAGCGAAAGAAAGACCTGAAAAAAAAGAGAGAGAGAGAGAAATGAGTGGGAGAGATAGAGAGAGAGAGAAAAGAAATGAGAGAGATAGAGAGAAAGAGATGAGCGAGAGAGACAACGAGAGAAAAGCAGAGCGAGAGAGATAGAGATAAGAGAGATGGCGAGAGACATAGAGAGAAAGCAGACAGACGGAGAAAGAAGAGTGATGAGTGAAAGAGATAAAGAGAGAGAGAGAAAGAGATAGAGAGCGGAAGATGAAAAAAATGAATGAAAAGAAATGTTATATCAAAAGAGTAAGACGACATTATTTTTTTTAATTTTTTTTGCGACAAAAAATTACCATTGAATTTATTCAACCATTTTGTGACTGTATATATATAAAACTATCTCAAAATCACAATCACTATGCTAGATTAGAGTTTTCCAAAAACTCTTTTGAGAAAATTATACTTTCTTGTTTTCTATATTATATTGTTTTTACTGAATTTTTTTAAATATTTTAAGTATTTTTTTTTAAATTTTTAGACACACCTAACATAAATACACCTAAAAATTAAAAAAATTGTAAAAAAATCTTTTAAAAATTCACTAAATACCAAAAATACAATAATTCAATACATTTTTTTTTGTATTTTTATGTATTTATTAATTTTTAAAAATATTTTTTCATAATTTTTTTTTAGATACATCTAAGTAAGGTGCATTTAAAAAAAATATTTAAAATTTAAAAAATATTCACTAAAAAAAAAAACACGAAAGTCACTTTTCGCGACGATAGAAAATCTTGTCTCAAAAAGCGAAAAGCGAGCATTTGCATCTCGAAAATACCGTCGCAAATACTCTAATTTTTTGAGACGGCAAATTGTGCCGTTGCAAATGCTCTGCTTTTTTGAGACGGCAAATGGTGCCGTCGCAAATACTCTGCTTTTTTGAGACGGCATTTTTTGCCGTTGCAAAAAGTGACTTTTTGTACCGTCGCAAATAGTTCCATCTCATAAACCACTTTTCTTGTAGTGATAAGTCCCTCTCATTTTAACTAAATGGCAGTTTGCCAATAATAAAATGAAAAAAATATTAGTAAGCCTTATTTTGCTCTCAAAAGTATAAGTGAATCCTATTTAAGTTTAAATGTAGATAACTATCTTTGTTTTGATATTTTGTTTCCAAAAAGTCTAATTCTTTATGATTTGTATGTTTTATTTTAAGTTTACCCTTCATATTAAAATATGAATAACAATTTTATAAAAGGGTTAATTTATTTATTTAAAACTATTTTAAAAGTTAGCAAATTTTATTAAATAAAAGCATGTGCATAAGATTCATCATTTTTTATTGTCTCACACTTTGAAAAAATATGGATTTGCTACAGTATTTTTTCCCATAGTTCTTTTAATCTAATGTTAATAAAATTGGATTTTCTGGATTGTTTATTTGTTTAGTTTCTACATTTCAAAAATAGAATTTTTAAGTAAATTAAAATTGTTTATACAATTGTAAATTTTTTTGATTATCATTATCAGAGATGCTCTGTTTTGGCAATAGGCTATTGTGCACCAAACACAGTGGAGTGTTTCATTGAGTTATATTTTCTGTGAGAAAATTTGTTGAGACTTGAATCAAAAATATAAAGAGGTTTTCTATTCCTTAGATCGTTGGAGTACTGATTTTGGTGCACAACCCGTGCTATGCAATAATGACAATCAAAAGAACGAAACATAACTTTTTTAGTATTTACCAAACATGATAGATTTTGTTTTATATATATATATATATATATTATCTCAATTGTCAATTAAAGAAATTAAAATAAAGAATAAAGATATATTTGGCTCAAATTGTTAAAAAGTTAGTTTTGCTAAAATAAATTGGAAAGAAACATTAAATTTTTTTCTTTCAATATTAAAAGTGATAATTCTTTAAACTTTTTTTATTTAGAAAAAAAAAAAAGAAAAAAAGAAAAAAAAGAGGATTATAGGCGATAATTTATTATTCATCTAAAATTATTTTCAGATCAAATGAAAATATAACTTTTTTATTCAAATACTTTTATTTTGTAAGAATTTTTTTTATTCTATTTAATATTTTATTGTAATTTTTAAATTAAAAAGAATTTCTAAGAAATCATATTTAAATTATTTATGCCATTATAAAAAGTAATTTTTTTTAATATCAACTTAGTGGTAGTTTGGAAAGTGCAAAATAAGTATACATTTTTACTTTTTACAAATATATATACACAAAAGTAGAGATGTGATATGACCTAAAAAAGATAATTAAGTATACTCTTTATTTTTACGAAAAGATGTGTAGAAAAATAGAGATGTGATGTGACCCAAAAAATATAAAAAGATAAAAAAGTGAGTTAATAAGAGACTTCCCAAACAACCTTGTCAGACCTTTCTAAAAAGTGTATTTTTTTAAATATCTTCAAGAAAAATTCTATTAGAAATCTTAAGTATATTGCTTTTTCTTTTGTTTATTAATATTAAATTTTTAATTAATTTTATTTATTGTTTAAAAAAATGAATTAGCAAATAATTTATATATATATATATATATAATATTTTGCTTTGGTTGTTCAGGTTATTTGGTGTTTCTGCCAAAGTCCACTCAAATTTAATTTGAATTTTTGAATTTCTACATAGATCCTCACTTAATTTAAAATTATATTGTTCAATCTTTAAAAAATTTTAAGCTTAACTCAAGTTGTTGGGGTTGAGCTTACCTAAAGTTTGCAACTCTAACAAGGGGGGTTAAACGTTATATGATTAAATTTATGACAAATTAAAAATTAATAAATAAAGTGTGATAAAATTGTGAGACTTAAATTGTAAATTTCAATCTTCTTTGTTTTCATAATTTGCAAATAAAAATTTAACTATTTATATTATTTTGTATAAAAATATATTATTAATTTTTTGTATATGCCGTGCATAGCACAAGTTACCACTAAAAAAATAGCACTCCAACTATATTATTAATTTTTGTATAAAAATATATTATTAATTTTTTTATATGCCGTGCACAACCCGTGCTATAAACGTTTATGTACTTTTTTTTTAAATAAAAAATTAACTAAATTAGTCAATTCCTAAAATAACCCTGAGTGTTAATCATCTAATAGTCAACCTCAAAGAAAATAATCATATTCTGATAATTATATTTGTGTTGTACATTTTATTTAAGAAAAAATGATTTTTTTCATTCATGATATAGTGCAATGAAACTCAATGAATAATAATAATAATAATCAAATACAATACATAATTAATAAAAATAAATTCTCAAAATGATAGAAAAAAAAAATCTTAACAAATACACGAGAAACAAAGATCTCAAATTGTAAACAAAAGAAGAAAATAAAAGAGAAAACTCACGTTTGAAAAAAAATAATAATTTAAATAAATGGCCAAAAAATGGAAAATTATAAAATATTCTCAATGGCCAAAAAATGGAAAATTATAAAATATTCTCGTAGGACGTGTCCGTACTCTCTAATCAATCATTATTTATTATACTCTCTCATGTTCTTTAATCACCCAACACAATACCCCACCTACTCACATTCTTCACCAATCACAATAATATGGAGTGCAATATGTCTATATTTTGGAATGGCTAAATAATTACCCAAGAACAAATAAGGAAAATGAGATGAGAGAGAAAGTGGATTTGCAGAGTAAAAATTAAACATATAAGGAAAATATGTTTAGAAAATTTCAACAGATAGGAAATTGAATTGTTATTTTAACTGATAAAAAAATTTGTAAAGATAAAAAATTAGACATATAAGGGAAACAAATTGAATAGATAGTCAAAAAAATTAAATAGATAGATATAAATTTGAACAAATAGTAAAAAAAATTAACAGATAAATTAAGCTAGTAAAATTGAAAACAAAATATTCTCTAAAACTAACAAAAGGACTTCTCACCAAACTATTTCACAAACCTCTCACCAACAATTTCTGAGATCTTTCACTAACAAAAAAATATTCACTAAATCAAATGCCTTATATGTTCCTTAGATTGAGCTTTTTTACAATTTTTCATAACTAAAACCAAAATATTCAAAACAAAATTTTTTAAAATCAAAGCAAATAGAGGTAACTTCTCACTAATCTCTAAGTTTAGAAAAATTATTTCAAATTCCTTTGAAAAACAAAAGACGAAAGGACGTAAACATGTTTTATACTTTTTATTTTTTATTTTTTATACAGGTTATATGGTACATTCAAATGCCGTCCTTGATTATTTTATGTTTCATCTGTCTTAATTGCATAATCCCTGTCAAATATTATTAAAAAATGAGATTTTTTTATCAATTTTTTAGTGATGTTGTTGCTGACTATGTTTCTTCTTTATTAAATATTTTTAAAAAAGATATACACTCTTGTGTTCTACTCTCTGAAACTTGGTCTGATGCAGTGCGAATGCAGATGCGCGATCTGACAAAACCCAAAAATTAGAATGCGAATGCAATTTGCGGTCTTGCCGATATTTTTTTATTTTTTTTTATTATGGTTAATAGATCCAACCTACAAATTGAAGTTAAATATCAAAACTAAAAAGATAACTATAAGACTAGAAGACAAATATTAATAGATTTGGATTCAACATAACATAACCAACACAAAATCAGTCCATAATCCATGCAAACGACAAACAACCAACACCAAAAAGAAAAACAAGGCCAATTAGGTCCATAACACAAGCAAAGGAAAAAAAACAAAAGAAAGCCCTATATATTTAAACTTGACACTTCAAAGTTCACTTCCATCAACTTCATCATTGAATAAAATAGCTTCCATCTCTGGCTCATCAAGTGAAAGATTTGCAATTTCAAGGAAACCAGAACCCTCCAATGAATCAAATGCATCTCCCCCAACGTCCCATAACTTGGTCTCTCCTTCTGTGTATAGTTGACTCCTCCTTGATAAGAGGCGAATATTGGAGTGCACAAAAACCAAATCCTCGCACCATTGTGGTGTCATTTTATTCCTTCTCATAGAGTGAATGAAAGAGTAGGTGCTCCAATTCCTTTCACAACATGATGAGGAAGATGGTTGGCTAAGTAATTTCACTGCCAAGGATTGGAGTATAGGTCTGAGAAGAGCCATGTGCCAACCACCAAACCCTTGATTCCATTACTCCTCTATCACATATTGAGTCGAGTCACTAAAACTTTCCAAACAACTGAAAACCGCATACTCTGTATTAACAACCCTTCTCTCATCTGAGATCGGAAAGTATCTCTTAAAACACTTGATTCTCATCTTAGAAATTTCAACATCTTTGTGAGGAGGAACACGAATGGGATTTTCATGAAGCCACATCCCACTATAATACCTAGATTTCATAATTAGAAAAAAATAATAAGTAAATTATGCAATGAAAAAAATTAAAGTATAAATCTTGGATTCATGAGTCTAATGTGAATTATACCTTGGATTCAAGGAATGAGCAAGGCAATGAAGAGGTGTGCTACTTTTTGTCCACCTTTCCACTAATATTTGATGCACTACAGAATAAAAGGATGACTCTTCATTTTCTGACTTCCCTTCACGCCTATAGATGGATGCCTTCACCCGTTTAATCATTGAATCCCACATCTCATAAACCAAATGTAGACATGACTTATCAGTGTCACAAAATCTAAGCATCTCATAAATAGGCAATGTGAATGAGAGTATATATTCAATCTTATCCCACCAAACATCATTCAACAACTTTTCCTTTACAACAGCTGCTTTCCCAACATCATCTTCCTTGTAAGAAGCCCATTTGTCACTTATGACCATTGTTTGGAGACCATGATATATAAGTTTAAACCTTTTTAGCATAACAATTGCAGATGCAAAGCGTGTATCTGCAACAGAAATAGCTTCAAAGGTACAAACTCATTAAAAATAGCTAATCTCATAGAATGATTCATAATGAAATTTTTCACAAACATTACATCATCAATCACAGTAGTGATAAATGGTATTAATCATAAGCATATCTGACAACTCCAACTTCGCCATAACACAAATGTTCTTAAGAGCAAGATTAAGAGTGTGAACTACACAAGGTGTCCAAAAGATCTTTGGATAATTACCTTGAATAATTGATCCAGTTGCACTACAAACTGGAGCATTATCAGTAATTACCTGAATTACATTATTAGGACCCAACTCATCAATCACTTCACTGATTAATTTGGCAATATGGTACTTGTCCTTGGTCTCACCCTCATAATTAACAGCTTTTATAAACATAGCTCCACCATTACATGCTGCCATAAAATTAAGGAGAGGCCTCCTTTGTGCATCAGTCCATTCATCAGATACTATACTCAACCCCTTCTTATCCCATGACTTCTTAGTTGGTTCCAATAACCTTTCAATATTTGCCCTTTCTTTTTGAAGTAAGGTAGTCCTCAACAAATTATATCTAGGAGGGACATACCCAACAATTTGATTCTTAGCAGCATATTGAAAAGCATCCACAAAGTATGGATTCCTAGCCAAATGGAAAGGCAAACCGGCTGAATAGAACATACGGGCAATTAAAGAATGTAAATACTCTTTAGCACTTTGATTGAATGCCCTATCTAAAGGACTACTCTCAATTGCCTTTCTCTTTCTTGGTGCATAACCTTCCATTTGAAATGTTCCAACATCTTCTACACTATCGTGGCTAGCACTAATTTGAGAATATGGAGGTGGTAAAGGAACATTTTTTGGCTTTGCCATTTTTTTCTGGTTCTCAGCTTCTTATTCTACCTTTCGAATTTCAGAAAGAAGATCACTCTTGTTCTTCACAGTTGCACACACTCTAATTCCATGGACAGTAAATAGCAACAAATGGGCTCTAACTCTAGAATATGACCCTTGGTACTCAATGTTACAAAAATTACACTTAAATTTCGTATTACCACTTCCTCCTTCTCCCCTTTTAACTAATTTTGTAACATAGCCCCAAAGAGGAGCATTTTCATCTCCAGATTGATCAATGGAAGGGCGAAGCACTTGCGTGAGATGAACCTAAAAGCTTGATGAACTCATTTTCCTATAAGCATAAAAATAATATTTTTGATTATTAACTAAATTGTTTTATAAGCATAAACTGTGGTGAAAAACTTATACATCTAATTTAACTAAATTGCTTATTACATCCTATAAGCATAAACTGTTTTTTCAAGAATAACTAATTTTTTTGATTATTAGCATTTTCATCTCAATTTTTTTATTATTAATAACTAATAATAATATTTATGATTATTACCATTTATGATTATTAGCATTTTCATCTCTAATATTTATTATTAATATTTATTAGCATTTTCAGTATTAATAACTAAAGAAGAAACAAGAAAAATAAATAAATAAAGATGAAGTAATTTTTTATTATTAATAACTAATAATAATATTTATGATTACCATTTATGATTATTAGCATTTTCATCTCTAATATTTATCATTAATATTTATTAGCATTTTCAGTATTAATAATAATAACTAAAGACGAAACAAGAAAAATAAATAAATAAATAAATATTCAGAGATATACGTATACCTCTGATCTCTGCGTCGAAGAGGAGATTAGGGAAAAACAGTGATGAGGAGGGTGATCTGATCTCTACGTCGAAGTCGAAGCCGAGGGTCGAAGTTGAAGACGAGGGTGAATGAGGGTCAAAGTCGATTTGTTTCGAAGTCGCAGACGAGGGTGAGGGTTGAAGATGAGGGTGAGGGTCGAAGTCGATCACTGTTTGAAGTCATAGAAGAGGAAAATGAAGATGGTCGAAGTCGCCTCTCTCTTTGCTTCGATGAGATGCAAAACAGTGATGAGATTAGGTCATTCGTATACGGTATACACATTTTTTATTTTTTATTTTTTAAATTTTTCTTAATATTGCTCTGGTACCCCTCAATTTTTCAGAAAATTTGATTTCTGCCCCCGACGTACCCAAAACGTACTGAAGGCGTACCCATGCCGTACCCGAGTCCTACCCATGACGTACCCAACTGAGGCGCGTGCGGTGGTTTTTCCGTGCAGTGCGTGCGTACCGTCTTGCGATGCAGCGTCTACACCGATAAGTGGCGGTGCGTGTATGACACTATTTTTGGAGTACCCTTGATTGCACCAACTAAAAAATAAAATAAAATAAGAGTCAAAATTTTGGAAAAAAGTCCACACAAAAAAACTACTAAAAAAAACAAGGGAAAAAAAAATGTGACTTTTGTAAGTGGGATCCAAAACTTACCCCCAACCTTTTTAGAATTTGATGCCAATAGTAATCGTTCATTATTTTAAATAGTTTGGAGGACTTCCATTTACACCATAGATGCACACCCAACATCTTTTCTTAACTCCCATTCTTTGAATCTTACGATCTAAGGTTCTTCAAACGACTAGTGTCATTGAACTTAAGTTCATTTTTTTTCTTTTTTTAAAGAAATGTAAATGAGTGACCATTTAATTATTTTCTAGAGAAAATTAGTGTCCTTAATTGTGCATGGTGGTCTTCCATAAAATTAATGCATGCTGTGTGTGTGGGTGAAAATCTGACCACATTGCCCACCTTAGTACTTAGCTGTAGAACACTGGCAGAATAGATGGCTTTAGCTAAGCTGCAACAGAAAGAGAAGGCTCCGGCGGTGGTTCTTCCACCCGGGGGCACTCCGACGATCAAGTAAGTATATCTCTCAAAGATAATCAAGTGCTAAATCCACTGGTCAAAGCATAAATCACGTACCTTAGACCTACGAGGGTGCCTCTCTTTTATAGTTAACCCAATCCCAGTCCCAATAGAAGCCTGACGTCTATGGACTCCCATTGAGTGCTTACTTTGGATTCCTCAAGAGATAAAGATAGACTCCTTAAGAGCTTTATCCTTATCTTGGCTAAGACTTTCTTCATTCTAGGACTCTTGTCCCTTATCCGCTTATCTCAGATTCCGACATCTTCGGAGACAACCTCGGTATTGCCGAGATCATCTCGGCACAAACCACCATGACACGTGGCACCTCGGCTGACATGTCGGCGTCACCTTGCCACGTGTTGGTGCTCATAAAATATATCCCCACAACTGCCCCCTAGGTTCTATTACCTCGGCATTCTGAGTGATGGAACCTAAATCATTCCTTCCTTCCAGTACGTCGGTTTAAAACTTATCTGCCGAGATCATTTACTCAGGCTGACATGCCTCCATGAAGACCATGGACTCCAAGGACTCTTTCTCACACATGAGCTGTCACGCATCATTTACTTCAATTGTTTTATCCACGTGTTTTGCTCTTACTGGATCGTGCCTGTGATGCTTAGTAAGTCATCTTATGTCTGCGTGCGCTGTCTGATGTATGCGTTTGTTCCAAGCGCATTAATTGCTCTGTTTTGCCGCCGTTTCAAGTTTTAACAAAAACTTGTTTTTCTCCTCTTTGGTCTCTTCACCTTGCATTCGACTTTCTGGCTCCTTCTCTCTCTAAACTCTTTTTCTCTCGAATCCGCCATTGCTCAAGCTTCAAGCTCTATAACTGCCTTCCTTCCTTCTTTCCGGTGAAGCTTTCGCCGTTCCGTTGCGCCTGCAACCGTCGCCTAACTTCGGCGATCTTCATACCGGCTTTATTCTTTCTGGTAAGCCACCGTTCCTTTAGTTTTCAATTTTGTGATGCTTTCTATTTACTTGCTGCCAGTACCACTCTGTTCAAACTTTTGATTTGTGAACCAGATATCTGAATGCGTTTTATTCCATGATTCTGCTTTTGCCCATTTCTTGAACACACGCATTGTTTCACCACTTTCTTACGCTTTTGTCACTGTTCTTGACCTTGTACCCCTTGTATTTATAATGTTCTTGATAGTTCATCTCTGTTCTTGATTATAAAGCACATCCTTGTTTTTTTTGTTTTCCAGATCCATGCCTTCAGCCCTTGCTTCCATAGATCTAGTTTTGGGATTTGTTGTATAGAACCCACAATTAGGAAAAAACTGAAACCAGCACTTACCTAGGTTTTTGCTGAGGTCCCATTAATTCTCTCGAAATATCTTCTTTCTGAAATCCAACCCTTCTAATTCAGGCCAATATCATGGGTATGTGGAGACATATGGTAGATACCCCGACTAAACTTGAGTATTTTAGGCAAGAGTTCTCCATTCCTGCCGATGTCCATCTGAGGCTTGCTGGAGATGATGACTCCATCATGCCCACAGATGATTCGATGCCCTTTCCTATTGTAGCTTTCACTGAGTGCGGACCCCGGCTTCCACTCAACATCATTTTTCGTGAGATTCTCCACTATTATAAGTTGAGCCCCATGCAACTGGCCATTAATTCTTATCGAGTGATCAACGGTATCATAGCCTTAGCTAAGCAGGAAAACGCTAGGATCACCTTAGCCGATATCCAATACTATTATACTATGTGTGGCCTTAACTTGAAGGAAAAATGCTACATTTATTACCTTAAGCCGAGGTCCATAGAGTTCAAAATCGTAGCTGACCTCCCAGACTCCAACAAGGGAGCTGGGGATGACTATTTCATCACTTCAGGGAACTGGGAATTCGGCCCAGACGAAGACCTTCATCTCTTTCCTCTTCCACGTTCAGTCTTTGTAGAGGGCAATGGTAAGAGCCCTGTATTTCAGATTTACCTGTTTTCTTACAAAGTCTCAAATACGTTATCTATTTCTGACGTCTGTTCTTCTTGCAGCTGTTCGTAAGCCACCAAAAAACTTTGGCCAATCCTTCATTCCCAGCAAGGATTTGAGGAAACTTTTGGAATTAGAAATCCAAAAATGGAGGGCCCCACTGGTACTTAATTTCATCCCGACGTACAAATCAACTCTTCCCGACGTCCCTAAGAAAAAGAAGAAGAAAAGCTTTTCTCCACCTTCTGCCACAACTCCACTAATTGCATCCACATCTCGAACAGATCAAGGATCAACATTTGATCGGTGATCGACCATTAACCTCGGCTCCATACGATCCCGATATCCCAGCGAAAGCATCGGCGGACGACTTGTGCTCACGGTAGAGATGGGCCACCCAAAACCGGTTGCCA
This sequence comes from Camellia lanceoleosa, assembly GCA_025200525.1. Classification (NCBI taxonomy): domain Eukaryota; kingdom Viridiplantae; phylum Streptophyta; class Magnoliopsida; order Ericales; family Theaceae; genus Camellia; species Camellia lanceoleosa. The sequence goes on along the minus strand of JANUSC010000178.1, from coordinate 62,713 downwards.
AGGATCTTACGGCCAATCTCGCCGGCGTTGATGTTGAATAACACAAGCCCGGCTTCCACAAGGCAAAGCGAGTAAAAAAGGCTCAGCCAAAGGCAAAGGCGACTCAGGTTGAGACTGAGGATGCTCTGCCAATTTCCAAATTGGTGAGAGTGAAAGCTATACGCGCCCTTGCAAAGAGGTCTTTGAAAGCATAACCATCTGAGTCCACCAAATCCAAAAGGCAGAGGTCATCTTCTGCGACGACCTCGGGGTCTAAAAAGCACGATGTCCCCTGGGCGCCTGAAATCACTCTGGAAGATAAGCCTGTTATGACTAGTGATAGTGCCGATGATATCAATATCGGCGTTGCCCTCAGTACTGCTCTGCTTCTTTCTGGTGATCTTGAAAGGAACGCCAAGATGAGTGAATATGAGAACTATGCTTTAATGCTTCAACGTTCTGTTTAAGAAAGTATCTTCACTTGGTGACTTGTCTTTCCTTCTCTTTACTATACTTGTAAAATTTTGTAGTAACTTTTGCCTTGTGTTATTTCAGGCCATTCAGCATGCCTATTCTCTCTCCATTCAAGGCTTTGAAAATCGGGAGAAGTTGATCGAGATGAGGAGGGAGTTTTCTGCTCTTCAAAAAGCCAACAAAAGTCTTCAGTCAAAAATGAAGAAGTTGGAGGACCAGGCCAAATTGCCATCAAAGCAAAGCGGCCAGGAGAGAATTTGAATCTGTAGAGGCTATAAGGAAGGTTCTTTGAGTCTCAGAAGAAAGAAGCCGAGGAGAAAATGGCCCAGGCCCAAAAAGAGCTTCAAGAGGCTTTGGCCACCAAAGAGGCCGAAATCAAAGATGACAATAAGAAAGCATATGCTCAAGGTATGGCCGATGTCACGGAATCCTATGAGTAACAAGTGAAGCAGGCATGCAACAGGGGTTTCTCCCTTGGTTGGATGTCCCTTCTAAAAAGGTCAATTTCCCCGAGGACTCGCCTCTTCGGAGTGCCGATGCCATTCCTCTTCCATTTCCTCCGCCGCCACCTTCAGCTCAATCTGAAAATGATTCTGAATCTGAGGATGGAGATGAAGATGAGGATGAGGCCTTGGTGAAGAAGCTCAAAGATGCTGATGGGGCCAAGTCTCATTTGTTGAATGAGCAAGTCCTGGACTTGACTCAAGATAGCGATGGTGATGAGGTCTCTAAGGAAGGCATTCTGAGAATGTATCGGCCGATGTCACCCTGCCGCCAAGAGTACAAATGAAACTTTGCAAGAGATTGATCTTTGAGATTCTGGCGGAGAAAGGCGGTCGAGGTGGCTACTCAGGTCTTACGTGGTCGGACCCAAAGCGATTCTTGATCTTTGAGCAATCTTAATTTTCATGTCTCTTTTTTCTTTTGCACTTTGTACTTCTTTGTATTTAGAAACAATGCAAGTTCTTCATATGGCTGATGTGCCCCTTTCTTCTTTGAATGCTGGCTAAACTTTCCTTCTCTAAATTCTTGTACCTTTGTCTTCTTTTTATTGCTTCTGCATGATTCTATACTAAAAATATTCTGCATGTATATACTCTTCCTTCTTTGTGCAACCTTCTCGGGGTGATACACCTCGGTTATACAAACCGATGACTTATCTCGGCAAGTACGAAATTGATTCAGCTTTCCGTAACCTTGGTTTTATCTTGTAAATGTTTCTCAAATTTTTAACAAGTATTAACCTTAGTCTTCAACTTGTAAACTTTTCTCAAGTTTCAACAAGTGTTTGAACTTCTTCTCGGTTTAACTTCAACTTGTAAATTGCTACAAATTTCAACAAGTGTTAAACAATGATCTTGGTTTAACCAACTTGTAAATTGCTACAAATTTTAACAAGTGGTAAAACGTCATATCAGTTTAACCAACTTGTAAATTGCTACAAATTTCAACAAGTGGTAAACATTATATTGGCTTAACTTCAACTTGTAAATTGCTACAAATTGCAGCAAGTGTTAAGCATCATTTCGGTTTAACTTTAACTTTGTAAATTGCTACAAATTTCAACAAGTATTAAACATTATCTTGGCTTAACCAACTTGTAAATTGCTACAAATTTTAACAAGTGGTAAACATCAGATCGGTTTAACCAACTTGTAAATTGCTACAAATTTCAACAAGTGTTAAGCATCATTTCTTTTTAACTTTAACTTTGTAAATTGCTACAAATTTCAACAAGTATTAAACATTATCTTGGCTTAACCAACTTGTAAATTGCTACAAATTTCAACAAGTGGTAAACATCATATCAATTTAACCAACTTGTAAATTGCTACAAATTTCAACAAGTGTTAAACATTATCTCGACTTTACCAACTTGTAAATTGCTACAAATTTCAACAAGTATTAAACATTATATCGACAACTTCAACTTGTAAATTGCTATAAATTTCAACAAGTGTTAAGCATCATTTCGGTTTAACTTTAACTTGTAAATTGCTACAAATTTCAACAAGTGTTAAACATTATCTCGACTTAACCAACTTGTAAATTGCTACAAATTTCAACAAGTGATAAACATCATATCGATTTAACCAACTTGTAAATTGCTACAAATTTCAACAAGTGTTAAACATTTATCAATTCTTTGCCTCCTGATGTGAACTTAAGTTCCACTTGGGTTTTTATCATACATATATTCTTGAAACATCGTCAAGCTTAAAAATCAAGCTCAAATCTTTATTTATTCACTTCGGCAAGTAATCAAAAGAGAAAAAAGAAAAAAACTATAATGAAAGAAAAGTTTCAAATTGCAAGTTTTCCATGGTCTTGACAATTCTTTGCCCCCATTATCTTCAAGCTGATATACTTAGGATCTTTACGTCCTTGTCTTCGATTTCTGCCCTTTGTATATTACAGGTGAACTTCATTGCTGCCATGGAGCAATTTTTTACTGCGGTGATCTCCTCGGACCTCTTCTATCCCGTTACATTGGGAATCGCAATAGTTGGAGTAATGTCGAGAGCGCCTTCATTGCATGCAAGTGGCCTTCTCGAGTGCATTATAAGGGGATGGTGTGTCGATGACGGTGAACTTTGTCTTGGTCTTCCTGGTGCCAGCCTGTACCTCTAAGTTTACTGCTCCTAGTGGCCATGTCGGCGTTCCATTGAATCCGACCATCGGGCCGTTGGATTGCTCCATGTCATCGGGGTGAAGGCCAAGCTCTTTGTAACATCTGACGTACATGATGTCACAAGAGCTTCCTTGGTCAATCAAAATGCGTTTCACTTGGCACTCCCCAACCTGGAGGGATACTACCAAAGCATCATTATACGGGTGCTGGACCATCTCTAGGTCAACTTCGGTAAAAGACACTACTGGTCCTAAGCAGTCATCTGCCCGATGTCTCTTGTCCCCGACTTGGTAGACATGTTGCAGGTGTTTCACCTTTTGATTCTCCCCTCTAATTTCGTTCTCGTTTACTCTCGAGTGAATTACATTAATTACCCGAGGTCCTCCTGCATGAGGTTGCTATGCTGGGGGAGGCGAAGCTGCTTGTGCTTCAGGTAATCTTGCCTGTTCTTCTCTCGTTCTGGCCTCGTCGACAAGGTCTCTTAGATGGCCTTGCCTTACTAAGTTTTCCAAGTGTGCTTTCAGGGCCCTACAACCCTGAGTCATGTGCCCCTCTTCATTGTGGTAAGCACAACGTCTGCCAACGTTCCTTCCCATAGATTCTCCCGGTGCTCTTTCCGGTGTTCTGAAATAAGGTTGGTTCCAAATTCTATCCAGGACTTTGTGTATTGGGATTCGGAACACCGTTGTTACTGCCTGTGCAGCCCTCAGTTCTACTTCTTGCCTATTGGGTCCGTTGTTATCTCAGCCTCGCTTTGGCGAGCCGTTGGTTTTTTCTTGCTTCATCTCCTTATTCCCTGACGTATCTTCTTCGGCTCTAGCGTACTTCTCGATTCTGGCCATGAGCTCTTCCATACTCTTTGGCAATGCATTTGCCTAAGACTTCCGTAGTGGACAATCATCTTTTAGGCCATTCTCGAAAGACACGACCGCCACCTCTTGGTTGCATTCGGGTATTCGATTGAACACCTCATAGTACCTTTTTGCATAGGCCCTAAGGCCTTCTTCCTTACTGATTTTTAGAGCCATCAATGCGTCGACCCTTAAAGGTTGTAATTTATTTGTCACGAACCTGGTCACAAACATCTCGGCCAGGCCCTCCCAAGTCTTCACACTTCCCTTAGGTAGTTTGTGGAACCAATCTGATGCAATCTCCCCAAAAGAGGAGGGGAACACTTTGCAGAGCAACGGCTTGTTCCCACTATACAGTGCCATTGAATTTAGGTATAACCCAACGTAGAAGTTGAGGTCTGACTTCCCATCGTAGATCTGGAACCTCGGCATGCTGAATCTCTTCGGCGCCTCAAATCTGTCTAACTCTACTGAGAATGGTGTTCTCGGTTTAACGGTGGATGTTACCTCGGCATGATCCTGCCTCCTCTTGAGGTAATCCCTCAAGTCTTCTTTAGTCCTGCCAGGAGCTCGGCTGTCTCCTGACTTTAGTCTTTTTGGAGCACTGCTCTCAGCTTCGTTGTGAGTTCTTTTCGACCCTTCTCTGTTAGGTGTGTTGAAGCACAACACCTGTCCCTGAATATGTCGATGTTCTTTGGGGTTGGCCTCCTTTGTTCGATGCGTCCTTCGTGACTCTTCCCTCTTTGATTCCCCTTGCCCGACCTCCCTGGAAGGCCGGTGTGAGTGTTTTTCGCTCCTGGTGTGCTGTGGGGCTTCTGGGATTGCATTCTGCCCTTTCTTCTAGGTCTTGGCCATTGGGATCGGCGTGTCCTGCAGTGGGTATGACGGCTGCATGACGTTATTTTGCATCATGAAGTTGACGACCGATTGCAGGTCCACCAACTTGTTTGCCATCTCTTTTACCTCTTCATCCCTCCGTAGGCATCAATCTCTTTATACCTGGAGGTTATCTTCATTATAGTACCTGCTTTGATCTGGTTCCTTTGGTATGTCGCCAGTCTGGCCAACGTCTTTCTCTCCGTGGCCTTGGTCACAAGTTTCTGCATTGTGGTTGTCTTTTTCGATATCAAGGTCGATAGGTCTGCCACTCCCAGCAAGAGTGTCGTCTCCAATCTTTTCCTTCTGTCCGTTACTGGCCATCTATTCTTCTTTGATTCCCACAGACGACACCAAATTGTGTGGGTGAAAATCTGACCACACTGCCCACCTTAGTACTTAGCTATAGAACACTAGCAAAATAGATGGCTTTAGCTAACCTGCAACAGAAAGAGAAGGCTCCGGCGGTGGTTCTTCCACCCGGGGGCACTCCGACGATCAAGTTAGTATATCTCTCAAAGATAATCAAGTGCTAAATCCACTGTTCAAAGCATAAATCGCGTACCTTAGACCCACGGGGGTGCCTCTCTTTTATAGTTAACCCAATCCCAGTCCCAATAGAAGCCTGACGTCTATGGACTCTCATTGAGTGCTTACTTTGGATTCCTCAAGAGATAAGGATAGACTCCTTAAGAGTTTTATCCTTATCTTGGCTAAGACTTTCTTTATTCTAGGACTCTTATCCCTTATCCGCTTATCTCGGATTCTGACATCTTCGGAGACAACCTCGGTATTGCCGAGATCATCTCGGCACAAACCACCAGGACATGTGACACCTTGGCTGACACGTCGGCGTCACCTTGCCACGTGTTGGTACTCAGAAAATATATCCCCACACTGTGAGTTTTCTTTACAATTTTTTAGGCATTATATTTTATTTTTTTTACTACAGACATTATTTGACCTTTAATAAATGCCTAATAGACCACTTGTAAGATCCTAAATAATATAATATGACACCTAATTCATTATTCTAATAAAAAAAAATGCTAGGCTTCCCTCTAGTCCGATACTGTTGGACCCGTGAGGGCCTATCACGGGTCTCATTTCGATAATCCGAACTGTTTAATGTGTAAAACTCGTCGGTACTATCTGTAAAAAATCACGTTGATCGGATATCGATAGCTATCTCATCGGATCAGATTTCTGCCAACCATTTATTTTTTCACCGTCCATTTTTTTTTTTATACAAAACTGATTTGATCATATAACTATTGATATCCAATGAACGTGATTTTTTGCAGACATATACTAATCGACAAGTTCTACATATTAACGGTTTAGATTATTGAAACAGGTCCCGTAATAAGTCCTCACGAGCCCAATAGTACCTTTCAATCCTGGAGGAAAGCCAACTCCTAAAAAAAATCTAAAGTATGAAATTTTGATATTCATTTTAGGGGAAATTACACTGACATGAGTCAGTGACATGAGTCAGTGAAAAACTATTTACAAACAAATAAAAAAAATATTATAAGTATTAATAATTAATGTTATAAACTTTTTTTTTTATTAATTTATAATTTTTTTTCATCTAACACCAATGTTAGGTAATTCTCCCTTTACTTACCCCCCCCAAAAAAAGGAGGTAATTCTCCCTTGGTAGAGCTGTGAAAAAGTGTTTACAGCTTATGCCTAAACAGCTTATAGCTTATAAATATGAACATAAGTTGATTTCTGACTTATAAATTAAGCATCTCCTGCTCCACTCAAAGAATAAACTGATTTTTGACTTTTAAAAAGTTATAAACTATAAGTTATAAGTTAAACTAAACACATCAAAATAGCTTAAATTAAGCTGAAAGCTGAAATAAGCAGCTTTTAAGTTGCACCAAACAGGCACATGTACAATAGGAAAAGTTTCTCAAAATCACCTAAATGAATACATTGTTATTCTTTCTTTATTATTATTATTGTTTATTAAACTTTACAAACAAATAAAAAATATTATAAATATTAATAATTAATGTTATAAACTTTTTCTCATTAATTTATAATTTTTTTTATCTACCCAATTGTTAAGTGATTCCCCCTTCATTTTACTTACCTATTAAAAAGTGTTTAATTATGTTAAGGGAAGGTTTCTCAAAACCACCTAAATGAATTGATTATGAGAGAGTGGGAGGTGGTTATGTGAATTGATTTTTTAATTATTTATAAAAAATTATGTAAAAAGCAAAGAAGGTGATATGATTGTGTGCTATAATTAAAAGGCCACCACCTCAAACGGGCCTTCAGTGTTGTATGTGAGGTATTTGTAAACTTTAAATTATTTGTATGTTTTGAATTATTGAAGTTGAAATGGTTTATATTGACTTCATTTGGTATCACTTATAAATTAATTTATTACTTTAAAAAAAAAGTTAATTGATGGTAAATTTTAAGTTCTTTAGATGTTTTGAATTATTGAAGCTAGCAAAGTTTATACTGGCCTCATTTAGTATCACTTATAAATTAATTAATTTAATTTATTTTTTTAAAAAAAGTTGACTTGTGGTGTTTACTTATTTATAAATTGTAGCTTTTTTGGTTTATTTGAAAATCTTAAATATATATGGACAAAAAAATCCCATTTCGTTTGTCTTAATTGTAACTTTTGTTATGGTTATTTGTATAACAAAAAAAGTTATGGGACAACTTATTTAGCGAAATAGATTCAATTTCTTTTCACAAATTATAAAAGTTGATCAAAGAAATTCGTAACTTTTTTAAGTATTTTAAGTTAATAATCTAAAATGCTATAATCATGAAAGTAACTTATAAGTAATACCAAATGACCCTATTAAAAAAAGATGTAAGCATATTTCACATGCAACGTACGTGTCCTACCACTAGCATATATATAGATGTATTGATAGTATATATGATGTGTCTCTCAACTACAAAGAACGGTATATATGTGTTTTGAAACAAATAAGACAAATATAACTTGAAAAAAAAAAATTTAAAATAAACATAAAAAGACTAGCCAAATATATGCACACACCCAACCCAAACGAAGAAGAAAATGCAAACAAGAAATCGAGAATAGTGAATCTAATGGGAAATTATTCAATACTCCCGGAATACATGTGATCATACTCCAAGTAAATCACCAATTACTTAATCTCACGTTGTTCTTCATCCTCAACATAAATTATGAGCCGTTATGTTTCTCTACCAATCAAAACTTTATAGAGCACCACGTATTCATATTTTAGGAGTACTGAATCACACGAATCTAATAAACATAAACATCCAATAAACATATATCTCCCCAAAATATGAACACATACTTTAGACCTAACAGAACAAAATCTTAACTATATATACCATTTAACAATTTCAAAATACCAACAAACAATATATATCTATACTATATATAAAGTGAACACCCTTTATGGTGTCTTAAAGCCTTGGGTTTTTATGCTACCATGTGTCCACGTTATATTTAAAAAAAAAAAAGAAAAAAAAAGATAGATAGATGAGAGAAAGGAACTTGAACCTTGAACTTATGTCAAGTGAAGAAGTCTCTTACCCCTTGAGTAGCATACTATATATAATAAATATTTTATTCTATTTTTACTTATTTGAATTGTACACGCATCGCGTGTACCAACCGCTAGTATATATATATATATATCTAGTATCTATTTCTAAACTCTTCATCAACCTCTGCATGGCTCTGGCTCGTGAGATTTTCTTCCTCACCATCATAAACCTGATATAATCAAACAACGAAAAATTAAAATTCAAAATTATAGAGTTAAATAGTATATAAAATTGTAAATTCTCACCCTCGTGTTTCATCGGTTTCTTTGTCGATTTCGTTCATGCTATCCCAAACCGTCATCCGCGGCAACCAATTAAAAGGGTACTTGTAGTGGGCAACATCCAATATCAAAAGCATGTCTCTGCCCTTGTGATATGCAACCATTGGTGAAAAATGACCATCACCCGTCTAAATTTCAAAAAATAATAATAATAAATTTAATTTACTATATTATAACAAAAGTCATAGTATCATAAAAATAATTAAATCAATATTCAAATCTGAAACAAAATAAATCAAGAATTACGATTGACCGTCTTCCTAGAGTAGGACAGAATCATATACAACTCTTACATTGAAGTCGTTTGGATCACATAGTTTGTAAATTGCTCTAAAGAGCTATGTTGAGCCTTGAATGCTTCAATGTCGACATGTTTCCTAGCAAGTTCAAGAAAGCTGTCAAATGTGATTCCTTTTTTCTGGACATTCCCCATGATCTCCGAATCCCCGATCATGGGATCCTCAAACCAGCGCCACGGACCTACAACAAAAAAATAAAATAAAATAATAAAAAATGAAGGAATGAGCATTGAGACAAAAACATAACAAGCATTAATTATTGGAGCTTGAGAGAACAAAAGGGCAACAGGAAAGTAAATCAGATATGAGAGCAATGAGCCACAGGATGCGGTGTGGTTGCTCGCCTTTGCATAGCAGCCACTGCTGTGAGATGTAATAAGGCTCACTTCAGGTCCTATCTCAATGATCCAAATCACTCATTTTTTAGTGTACATCAATTAGTATATTCTCGTAAAAAATTAAGTCGATCAGATATCGATAGCCTCCTAATCATAACAAATTTATATTCACTTTTATACTAAAAAATACATCAAGCGATTATTTTTGTAGATACAAATTTGCCCTAAACATAAGTCGATTAATGTCCAATCAATTTGATTTTTTTCAAGAATGTTCTACTCGACGTACCCTAAGAAATAAACGGTTCGGATTATTAAGGAGTAACCCAAAGTGAGCCCAATTACGCTCACAACAAAGGGCTACTTGCATCCTCGCTATGCCCCTTTCATTTCATTGGCCACCTTAGGAGTAGAGATGCCATAGTAATTTATATTTAATAATATCACACTGAAATATACATTGTAACAAATTCAATTACAAAAATCAATATAACAATCTTTCCTAAATAATTACAAGTTTAACAAATAGAAACTCTAAGACTAAACTGAACTTTTTAAAACACATTGAAACAAGTTTTATACTGAAAATTGAAACAAAATTTAGCAACCTCTTCAGATAAAAAGGGAATTTATTGAAGGAAAACACATTAGGAAAACTAAACTAGGGGTGAGTAGCGGATATACCGATCCGCCAAAATCGACCGAACCGAACCGATCCGCCGCATTTTGGACGGATGCGTGATGAAAGCGACGGATTGCGGATTGATTTTCTCCAATCCGCCAATTTGGCGGATGGATGGGATTTGAGGTTCCTTTGGTCATAGAACCAACCGCTAAACCGCGAGCACCTTTAGTAATTTATAAGATTTTGTGTTTTTAATTTGTTTAAATATTTTGTTTGTGTTTTCAATTGAAAAAATTTAAATATTCATTGAAAAAAAAGTTTTCAACTTGAATACATTTTTGAATTGAAAAAATAAACGTATTATTTATCTATATTTTTTGGTTTTTAAATGTAACTCTAAAAGTAATAAATAGAAAATATGATATATGCTGGTTGGTTTTTGTTTTCAAAAACATATATAAATGTAATAATACAAAGACATACAAACTCTACTACTGCTTTGCTCATAGTTTTGGTGGTTTGAATTGTTTTTATATTTTAAGAACCACATATTGTAATACTTTATGTGGATGAGACATGTTGTGATTGTAATATGTGGATGAGGCATGCAGTGATTGTGATATTCTAAAGTTTTAAACTTTCTTTCTTTGGATGAGGCTTGTAATAATTATAATACTTTTTTAAGTCATTGACTGTAATATATATATATATTTTTTGAGGAAGTGTACAAGTTGAACTGTGCTGAAAATTTATAAAATTTGAAACCGCCAAACCGATTCGCATCCATCCGCCAAACCTCCAATCTGCTTAATCCACATCCGCCGGATTGGCGGACGGATGCGGATTGATTTTCTCCAATCCGCCAATCTGGCGGACGGATGGCGGATTGGAGGTTTCATGGCCGCAACCGACCCGCGCCCACCTCTAAACTAAACCCAACCGCTTTTTTATTAGATCTAAAGGTGGCCCAATGAAATGAAGAGGGGATAGAAGGGGATACTCTTATCAAAAAAAAATTTCCCCTCACAACTATCTATACAACCAAAAAATTATTGCAAATATACTACCAAAAAATTATTGCAAATATACTAACATTTCTCATTGCATAAAAAAGTCAAAAAATAAAAAATCACTAAAAAAATTAAGTTGTAAAACTCACACTCAAATTCATCAAAAATCTGTCAAAAGAAGAGGAAAACAACAAAACCCTACTTGCAACATAAATCAAAAAATTGTTTTAGGACATATCAACAATAAGTTACCCTTCTATGTTTTTTACTTTTCGCACATTTTTTTAATAAAAATTGAAAAAGTTATTCTCAAACACCTTTTATACTTTTACAACATATTTTAATCAAAACCCAAAAAATCACTAGAAAAACACTTCCTAAACGAACCCCTAATCGAAAAACCAATCCAGCCTCAATGGATTGAATACTAGAAAATGAGGCTTTAAACACAGAACTTTTAGTGACGGTTTAAAAATCACAAAAAGCTTAAAAAACTATTGCAAACTTATTTTTTTGCCGACAACATTTGATTTTCGCAAAAAAGACACCGACTAAATATCACCATTAGAGACGGAAAATTCAAGACCGTGCCAAAAAGTAATATTGTACACGACAGTACGTTGCCCATCATTTTTTTTTTTTTTTTACGACACCCTTTGTTAATCCATCGCAAAAGATTTTTTTTTTACTCATTAATGACAGTCCTTAAACCTGTCACAAAAACTTAATCCTTAATTACCCACACGCCTCCTCCCAAATTTCAAATTTCCTCCCTCTTTCCCTCTCATCTCTAAACTTTGGTAATTGATGTTGCAAGACTACTTTACATTTGGAAGTTCAATAAGTTTTGATTATTCACACTACTACAATAATGCTTAAAGATCGCACAAGAAAAAATTAAAAATATCTCACTTTTATTACAAGTGTAATTAAAAAAATTAAAATAATATTTCAATCATAGTTAATTTAGTTGAGTGAGATAATATTTATTTTTAATCTCAACTTCCAAGTGTGATTATATAATTTTTTTTTAATCACAGTTTCTATATAAGTGTGATTGTGTATATATTTTTAATTGTATTTTTATATTTATATAATTAGGCATGATGGTTTTTGAATTTGTCCTAAGGAAAAATATTATAGGTACCAAATTTTCTACCAAACAAATGATTAAATGCCTTACATAAATGTGGGGTCTTAGAAATACATTTATAACCAACTATTCAGATCAATATCAAAATCTAAGGGCCAAATATATAACATTGCCTGCCTCTTTGGATTCTTGCTCATGAATACCAATCACACCTCCACTCTCTCTCTCTCTCTCTCTCTCTCTCTCTCTCTCTCTCTCTCTTTTCTTGGTTTTACCTATGGCAACTTTGTTGAAATTCGAGTGCACTATTTGATCAAATGCAAGGTAGATCGGTCGACACAACCAGCGAGAAAGAGAAACTCGTCCTGATTACTATTTCTTTTGTTGGGTGGGTGAGGGGAAGGGGGATTTAATTTTCAAGATATTAGTCTCCTTTCCTTTTTGTTCTTTGTGGTGAATGATCGGTTAAGGCCGTTGATCTATTGAGAATCTTGAAAACTGATTTTCATTAAAGGAAACTGTAGCTTACACCTTGTTATATACTGGTAATCAAAATATCTAAACTAACTCTTAACAAACTTAACAAACTAACAAACCAACTTGATAACAAACTATCTAACCACCACAACTAATGCCCTGATAGCATGGCAGTGGAACACTAGCTTTACAGAGCTGTGATGGAGAATCTAGAACAAACACAAATGTCAAGGCATGCATACGATGTCAAGGTCAGTGATGTAGATGATATCCAAGAGGTTGTGATGTAGATGATATAAGAACTTCTTCATGATCTAATTATCGAACACGCATCTTTGTCGCCACTCCATCTCGCAAAATATGGGCTGATCTTATATTGAAGCCGCCAATTAAAATGTTGATCTAATGCTTCATACCACTCCTTACTTCCTTAAATCTTCAGTTAGGGTATTAGATATCTAAATACAATTAAGGAAGTTTGCACTCATCTACTTATACTGATAGAATGGACTCTCAAATCTCTAATATTATAATTAAAAAAAAACCATAAAATTCTTAATACAGCATAACATTCTTTTAAAGTGTTCACATCCAAAAAACTATTTCTGAATTAATAAATTTATTGTAGCATATTCATACTAGTATATTACAGTCTCTCCTTGAGCAATCAATGTCAAGGTATGACATGTGATCGCTCAGATTTTATCAAAATATTAAGCAAACTTAATGGAAAAGTCTATATTTGGGGGAAATTATTAAGAACTAGACCAATTTGTAATAATTCTCTACAACTCTTTTTGTATGAAACTTTGTGTTTGCATGATGTTATGTTATTACATGATCAAACATGACAACAAATTTTGTTTATGGACTTGTTTAAATGAATTTACTCAACAAGTAGATTTATCTGCATCATGGCTCTTCATTCACAAGTATCTCAACCTTAAGTGGTGTTATGACCACCTTGAAATTTGGTAACTACAAGCTTTTTGGAATATAATGTGCCTATTACTACCAAAACATAAATAGAACATGTACTAGAAAATGTCTCTAGCTCTGTCAGCAAAGCTTGTTAGAGATGGAATAGAGACTTGGGTTCTAGTCAAGTCACCCTTTGAGCTTGAACATCATCTTATGAACTGAGTTTATGTTGGCTTTCTATGACCTGAGTTTCTGGATCAGATATAGTGGGTTCTGAAATGGACGGTAGGAGAATTACTACCAGTCCTTCGCTGTGATGACCGAGAAAGGTTTGATTGTGTTTCTCATTTATATTATGTAATTTGTTTCTCATTTACTTCTCACAACCAAGAATATTGCCTCAATTAAAATTTGTCTATTTCCCCCTCTATATTTTGTGTCTTCATGCATACACCATGTTAGGTAAAAGCCTTAATCAAAATAGTTTATTTTCTTTTGGTTAAACCAGTTGTTTATATAATTTTACTTTTTTGTTGTTCAAATAGTGAGTGAATCTATTATAACAGACCAAGTAAATGACTAAACAACCTTTCTAAAATGTAGTGTGTGGTGGTAAGTTACTACAGGAAATATGGGGTTAGGTGGCGTTTTTTTAACGGAGTTTTTTAAAACGCCATTGTTTCTAATATTTAACGGCGTTTTATAAACGTCTTATTTTTCTCAGAATTAAACGGCGCTGCTTCAAGAATCAAAGATGTTTTTAAATGCCTTGAATGGCTTTTGTCCAACACCGCTTCTCCTGCTTTCAAATTTAGGGTTGGTTTGGAGTGTTTTAAAATATATTTTTATCTTTTACAAAAGATGTATAAAAAATAAAAAATAATGTGATAAAAAAAATAAAAGATGAATTATATAGGTTACGCCAAACCTAGCCTTATTTTGAATTTGATAAGTATGAGCGAAAATCTCACTCTCGCTCTCACTTTCGCTCTCTCTCGCCTCTACTGCCTAAGATCTTTCAAAATCGAAGTCGAGCCATTTCAAGTTCTTCTCAAAATCGATTCAGATCGGTGAATCGATTCAGACGGTGAGCTACTCTCTCTCTCTCTCTCTGTGTGTGCTATCTAAACCCTAGTTATCTCTCATTCCACTGTGATTCAGAATTCAGAGATTCAAATGGCTCTCAAACAGATCGGTGATTCATCGAGAGCCATTTCAAAGTTCTCTCGAAATCGAAATCGAAATCGAATTTCATCTCAATGATTCAGATCGGTGAGCTCCATTGTCTGTCTCGCTCTCTCTCAAGTTGAACCGATATTGTGCTTGATTTGTGTATGTCATAACTTTGATTCATACCTTGCTCGCACCCTTTGATTTCAATTTTACTCACAATTCACTTGAATTTGTTGTTGCTTTGATTTTACAAGTCGATTTGTTGTACATTTTGCATGTATAAACTACTGAGTTGTTCATCATCATCATCATCATCATCCCCTTATTTTATCGATCCCAAATCATGTTCTGAAGCCAAGTATATGTTTGGCTCTCGTGTTGATTCTCCTGATTTTGTGGTGAATTTAATAATTAAGAATGCCATCTTGAGGAAGTTTTTGTTAGATGGTATGGCATAGGTGATATGTTCCACGTAACCATGTTGAATGACCGTCCACATGCAGATTGCTGTCATTTTTTGTTCATTTTACATGAATTGTTGGCAAATAGTTGATTAGATTAGCACAGGTAACTAGGTGGTCAATTAAAAATGATCAATAGGTGAGTGTCCAATGTCCGTTTTTGGATTTATTGGTTGGAGCATCTCCAAAAAAGAAGGCAAAGGGGCTACATAAGGTATTTTTGCTAGTGAAGTTGATTTCTCTTCCTCTAATAGGTTCTACATCACAGGAGGTATTTTGTCCATTTTTATTTTTGCTCTTGACATCTAGCTAGCCTCCATTGCTAGGCAAAAGGGTTTTTTTGCCGAGGTTTCCGTCTCTGCTTGTTCCCTCAATTTTTATTACATCTCTGTTTGTTTTAACCCATTGTTATTTTTAAAAATATGATTGTGTAAAAATATTATTTTAAAAAATAATTTAATTTTATATTAAAAAATATTTGTAAATGTCATGTCAACACTAGTTTTTCAATTTTGATAGTTTTTCAAAATATATCCTTACCATAAAAAATAAAAAAGAAAAATTAATCTTGGATAACACATGACCATATAAGAATAGACATTTTACTAATTAACCCTTTAATTAATTTCTAATTTTATAATGTCATGATAGATTAATTCGCCAATTGATAGAGGCCCTAGGATATCCAGGTTAGTTTCCATACATTGCATTTTAACATGGGCACGCATAGAAGGCAATAGATTGTCAATGAAGATAGATATCCTACAAGTGAGACCTCAAAGAATTCAATATTTCAAATTATGAAGTACTTTATTAATTTTATTACGCATACGCATACATGGACACGGGACACGGTAATTTCTAAAAAATGGAAACACGGACACGGCAGGGGACACGGCAAATTTTTTAATTTTTTTATAAATATTTTTATTTTAATACATATTAATTATTTTATTTATTTATTTATTATATTTTTAAATAATGTGTTGTAATTAATTATTTTATTTTATTTTACATACATGTGTTTATTTATTTATTTATTAATATGTATAAATATATATTATCATACAATATGTATTATCCATTATCTAATAAGTATATTTATGTTATATAATAATTATTATATAATATATAATAAAATAATAATAGTTATTAGTTATATATATTATATATGAATTATATAATATTAGTTATTATATAATAGTTATATAATAATATTATATATCTGAATCAAGAAGACAGACGGGAGAGAAGCGAGAGAGAGGGAGACAGAAGCGATCATAAGCGAGAGAGAGGGAGACGATCGCGATCGATCGCGATCGCGAGGGAGAGAGAGAAGGCGAGAGAGAGAGAGAGAGAGAGAGCTCTGCGAAGGCAAAGGCGAGAGAGAGCTGGATCGAAGGGGCTTTAGGGATGATCGAAGGGGCTGGAGCGAAGGCAAAGTCGAAGGGGCTGGATCATCGAAATCGAATGGGGCTCTGGATCGTCGATCGAAGTCGAAGGGCTCTGGATCTGACCAGGTTAGTACTCGGTTTCCCTTTCATTTAGTCTTCTCGCCGTGTCCATGGCGTGTCCAGATTTGGACACGCGTGTCCCCTGCAAAAAAATAAATTAAATTAAGGGGACACGCCAGATGCCGTGTCCCGTACGTGTCCGCGGCGTGTCCCCGTGTCCCCGGCGTGTCCCCGTATGCGACATTGCTACGGCTTCCATTTTGCCGTGTCCATGCTTCATAGCTGCTCAGACAAGATCAAGTAATTTTTTGGTGCACTCCAGGACAAATGGTCTTAATCACTATAATCTCTAGAGAATCAGGTTTCCAACCAGATACTATATTTCCTCCTTTAGAAGACTAAACTATAGACAACACGAGGAATACAGTGACTTCAATTGGCAGTATTCTGACAAATTTGAGTATAATGACTACAGATAATACTGTCAAAGAAGTTGCTTGACAATGTCCACAAACTCTACATCTTAGATGCATAGTCTTAAGCTTTTACAAAGAAGTAAGCAAGTTGTTTTCTTCCAATCCAACTGGTACTGCCAAGTCCTTAAACATTTTGTGAATTCATAGATGGGAAGAACATGAAGCTGATCAGCATGTTGATATTACAGCACAAGAAAGGCTCAGAAATCAATACAGAACTCATACTGAAAAAAAGTGCATGTATCTTATTTAGTTTTCTATTATTAACAAAAAGGAATATATAAATATATATAATTTTCTTTGCAACATGAAGTCCGACTTATTTCTCATAGTTTATTCTAAAATTTTCTTCTCGTAAAATTCTTAGTATCTATTAAATGCACACATAGTGTGGGTAGCAGGGGCCCAATGAGATCCTGAAACTGGAGTCATGCTTTCTGAGATATTAATCTTGCTACTGACAATGTACATTATAGTCGAGGACAGAAGTATGAAACAGTCACTTCAATTCATTTGAAGAGTAACATCTTGCAAGAAAGAGTTTTGAATAAAAACAAACCTTACTAATAACTCCAGAGTCAAGCATCCAGTTGGTTGGAGTTTTGAAGTGCTGATAAGAAAGCATAACTGAGTGTTGCAACTTAATCAACTTTTGTATGTTGTGCTCCGACCTAGCACCATGACATGGAGCAACAACTAATTAAAATCTTGTCCATTTCAAACTGGATAATTGTGGATGAAGAAATACAATGTAGTATTGTTTCTCAATGTTCATACTTGTCAAGTAAGCCAGCCATCTTCTTCAAGGAAACTCCACATGGAACACTAGCATCATCCTTGTCTTGATTATTTGACCCAAAATAAAATAAATAAATAATCATCTAGCTAGCATGTGAAAGAATTGTCTTGTATGTAACTTTGTCTTGATTTGTAGTATTATATGGTGAAGTTTGGTCTTCAATTTAAACAAGTTTTCTTCATAGTTATTAACGTGGATAACTATGATTGTGATTGTGATTCTGATTCCTCAGCTTATATGATTGTGATTGTGATTGTGATTGTGATTCTTCACTTGGTGGTTGCTCTTTGGTGTTTTCTGAATCATCATCATCATCATCATCATCATTGGAAGTATTCGAGCTTTGGTACACTTATTGGTTTGGGTAGTGGGTTTGAACTTCCCACATCCATGAGTTCCTGCCAAAATTATTCCATTATTGATTGATTTGAGAGAGCAATGTATTTCTTGAATCTATCATAATCTATCAAGAGCATTGTAGAAACTTTTGGTTTCTTCATTAATATGCTTCATACTAGATATGCTTCTAGTATGTTTGATAGTACTAATTTAGATTGCACCACTGGGATGCAATCATTAATGGTGCATGCATGCATAAATAGCCTTAGACCCGTCCAAGAATCTTCATTAGAGATACCTAGTCATCTTTGATGAAGCTCTTCTTGGATTGTCCAGTTGGACAGTTCAGGAGCACAAGTCTGTATTGTAATTAGTAGTTCTACTGCTTATAGTCCATCTCGTAGAGATTTCGTGTAGCAACTCCTTGTGTTCTCCGAGTGCATACTAGACAAGGTGTAACAAAGACACCGGTCTATGTCGTATTTGGAGAACCATGGGAGATGTCATTAAATTTCGTAGAGATGAGCAGAGCGGTATGAGTTGCTTTTTACAATATAGACTGTGCATTCCTGAATAGGAAAGTAGGATGAACCAACATATTAGAGACCAGTTAGAGGTAAATGATGTCATATTGCATGCATTATAAGGTACTTAATTGAGGTTAAGATTAATTAAAATGGAACGGGAATTTTGAACTTTGTTGATTTGGCAGTGACATTTGTAGTGTAAGAGAGAATCGATGAATAAAAGTTGGATAAATCAACATAGGTTGCAATTTAATACATACAAGGGGTTAAGGAATTTATTAAATTTGTATGCGAAAATAAGCCGTTGTTGAATGAAGTTACATGCCCATGTAAACGGTGTCGTAATGTCAAATTGGTGGAGAAAGGCTTGTTAGGGGAACATTTAATGATCAACGGGTTTCTTCCAAGTATTATTACCCAAGTGTTTAGTGTTCAATGAGTTAATTTGCTTAGTTGTTTATTTTATTTACTTAACTTGTTCACATATTTAATTGCTTAATTATTTAATTTTCTTATTTATCTTAAGATTTTGGTTGTCTTTCATTTATAGGAGACAAAAAAGAACAATGGGTTCCTGCTAGTCGGTCACAGGTGTGGATAGCCGCATACATGAAAGATGGGACGTCAAATAGTGATTCAGTTAATGAGGTTATGGTATGTAATACTATTTTATCTTTGGACTTTTAATATGATTTATATTTACATTGGAGGCTAATTATTGAATTCAAACTTGCAGACTCAAATGAATGAGTTAACAAAGCACATGGAGGGATCTTCTACTGACCCTGCAGCATTACACGAGCAAATCTTCACACAAGTTATGGGCCCAGAGCGACCTGGCTATGTTCGGACGTTTGGATTGGGACCGTCACCCACTGACGTTTGGATTGGGACCGTTACCTATCTTCTCTTCATGCCATCTTCCAACCCCTCCAATTCGTGTTCCAAATATGAGCATCGTTGCATGTGTTGGATACAAGGTAGGTAGGTGTCTTCATCAGTGCCATAAAATAGGAGTTATTTTGATATGTGGAGCTTTGGTGGTGTTTGGCACTTTGTGTTGCAAAAAAATGCTTCAAGAGGTGTTTATGTTGATTTCTTTTCAGCATTGTCTGATCTTGACATTTTGGCAGGTTGCAAAAGGTGTAATCACCTGTGTGACTCAAGAAGTAAAAGATCTTTACCATCTCTTGGAGCATGAGTTTCTCCCTCTAGATCTTGCATCAAAAGTGCAGCCTTTGTTAACCAAAATTTCCAAACTTGGGGGTAAGCTTGCTTCAGCATCTTCTGTACCAGAGGTCCATCTATCTTAATACATTCCCACGCTGGAAAAGCTTGCCACCCTAAGATTACTTCAGCAGGTACACGGGTGCTAGGTTTCATTTTCGTTACTTATTTTTTTCCAATTTTATGCATTTTCTAAAAACTATTTTCATCGTGCTTGATATTTTTCGTTTCTTGTTTTCCAGGTGTATCAGTCAATGAAGATAGAGAATTCATTTAAAATGATCACCTTTTTTGGATTTTCTGCTGTGGAGAAAATCTCTGTCGATGCAGTCAAACATAATTTCCTTGCAATGAAATTTGACCACATGAAGGGTGTTGTTGCATTTGGTAACTCGGTCAGTAGTTCTTGTACCTTTATGTCTATATTGCTGTCTACTTGCTTTGCTGAATGTAACTTTATCATTTGCTGATGCTATACACAGAATAGTAGTAGCAATGAAGTTAACATTTGGTTGTTTCATTCTTATCCACATATGGAAATCATTTTGATGTTCTCTTTTCTGTCTTTGATTATCATCAAATTGTTGATTTCAATTTGGAACACATTGTACATTCCATAGTTCCATTTCCCTACAGTTATTGAGTTTTTCCTTCTCAAATGTTACTTCAGAGAAAAACTAAATTATCTGTCAACTGTTGGAGCAGTTGCCTGCTTTGCAGCAGCTGCTATGTCGTCTCATTGGATGTCGTCTTATTGGATTGTTATTTCTATTGGGTAAATCTATAAAAAGAACAAAGAGAGAGTAGATGGTAATTTTTTTTGAGAATGTTACTTCTTAGTTTGATTCTCAATGTTGAATTAAATATAAACTATAAGGACCATAAGGTAATGGAAAGAAGAATAATAACATTCAATTTTATATGTATATGGACAAAACATTTGCTGCTTTAAGTTTTGGATTACTTTGTCCTTTTGTTTCACTTTGTTGAGAAAAGACCATACTTTGAACATTTCACTTGTTTGAAATTTGAAACCATGTCTGTGTTGTTACCTTTGTGAACATGAAAGGTGATGTCTTGAACTTGAATTGCTATGTCTGTTGGGATTTCAGAAGTGACAAACCTGCACGATCACACCAACACAAATTAGTGTTATGTTCAGATCATGGATTTATCAAGTGGAAAGTAAAAAAGAAAAAAAAAAAAAAAAGGTCTTATTTCACTTCATTTTCTTCTTGACTTTTCCCACCACAGGTCAATGATCGAAATATAGCCCAAGGAAAAAGCTGTTAAAATTGATTGTAGGATCTTAAGCTTGTGGCAAGAAATTTTTGATAAACTTGTTCTCTAGGAATAAGAAGCTCTGTTTCATCAACTGTTAGGACAATAGGATGATGAGTGTTTGTTTTGACCATGAATGCTCTTTCTTTTCAAAGCTATCTGCTATGTAAATATACCAAATATCTACGGTTTTTCCCTTTCAAGTAGTGATGTGGCTATGAATTATTTTAATGGCACCCCACGTTTTTCTCTATCTGGAATCTAGATATGATGCATCACTCCAGAATTTCATAAAAGAAAAGCCCTTAAACAGTACACTACTCTTGATCAACGATAGTGCTTATTTTGTTTTCACATAGAATTCCAAAGCCATTATAAATTATTATTATTATTGTTGTGAAATTTTCAGATCAACTGATCAAGGTCCAGAAGTGGCTATTTGGATTTGGTTTGTCAAATCTTGTATCTCCTTTATTACGAATGCATTGAAACATAGATCATGCTGTTATTGAGATGATCATGCTGTTTGTGGTGTGTGAGTTAGTGTTAGACTGAAATCATTCAGCTGCTAAGTCAAAAGAAGATATATGAATCCCAATAGAATGAATTAGTTATGGAACCCATAACAGTTAGTGTTAGACTGAAATTATTTGTTTATAGAACCAACATTGCTTATTTGCTTCATTTATGTCATTCTTTAATTATCATGTGATTTTTTACTTCACCAGTCTCTTTTTTGTATGCGAAAAGGCAAAGCCTTTAAAGACATTGGTTAGTGGTTGCTTACCACTAACCAACCAGTTGCACGAGGCAGAGCTGCATGAGGTTAATTCATTTTTAGCATCTTAGCTAATCAACCAGTTGCACATTAATTATTGCTATTTATAAAAAAAAAAATTAAATTTAAAAAATATTGGGTTACATGTGGAGATAGTATTTTCTTATATTCTTTCTAATTCGTTGATGAAATTATATGTCGTGTTACCGACCTACTTCATTTGATGAGTTGTTCCTCTAGTTCGCAACATGAGGCTGACTACTTTATTTAAAATTCTTGCTACTGTTACTGAAGCATGCCAGCCATTACCCTTGTTTCAATAGTGTCATTAGTCAATGGGCTTAGTGGCAGTTTGGCTTAGCTGATTGTATCCAGATCATATATATATTCAATAATTATTAACCTCGAGGCTGTGGGTTCGAACTTGAGGGCAACTAATTTGTGCAAATTATGAGAAAGGTTAGGTTAGGACTCAATTTGTCCTTTCCAGACCCATATCCAATGGGGACTAAACTAGTCATACACACAATCATCAGGTGATACGGTGATCATTGCTCATAAATGAACATCTAGCACTGGATTTGATTTTGCCCTGGCCATCATTTTGTCAAACTGTTACATATGATGTCCACTGTTGTTTTGATGGTGTGAGTAAGCCCTGCTTTGGCAGCAATCAGTGGTTCAACAAGTATAATTGAAATATAAACCACTGATTTTGAGTTCTTTGTTGCTGGTAAATACTAAATAGTAAATATAGTCACTCTTTAATAGTTTGTGTTTTTGCATGTGCATGTGTTTGCTAGCATTTAAATTAGAGTTTTTCCCATTTGTTTTGCAGAATAAAACATAGTACATAATTTTCTTTTGTTGAGCAATATATACATTTGATTCTGATATATTTTGCCTCGATAATTTTAGGTCACCAACAATTATTTCCATTCCAAAGTCATCTGACAGTGTCTCCTCTAGTTCATCACGGAGCAAGACTCGGGGGAGGTTAACTCGCAAGTTAGTATATGTTCTTGAAGTTGTTAAGTTGTGTCATGGGTGGATGTATCTTCGTCATCATTTCTGATTTGATTGATTAAGTTGGCTGATTTAGTGGACTAAATACTTGATTTTTGTCTTTTTCAAGAGATCTGCGGTTGCACAAGTTGGTCTTATTTTGTTCGTGGGCAGGTTGTTAAGATGAGCACATACATATTATTATTTTGGTTTAAGGAAATGTTTATGTTGCTTTTTATAAGGATCAAATGTATTAAACAATTAACATATTTTTTTATTTTTGTGGAAGCAACGCTTTCCCATTGAAGCACCTTGTTGTGATATGTATTTGTTTTCTGATTACTTGTTATCTATAGAAATGGGCAGAAGGTTATAAGAGGGGTTTTGGAATATTTTGCTTTTGCTGCCAAAGTGAGGTACCGTTTTTTTGCTGCTTGAGTTACATCTTTATTTGATTCTCATTGAGGTGTTTACTGTTTCAACATTTGTGAGTAGGTCAGCCCTTCTCAGTTTGAAGCACATGCGGGTTGGGCTTCTCGTCGCAAGCCGTGAGTGTTCTTTTGATATTTTTGGGAGGTGTAGTGAACATGTGGTTTCTGTGACCATTTATACATCATTAGATAACTTTTTTTCCCCTAATGCAGTTACCTACACATCTATACATCAAATGGAGTGTCTCTCCATGAGTTGTCTTTGAAATTGTCACAACTGCGGAAGTTATCTGCAGAGGAAAACGATGATCTTTGCTCAATCTGTGCAGACGGAGATCTTTTATGTTGTGATAATTGTCCAAGAGCTTTTCACACAGGTGATTCAAGTTTCTTGAATGACTTCCCTTTAAGTCGTTTAATTTCTTTTCTGGTTTTGTAGCTCCAATTCCCTGGATGCTTGCCTCTGTCTTTTCTTGTGCTAATGTCTTGTCTATAGGTTTTTTTTCTTTATACTCAAACCTTTTTGTTGTTTTGTTTAATTTTCTGAATTGCGCTAGTGTAGAGTGGTTGAACAGTACCTTGTTTATCTTTATCCATTTCTTAAGTAATGCATTCAAACCACTCTCCACTAATTTCTTTTATGGTGTACTTATTCCCTGTTATTTCTTATATGTTAAAGTGGAGTCATTTTCTGAAACTACTATTGCACCATGTAAATCCGTTTTGCTGCTTGTCATCAATTTATGGATTTTGGCCATTGAGATTTTCACTTATAAACTGAGTGTTGGGGACAGTTGGTAGCTGCTGTTTTTCTAGGCCTTCCATGATTTTAGTTGATGTTTCACTGTCTTGAACATGAAACAAATATTGTCACAGGAGCACTAATAAGTTCTTTTATTTCATGGTTGGACTTTAGGATCGGTTTGACCTGATAGCAGATTCAAACACAATCCGTAATGATCTTATTCCTCACATGGTTTATGGGTGAGTATTAAAATTCTCTTTTTGATCTTTTATGTTTTATCTGTGACTTTGTTCTTAGCCTTCTTTGTGGGTGTTGGTACGAGAATGTTTCTGCAGGAGGAACGTGAGGGATCAAGAGTTTGCATGTCACAATTATTTTTCTACTGCTTTATTTTGGAACTTATATTCTTCAGGAGAGAGAGCCAATTTGTGTTTTAAGACAATTCTAATTGCCTTCTATATTAGATTGTTGTTGGATGATGTGAAACTGTGCATGAGATGGCTGCTTGGTTTGTTGGGATTGAACTTCTTGGATTTTTTTTCTTGAAGGATGTTGTATTGGGTACTATTATAGATGTGAGGGAATAATAAGCTCACAGAAATATGTCTATACAAAGTTTTATTCATTATTGCTATTTTACAGGTATATTTTTAAAGTTAAATCTCACAAAATTAGTAGTTTAAAAAAAAAAAAAAAAAAAAAAAATCTGTTGTGGCGTTTTTCAAAACGCCACTATAGTTATTTTTTTAAAATAATAAAAAAGCTATTTCGACGTTTTTGAAGCGTCACTGAATGCCTGTGTGACGTCATGTGACTGTTGGCTGTCACATTTAGCGGTGTTTGTATAAACGTTGCCTATACTAATTTTATGACGTTTTTAAAGCGTCATAAACTTACAGCTACGGCTGCGTCCTCGGCGTTTGGTGGTAAGCGTCACTAAAGGAATTAGCGGCGTTTTTCAGACATATAGCGGCATTTTTAAAACGCCGCTAAAAGTCATTTTTCCAGCAGTGAGTTTAGTAAAAATAGAGGTATATTCAAATGGGTAATGCAAACAGTGGGATATGGATATTATTTTTAGTCGGCAATTTTTAAGGAGTTGATTTTGGAAAATGGATAATGGAGCTTGCTTATTTATATTTTATATTCTTTGGAATGACATAGGCACGAATTTATTAAGATCATTTGAAACTTTTATTTGCCTCTAAGATTAAAAATTTAAAACTTTCACTCTCTCTGTGTGATGCTTTTAATTTTATTTTTGGAGATGTAGGCCTCTAAGATTAAAAATTTAAAACTTTTACTCTTTCTCTCTGATGTTTTTAATTTTATTTTTGGAGATGTAGGCCCCCAAAGTCCATCAAGGACCAAGGTTGAGAGCTGTGAGTTTTCTCTATTCCAACTGCGCCTTCCAGTAAGTTTCTCCTTTATTCCCAATTTTACTAACGTTAAATTAAGTTCTATTTGGGTACTCTCTCTCTCATGCTTTTGTGTTTTTGTGGGTATGCTTTCTTTCATATCTTGGTTCTATCAATTGATTTGGTAAGCAATTTCATCAAATTTTTTTTTTTTGTTAACCAATGCTTTTATCAATTGATGTCATGAAATGGTTATGTAATATATCTTTTTTTTGTTTCAAATTAGAAGGTACTCCCTATGATTTTATTTTTCCTTTAAAATGAGCGGTTTCTTCGCTACATAGCCGTGGTGTGTCAACCTCTTAAGCAATTTCGGTGTTCATATTAATTCAAACCATGGACAATATCAATATCAACATCAATATTGAGGCCTAATTTTTACTTATTAGTATATCTAATTTCTTCATAATAAAATGCTTTTGTATCATGTTTAACAGCTGGATAAACGGTAATATTAGATCCAATATCCAGTCCGTCTTCTTCCATGGCCCAATGTCAGATTATAAATCTCCCTCTCACTCGATAATGGTTTTGAACAACTAAATATACTACGTGAATCGCAACGCGGCATAAAACGCGTTACCACCAATACCAGCCAACTTCGACACTTGGGTCTCACTTAAAAATAGACCAAAATTTAATACCATTCTTACACATTCATCAACAAATCATTGGATATCGGATTTAACGAAATAGTAGATATATCCATATATATATACCTTTCCGAGGTCGTTCTGGATCAACACGAAGAGCATTAAGCACAGTGCACAAAGTTGCCGGACCACAGAAATTCAAATTCCTTTGCATTCCGAAGTTTTCGATTAGCTTTAGTGACCCAAAAGCTGTTCCTCCTGCTATGGCTTCACAGAACATAGCTTAAAAAATTTCATACGAATATCATGAAATTGAAACAATTAATTTCATTGTTCAAAAAACAAAAAACAAAAAGCAAGAAAAAAACCCGCTAATTTCATTGTTCAAAAAACAAAAAGCACAAAAAACCCACCTCTCCTTCTTTAGTCGAAAATGCAATAGCAGGAGGATCCAATGGCCTTGTATATTGTGTTGAGAAAACACGACGCTGGATTCTCTTTTCCTATTAAAACAAAAAACAGAGAGAAATGACATTAATCTCAAACAAATAAATACCTAAACAAAACTCGAGGTTTGCAAAATCAGATTGAGAACTCGCAACCTCAGTTTTGACATTACTACAATCAAATGACGTGGAAATCGAGCTGGTGTTGCTGAGATCAGTGACAGAGCTCCCAATAGGAGAGAGCTCGCCGAGAGGGTATGAATTCGTCCTATGTCGCCATTTTTAAGCAAAGATTGGGACTCAGAGAGAGAAACTTGAAGAAATCTAGAGAGAGAGAGAGCCAGAGAAGGCTTTGAAGAATCTCTGGCTGGATGATTTACTATAGATGTATTCATAGGGAATTGGTGCCTGGCTTCAATACCATCAATACCAGCATCCGTTATGGTGCGTTATGGGTATAGTAAAAGAATAGTAAATTCAACACAATCACCATCAGTGGCTGTCCTAGGATTGAACACAATCCCCGTTAGTGGCTGAGCCCCGGGCGTCAGGATCCTCTAGAGTACAATGTCTAGAGTGATCTCCTAAAGTAAACAATCCAATAGCTGAAATTAAAACTCACCGTTTTGGTGAGTAAGTTGAAAAAAAAGAAAAAAAAGAAAAAAAAAGAAAAGAAACCAGCTTTTCACCTCTGCAAGCCGATTTCAAATATGAAGCATGAGAGAGAGAGAGAGAGAGAGAGAGAGAGAGAAGGGCTAAGAGGAAGAGAATCCAGCGTCGTGTTTTCTCAACACAATATACGAGGCCATTGGATCCTCCTGCTATTGCATTTTCGACTAAAGAAGGAGAGGTGGGTTTTTTGTGCTTTTTGTTTTTTGAACAATGAAATTAGCGGGTTTTTTTCTTGCTTTTTGTTTTTTGTTTTTTGAACAATGAAATTAGTTGTTTCAATTTCATGATATTCGTATGAAATTTTTTAGGCTATGTTCTGTGAAGCCATAGCAGGAGGAACAGCTTTTGGGTCACTAAAACTAATCGAAAACTTCGGAATGCAAAGGAATTTGAATTTCTGTGGTCCGGCAACTTTGTGCACTATGCTTAATGCTCTTCGTGTTGATCCAGAACGACCTTGGAAAGGTATATATATAGATATATCTACTATTTCGTTAAATCCAATATCCAATGATTTGTTGATGAATGTGTAAGAATGGTATTAAATTTTGGTCTATTTTTTAAGTGAGACCCAAGTGTCGAAGTTGGCGGGTATTGGTGGTAACGCGTTTTATGTCGTGTTGTGACTCACGTAGTATATTTAGTTGTTCAAAACCATTATCGAGTAAGAGAGAGATTTATAATCTGGCTTTGGGCCATGGAAGAAGCCGGACTGGATATTGGATCTAATATTACCATTTATCCAGCTGTTAAACATGATACAAAAGCATTTTATTATGAAGAAATTAGATATAATAATAAGTAAAAATTAGGCCTCAATATTGATGTTGATATTGATATTGTCCATGGTTTGAATTAATATGAACACCGAAATTGCTTAAGAGGTTGACACACCACGGCTATGTAGCGAAGAAACCGCTCATTTTAAAGGAAAAATAAAATCATAGGGAGTACCTTCTAATTTGAAACAAAAAAAGATATATTACATAACCATTTCATGACATCAATTGATAAAAGCATTGGTTAACAAAAAAAAAAAAATTGATGAAATTGCTTACCAAATCAATTGACAGAACCAAGATATGAAAGAAAGCATACCCACAAAAACACAAAAGCATGAGAGAGAGAGAGAGAGAGTACCCAAATGGAACTTAATTTAACGGTAGTAAAATTGGGAATAAAGGAGAAACTTACTGGAAGGCGTAGTTGGAATAGAGAAAACTCATAGCTCTCAACCTTGGTCCTTGATGGACTTTGGGGGCCTACATCTCCAAAAATAAAATTAAAAGCATCACAGAGAGAGAGAGTGGAAGTTTTAAATTTTTAATCTTAGAGGCAAATGAAAGTTTCAAATGATCTTAATAAATTCGTGCCTATGTCATTCCAAAGAATAGAAAATATAAGTAAGCAAGCTTCATTATCCATTTTCCAAAATTAACTCCCTAAAAATTGCCTACTAAAAATAATATCCAACTCCCACTGTTTGCATTACCCATTTGAATATACCTCTATTTTTGCTAAACTTACCACCACACACTACATTTTGGAAAGGTTGTTTAGTCATTTACTTGGTCTGTTATAATAGATTCACTCACTATTTGAACAACAAAAAAGTAGAATTATATAAACAACTGGTTTAATCAAAAGAAAACAAACTATTTTAAGGCTTTTACCTAACATGGTGTATGCATGAAGACACAAAATGTAGAGGGGGAAAGAGACATTTTAATTGACGCAATATTCTTGGTTGTGAGAAGTAAATGAGAAACAATTTACACTGTAAATGAGAAACAAATTACATAATATAAATGAGAAACACAATCAAACTTTTCTCGGTCATCATAGCCAAGGACTGGTAGTAATTCTCCTACTGTCCATTTCAGAACCCACTATATCTGGTCCAGAAACTCAGGTCATAGAAGGCCAACATAAACTCAGCTCATAAGATGATGTTCAAGCTCAAAGGGTGACTTGACTAGAACCCAAGTCTCTATTCCATCTCTAACAAGCTTTGCTGACAGAGCTAGAGACATTTTCTAGTACATGTTCTATTTATGTTTTGGTAGTAATAGGCACATTATATTCCAAAAAGCTTGTAGTTACCAAATTTCAAGGTGGTCATAACACCACTTAAGGTTGAGATACTTATGAATGAAGAGCCATGATGCAGATAAATCTACTTGTTGAGTAAATTCATTTAAACAAGTCCATAAACAAAATTTGTTGTCATGTTTGATCATGTAATAACATAACGTCATGCAAACACAAAGTTTCATACAAAAAGAGTTGTAGAGAATTATTACAAATTGGTCTAGTTCTTAATAATTTCCCCCAAATATAGACTTTTCCATTAAGTTTGCTTAATATTTTGGTAAAATCTGAGCGATCACATGTCATACCTTGACATTGATTGCTCAAGGAGAGACTGTAATATACTAGTATGAATATGCTACAATAAATTTATTAATTCAGAAATAGGTTTTTGGATGTGAACACTTTAAAAGAATGTTATGCTGTATTAAGAATTTTATGGTTTTTTTAATTTATTATAATATTAGAGATTTGAGAGTCCATTCTATCAGTATAAGTAGATGAGTGCAGACTTCCTTAATTGTATTTAGATATCTGATACCCTAATTGAAGATTTGAGGAAGTAAGGAGTGGTATGAAGCATTAGATCAACATTTTAATTGGCTGCTTCAATATAAGATCAGCCCATATTTTTGCAGATGGGGTGACAGCATGCGTGTTCAGTAATTAGATCATGAAGTTCTTATATCATCTACATCACAGCCTCTTCAAATATCATCTACATCACAACCTTCAGCATCTATGTCTATGCCTTCAGCATTCGTGTCTGTTCTAGATTCTCCATCACAACTCTGTAAAGCTAGTGTTCCACTGCCATGCTATCAGGGCATTAGTTGTGGCGGTTAGATAGTTTGTTATCAAGTTAGTTTGTTAGTTTGTTAAGTTTGTTAAGAGTTAGTTTAGATATTTTGATTACCAGTATATAACAAGGTGTAAGCTACAATTTCCTTTAATAAATTGTTTAGTTTAACCTAACAACTCTAACGACTTTTGAAATATGTTCAACTTTTACTTATTTACATAATAAGTTATTCTAATTTTTTTTTTTTTTAATAAGTTGAACATGAATCAAGGTTAAGTAATTTAATTTATTTTTACAATCCTACTTATAAGCAAATTATGTGTAGAAGTTACGACACATACCAAACTTGGCCTATTTCTATAAGCAAATTATAAACTCACAACCACCTCCACCAAACCCCCAATCACTAGATATCACCACCCAAGCACCGCTTATTACGTCCATCAAATCATCTAACTCCTACTAACAACTAGCCGCTGACGTCACCCAACCCAAACACCCCTCTCCAATTGCCACCGCCATCCCCATATATCCACATTTCCCTTCATCTAGTTCTGCTCCCACCTTGCTTCATTTCCCCTAGCCTATTGCCACCTTTGTCCTTTCCTTTTCCAACTTCTCGTACTAATTCCTCTCTCTCTCTCTCTCACAGTATATATATATACACATTCATATTATTTTTGAATAAGTTAATTTAAATTGAATTTAATCGTTGAGTTGAATTGAGTGAAATTACAATTTTACCCATAAAAATGGTAGCTCAAGTGCTCAACTTCACTAAAAAAAATCCTACGGGGTATTAGCAATTGGACCAACTAGATATAATTGAATTTTTCGAAACAAAATTGACACAATTTAAATTATAGAGACTAAGTTAACACTCAAAACAAAGTAATTAGTACAATTTTCCTAAGACAATCAAAGGCTAAAAGAACATACTACCATATATGAAACAGTGCTTCTACTTACACATAGACCAATCACAAAACATGAAATAACTGTTTCACATGAGTTGGACCTAATGTGAGAGAGTTATATCTAATTTTATGATTAGTTTATGTGTTCTTTAACTTTTTCCCTATGAAAACTTTCTTCAAACAGAGTTTGTAATACTACAAGAACAAGGATGATTACTTCAACATATTAATGGTGGATACTCTTGTACACCTCCATCTTCAAAATCATACATGCTCTTGTTCCAAGTTTGCTCCATGAGTCTCTGTTGCCCTTATGAATACGTTTAAATCAGGAACAGCGGAAAGAGTAGCTTTTGCCCATTGCACAAAGCTCTTGAACATATTGAAAACCCAAGAAGAGCACAAAGAAATTGATATGATAATGGGATAGGCATACCAGAAGAGCAACTGTGGGAAGACAAGTGAGGACACAAACAACACTACAAGAGTGTTCGAAAACTCCCCAAATTTGACATGTATGTGCCATAGATTAAGTGGACAAGCAAGAGGGACTCTGATAGAGGTGAAGGAGAAGAGAGTGCAAAGAACGACGAGAAGAGAAAACTTGGACCAGTTGAGATGACTGTCCAGACCAAATGGATTCCAATCCCATGGCATGCTTGCTTGTGATTTCACCATGTTTATCACAAGGAGGATAGCATACCTTATATCAAAAGAGGACATTCTTGTTTGCTTAATTTTTCTTTTAACTTGGAATGGAATGTATTGAATGGTTTGATTCAGCTCTCATTTATGCGTCCGGATCCTCTAGAGTTATCCTGTGAAGTGATCCTCTAGAGTGATCTTTCATGGAGCGACACGTGTCCCATTAACGGAACCAATGGCTGAGATGATGCCTAGACAAAACGACGTCGTTTTGGTACCAAAAAAAAAAAATTTCAGAATTTGCAGATTTGTAGATCAAGAGAGAGGATGAGGAAGAAGAAAGTGGATTTGAGGAAGAAGAAAGTGGATGTTGTAAGTAGAACCCAAGATTGCTTCATATATACCTGCTTTCTTCCATGTATGGTGGTGCAGAGGAAGCAAGCGATCCACCCACGTCTTCCATTTTTCAGCTAGGTATCGCCGATCCAGGAATTGGGTTTTCTTGAAATCAGAAATGGTGGGTTTGGAGGATAAAGAAAGAGAAGGAACGACTCTAATGGAATCTACTGTGGGTTTGAGAAAATGGGCTATTCTGGAAGTTGGGATTCCACCAGTGGGTGAAACCATAAGCTCTTCTCTCTCCTCCTGGATGGTTTCGTCTTGTGAGGATCCGGACGCCTCTGTAATGGGTTTGCAACAATTTCATCCATGGAAATCTATATATAACTGTGTTCTTTCTCTCATGCTGTTACTTCCCAAGAAACCTTGAAGACCCCATCAATGGCTTCATCTTCTTCATCCTCTCTCGATCTGCAAATCTGCAAATTCTGAATTTTTTTTTTTGGTACCAAAACGACGTCGTTTTGTCTAGGCATCATCTCAGCCATTGGTTCTGTTAATGGGACACGTGTCGCTCCACGAAGGATCACTCTAGAGGATCACTTCATAGGATCACTCTAGAGGATTCAGATTGTTGTTGGCCTGTGGTAGACTAATGGCGAGATCTATCTCGATGATTTCAATAATTTATCTCTTCTCTAAGTAAATTATTTATGTAAGAATTTAAATGGGTCACTTACGAGTCTGTTCTATTAATTAGATTTATTTATTCAAAAGTCTTGACGAATAGATTTATCACTGTAAATTTATTCATAAAAATAAGAGAGACTGATAAATTTATCACTGAATAAAAAATGAATAGAACTTATAATGAAAAGTTCAAGAAATTAGGATTAGGGTTGGAGAGGAAAGAGAGAAGAGATGAAGAGAAGAGAGAATATAGAGAATACGTTATTGGGTCATAATGAAAAGCCCTCACCTAACACATATCCCCATTAAAAATTAATGTCACTATGATAATAATACCCTCAAGATAAAATAAAATAACATAACAAGTCTAACAGTGGTTATTGTATTCAGCGAACAACAATCCCAACCCAACTGTGTACCAAAATGATCCAGACTCCAAGTAACACTCAGTTAGACAAAAGGGACAACAACTTGATATTAATATGAACTAAAAAGCAAACAAGTGAAAAATGGTTTTTTCCAGAGGGCAGCTTACTATTTGTAACATACGCAGGCACTAACCAAACCAAACTAAGCCTTATGTCCTAATGAAATGGGGTCGGCGAATGCTTTTCACCATTTAGCTCTATCAAAGGCTCTATGCACAATTAAATAAATAAATTCATATCTTTTTTCACTACCACATCCCATATCAGCTTAGGTCTTTCCCTCCCCTCATCCCTAGCATCTCCACTCATGGTGATTCTATCACTTTTCCTTACCATTGCATCTACAGGTCTTCGTTGTACATTACCAAATCATCTTGACTTTTAACTTATCTTCAATAGATACTACTCCTACCATTTCATGAATACATTTATTTCTACTTCTATCTTTTCAAGTCTTACCACACATCTATTTAAGCATTCTCAGCTCAACTACAATCATTTATGCACATATTTCTTAGTTGCCCAACACTCAGTCCTGTAAAGCATCATCAGCCTCAAAGTTGTTTTATGGAATTTTCCTTTCAATTTTGTTGGTATTCTTCGATCACATAATATGCTAGATGCACTTATTCACTTGAGCCAACTTACTTTGATTCTATGAATCACATCAAATGGAGAAAATTTGATCCCCCCATATAGATAGTAGACTTGTGTTATATAGTGCATGTTGAGTTTTCTTTAAGTGCCAAAAGTTTTTGATAGGGAGGATGATTGGCTAACTAAAAAAGGAGTTCCATTTTGGAGTCAGATAGGAATAATTAAATTTTGATTCTTCTTCGAGATTTTGGTTTGCTTCCCTTTCTACTATTTTATCTGAACTTTCCTTATCTCTTTGACAGGATTTTAGTCCATTTATGGACATCATATCATTCCTGTTGGCAAAATAAATTTCTTTTTTAAAGAAAAGAAAAGAAAACGTGGTAGAATAATACATTTTCATGTTTGAAATCCTACGAAATTAAGAACATAACACATTGTTACCACATCCAACAAACTTTAAGGTATCGGCATCCCCACCCAATAACACTATCCACTGTTGAAGAAAAACAAAACAAAACAAAACAAAAATAAATAAATAAAGAAATAAGTATGTGTATTTACACAAAATAAAACAAAGAAAGAAATAAGTACGTGTATTTGCACAAAATAAAATAAAGAAAAATGACAACTTTTCATTAGATGTTGAGGGAACATGGAACATGTTCCTCCATATGACATTATGTCATGAAAATACTTCTAATGAGAACTAAGAAATAGCTTAACAGTTCAGACAGAAGCCATTCAAAACTAGCAGAAGAAAGAATAGCAAAACACCTTGCAAAATATACCAAAAAGGACCTTAGGGCACTTCTTTCCTGTAACAGTCCCCTCCCCTCCATGAAGACCGCCACCATCCCCATCACCCCCACTGTAGACATCATAAGATCGAGTACACATTATTATAACAAATATTTCTTACAGAAAGAGGTACAAAATCTGTTTGATTAGCTGGTTAAGATAATTAGTCAAAGAGTTAATACAGAGTACTGGTAACTGCAAACTTTAAAAAGGGTTTGCATGGAAACATGAAGGCATTAAATGTGGAAGAATACAGCAACAACTCAAGAAAAAATTAAGCAAATGCTATCTCCAAAACTTAACCATGCAAGATTGTGAAGACAGCCAAAAATGCCTAAGTTACATAATGGCCTTTTAACCATCTATAATCAAATTTATGTAACTGTACCTGACGCCTGCCAAACAAGGGTGAAAGATTCAACCCCTGAGAAAGGGTAATCATTTCAAATGCATTCATTATTAAGGGCCCACTCTCACTAGTTGTGGATTGCTCAGTTACATACTGATCCTGCAAAATACCAGAAACTACCAATATAACCATAGAGACTTTGAAAAAAAATATATTATTGAAGAGCATGGATAGGCAATAGACAAATATTGAAGAGCATCATGATACGGTTCCTGCGATAGAAGTGCTGAGATTTTATCATAATATTTGTTGATAACAATAGAAAAAACTTCAAATTTTAGCACTGTGACACCTCTATGTATGCAAAGCAAAAGAGAAAGAGGAAGAGGAGGAGGGGGAGGGGGGAGGGGGGGGCCACAACCTCGATGTCATCAAAAACTGCATGAACATCATCCAAATTCACATTTTCATTTTCTCCTTGTTCAACAGCCACATAGTTCTGTCAGAACCATGGGTCATTCATAATCCCTTCAATCTTGATATGCTGCATGAATACAAAGAACAATTACAGAAAATGAAGGAGAAGAAAATATCAAAGAGATCTAAAAGTACAGTTCAGTAAAAAAAAAATTGATTATCCTTAGTAAACATACAACCAAAAGGTATAATTTCATTCTTGCACAACAATGTGATTTTGATATGCATACACAAAGTAAAAGTTAGACACTCAAATGATGTGTCAAAAAATAAGAATGGACAGAGAGACTGACATCTTTGAGAAGTTAGAGAGCACCATACAACCTTCTTAAACAAGCTCATTTTATAGACCACTTGTAACATGTGCTGCTGCAAACAGAGCTTCCGTTGGTTGCCAAGTGACATCGTTGTTTTTGTTTTTGTTTTCATTTATTTATTTATTTTTTTGGAAACCAGAAACAAAATTTGTTTGGTATATTGTTTTCGTTTTCATAAAAGTGGAATCAATTCCAAAATTTTCAGAATTTTGGGAAGCGGAAAATTGGTGATTTCATTTGTTTTCAAACAAATGAAAACCCCCCAGAAGGGAAGAATTTTGACTTTAATGATATTTATATTTATTTATAGACCACGTGATTTGAATTGTTTATATAATATTCTAGCAGGAAAAATGGCAAAACTAAAGCTAACACACTCTTGATCCCACCTGCAACGCTTCAGATTTTAGTAGTAAATTGATTAAATATATGTTAAGTTGCTGTCATTTCATCACCATAAAATGCATGCCAATTAACGAGGGGGGAGGGGAAGAAAAAGAACAAAAAAGTAAACAGGATGTTTAAGGCATTCATTGAACCCATAAGCACATATAATTGCAAAACTTATTATCGACACAGTCTTAAGTTTGTCACTATGAAGGTTAAAGAGACTTGATTTGAAGAATATAGAGAATGTTTAAAGCACATGAAAATCTATAAGACAAGACACAGACGTTAGTGTAGTTATATAAACAAAGATAAGTTAGGTTTTGAAGAGAGATAAAGAAGTTAGATTGAAATTTAAATACCAAATAAATATCAATGTAATATTCAACCCGATTAAGTCTTAGAATAGACCCTTTGTCAATCAACCCAAAAAATCAAATGCTACTATTTCGCCCTATTTTAAGAAAATGAGCCAAAAGAAACCTAAATGATTGACAACATTACCCCATAATTCAATGTCAAAAAGAAAAGATGTTCTTCCGCTTATAAATGGACTTTTCTTTTTATTTTCTTTCTACCCCAAAGAGATATGGATGGACTTGAATCTAACCAAGGATGAAGAACCTCAAAGAAAATAAAATGTAATGAAAAACTACAAAGAACCAAGAAAAATGACAACACCAAGCAGATGATTCAAAAAAGAAAAATAATAAAACATTGGTAGTTATTTCCCAAAGCGTAAAAACAAAATTTAACCATGTCCAAATAAAAGATTTGTCAACTGCCCAAACATATAACAATACAAAGGGCGGAGCTATAATTATTGAATTGGGTTAGCGAGTGTGTGAATCAAAATAAAATAAAAAATTAGGGCTTTTTCAATTTTTATTTATTTATTTTTTTGAGGGCCTCATCCCCCTGCCCATGTATACACTACTACAAACTCAATTTCATCTTTATTTATCCATTTATTTATCTAGTCTAAATCCAATAAATTCATGGGCTTCAATTGAGGGAAGTGGTAGAAGCCACAGAACACACATTACAAAACCAATTCCAAAGAAATGAGCATACAATTTGCAGGGTTGAGAGACTTGAGAGACAAGATTTCAAAGGAACAAACAAAAAAAAAAAAAAAAAAACTACTAGTAAGAACATAATTCAGAAGACAAATTCATTTTTCAACCGACATATATATATATATACTAACTAATAGTGGGGGCAAATGTATTATATTTGCAATTTTACATCTAAATTTTTTAACAAATTGATAAATTTAATCTAAGTAGCACGGACACGGACACGACACCTATTACCTTTATTACATGCACACGCGGATATGCAAATTTTTAAAAAATAGAGGACACGACACGCTGGGGACACGTTCAATATATATAATTAATTTTATTTATTATATGTCATAAAATATATAATTATTCATTGAAAGGTAATAAAAAAAATGCAAAATAACACTAACAAAAATTTAAAAAATCAGAAATTGCATTGCTTGAAGGCAATGCTATATCCAAGAATCACAAATTGGTTCCTATAAAATAATAATAACAATACATAAAAATAAATAAAAATAACAAACAGATAGAATAAGTTAAAGAAAGAAAAAAAAATTAAATAAATAAAAACAGTAAAAGAAAGGACTGATTTTATTTATTTATTATATTTATAAAATAAAATAAATATTTATGAGTGAAGAAGAAATAAAAAAAAATAAATTAATATTTTTATTCCTTTATTAATAAAGGACTGATTTTTTTTATTTATTTATAAAATAAAATAATTTTTTTCTTTTGTTTGTATTTGTTATAACAGGGTCGTCGACTCATAGAGGAGAGAAAAAAAAAGAAAAAGAAAAAAGAAAAGAAAAACAGAGGCAACGCAGCACAGAAACGAACGAAGGGAGAAGAAGAAGAGAGGAACAGGAGCAGCGAAACATACCTAGGGTTATCGATCGTCTGCTTCTCGCGATCGTCTTCTACTCGCGATCGCGTTGTTAGGGTTTTCGATCGACTCTTTGATCAGGTTCGACTCGCGATCTAGGTCTTCTCCCCTTCGATCAGGTTCGACTCTTTCTTCTCCCCTTCGACTCGCCATCGTCTTTCTTTTCTTTTTGTTAATTTTACACTTTGACCTCATAAGTTTCAAAATTATGTTTTCGACCTCGCGGTCCGTCACAGCGGTTCGACGGTCCGAGCGTGTCCGAAAACAAAAAAAAAATGGGACACCTCTGCAGACGTGTCAAACACGTGTCAACCACGTGTCTGACGCGTGTCCGTGTCCGACGCGTGTTCGACACTGATACGTAGCCACCGGGGTGGTGTCCGTGCTTCTTAGAATTTAATAAATAATGAAGATGGTTTGAATTTGTTATTGTTTAGTAGTTAATGATTCATCTACACAAATTTTGTTCTTACTTTTACCGATATGAATCTCATTCAGGGGATTCAAGGCAAAAAAATTCTGTGGATGAATTATTAGTCTTCTATTATAAACATGTGACATTTATTTGACGGGTATCAATAAATTATTTTAAAAAAAAAAGCGGTGACAGTTTATGTGCTTCATATTAAAAATAAAAAAAACAAATTAAAAGACATTAAAAACTCATAAATCCGTTTGGCTAGAGAGAAAATGGTAAGATGAGAAAGAAATGGAAGTTGTAGATCTTGAAATTGTAGGAAAGCCAAAACCCAAGACCTAATAAACCTATTTGGGAGAGTTGAGTCGAGTTTTTTCGACAGCATTACAATCAATTTTCTTTTGTCTTTTCCCTCCAAATTCTCAACAACCAAACACAGTTAATTGTTACCACAAAACCCAAAGAAAGACACAAAAGTATTGATCTCTGCTATCCCAAAAAAACATACAAAATCGCCATAAAAATCAGACATGCTTATTACAATTCAACGAATAAACGAGAGAGAGAGAGAGAGAGAGAGAGAGAGGGCTTACGAGGTTTCCTTGGAGGCTATTATTACATGCATAAAGAAAAACGTGTGTGTATGATGTGTCTGCATATATATATACGTTCTCATCTCTCTCTCCATGTCTGTGTTTGTGTTTCTGTATATATAAATTATTTGATTTTATTGTTCATTTGAGAGATCGTTCCAAGAGGTTCAAACACCTCTATTGTTTTTAAGAACGAATGAAATTCAACAGAATATTGAAATTCAACAGAAAAATGAAGAGGAGATAACTAAAACCTCCCTAAAACCTCCACATCACAAAGTATTGAAATCATAAACACAGCTAATAGATAAAATGAAGAGAGAGAGAGAGAGTTGGATTCATTCATAGAAATTAGGCTTACCGATTATAAATCGATCAAAATCTTCAAATCTTCATCAATAATCGATCGAAATCTTCAAATCTTCATCAACTATTGATCAAAATCTTCAAATGAACAATAAAATTTAGATGAAGAGTCCAAAGACAGAGTCGAGAGAGAGAGAGAGAGAGAGAGAGAGAGTTCATACCTTTAGAGATCGGTCTTCAGAGGAAGAGAGCAAAATGGATTTGGAAAATAAGAGTAAAAGGGGATAGGGCAAGATTTATAAGATTTGGGTTTTTATTTTATTTTATTTTTTATTTTTTTTTTAAAGTTAGGCAAGAATACGATTGAGCATTAAAATAAAATAACATTTTAATGGAAAAAATGGTTTTTTTGCGACGGCCAAACAATCCGTTGCAAAAAAATACACGCAAAAAATCATATTTTTAGTAATGTTAATGGTATTTAAGTCTCTTTAATGGGATTAGTTGGTAATTATCCTAATTTAAATTGGTTAGACAATTATAGTTACTAATCGGATTACATTTTGTTTTTAAAAAAGTGTAACCACTTGAATGATTGTAAAAATTGACCACCCATTATTTTGAAAATAAACTAATAGAATCATATGTGGTTATAGTTATTCAATTAATTTAAATTCTTATATAAATAATTATTTCTCAAAATTTTAAAAAATAAACGTTTCATATTATCGAGGTGAGTCATATGTTGACCCACTTAGGTCCATCAACACCATCTAATTAGAAATTTCTATTTACAGATATCTTTTTCTTAAATGGGTGCATCAATGATGGATTAAAGGAGTGTTGGGGATGATCGTAAGTCTAAAAGTTAAAATAATAATAATAATAATAATAATAATAATAATAATAATAATAATAATAATAATAATAATAATAATAATAATAAAAAAATCTCATATTATATTATTAGTTAGTATGATAATTTTGAAATTATATGAGTTAACTCTTCAAATTAATATATTCACATACTAAAATTGTATATGTAATGGAAATTTTAAAAATAGTTATAGTCAAATTTTATTAAAAATTATCTAAAATTTTAAGTCTTCAATTACTATTAATCTGTTAGCAAAAATTTGGTTAGGGCCAAATCGACAAACGAGTTTCGACAGAAAACCCAGAATTTCACAAACAACAACAAATCAAGCAACTGTGGTTTGAATGTCCTATGCCTTGATAGATTCAATGATTTCTTTTGAAGTTGTAATGCGAAGACATAAATGTGAATAAAATGAAAATGGATTGAAGAACAAGTAAACTTGCCACTTAATTATAAGAATTAAATTACAAACTCAATGAACATGACAATTGACAGAGAGAAACTTGGCCACAGAGGCTGAATTCTACACAGACTACTCCTAAATACATAAACTTTTGTTAACTAAGTTAAATTACTCCTAATTCTATATGAGTTGTGTGTTTGATTCCTCTTTCTTTCCTTCGAAATTTCAGCCTTTATGTTGCTGGCTTTGCTGCTTCTCTGCTGCCACGTGTCCCATCATGGAGCAAATTTCTTCCACTTCTTGTATAACTATCCATGATCTTCACAACTGTTGGTAACTACTCCTCCGTCATAAAGACTCTTTTTCTCTCGCAAATAAACCACGATCCTCGTGATCATGTGCGTGCATTATCTCATGACTTGACACCTGGACCACGTTTGGCCCCATCTCATCGTGTTATTAGAGGAATCGACAGAAGAAACTGAATTTGCCACATCTGTCCCTTTAATTGCGTCACTTAGCTCTACATTCTAGGGTCCATCTCCCACTGGAAACTAATGCTTTTCACCTCTAGCATCTCTTGGATCAACTCTCCGTATTTACTGTAGCTATTCGACAGAGTTGATAAATTTTAGTGCCAACAATGCCCCCCTTATTCTAGACATAAAGATGTTTTTGTTTTGAATGAATGTCAGATAGGACAAAATAAAGCTTGGACATTTATATATTTGAGCGATGCATTTAGGCTTATAAAAACGAGGCCACAAATCGAAGCCCAAATATTTAAAGTAACATCCAGATGTTAAAATAATCATGAATTCAAAAAGGCCCAACCATCAAGCCCAATTGTAAGTGACAGGCCCAAACTTAATTAAGAGGGTCCACTATAGGCTATATGAACATCAGAATTCAAATCATCACTTCGCCATTCTCATGCTTTCTGCTCTACTCTGTTCTTCGCCTTCCTTTTTGAAAACCCTTTTCATTGCTTGTACATTCCAATGGCACAGAAGCGAGCTCAAGCCAAAGGAAAGAAACAAGTAGAGACGCTTATCCAAGACAACGCTCAACTAAGTTCCAACCAATACTTCGCCAACATACTTTTAATAAATGATTATTCCTAGCAAGAACACCTCCGCCTAAGGAATTAGGTCTAACCTTTTTTGCCAAATCCTTGATGAACTTACCCTCTATTATCGCATTGCAGATACTGAAGTGATGCTTTTCAAAAAAGAAAAACTAGCCTGGAACCAATGGCATTCAAGCCCTAACCCCTTACGTTCGTGGCAAAAACCAAGCCCTAATTGGAGATTATGGGTTCATTGCATGATGGTTTACGATATTGACCTTTGGAGAGCTCTTGGCATTTATGATGCCATTCGACTGTCAACATTAGCCCTAGATATGGACAAATGGGCTATTGACGCTGCAGTTTGTTTTTGGTCTTTGTCCTGTAACTCTCTCATTTTAAAGTTTGGTATGATCTCTCCCACCATTGTTGATATTGTACATTTGACTGGCCTCCCTGTTACTGGTCAACATATAAGTGCCCTTTTAACTGCTTAATCAGTAGTCCCACTTGACACCGATCTTAATTATGGAAAGTTCCAAACAAAATATCAACAATTCTCTGGTGAACCCACCAAAAAACAAAGGACAACTTTTTACTTGTTGTGGCTCTCCCAACATTTTCTATGTGTCCTGTGTCTCAAAATTACTAAAAAGTATTTGGCCCGCAACTTGTATCCAAGAAGGCACACAATTGGCCTTTGCCCTTTTTCTTTTGGGCACATTATATAGGGTCTTTTCTCTTTAGTCGATAAAGAGATAGATCATAATGGTGGAGGTCCTTTTGGCTCTTTTCAAGCTTGGCTCTATGCTTATTTCCTTGAAATTAAGCCTACCACTCAAACCCCTTACTTCTCTTCTTGTAAAGTTATGTCAATTCTTCTTTTCTTTTGACCAAATTTCATCCAATTCATTTACCAAGGTTTTCACTATTCTATTTGAGCTACCGCTGATAGTGACCTCACTTTTCATCCCTTTCCATAACTTTCGCTCACTCACTGGATTAACCTATGTCCATGCTGCTCCTCAAACATTGAGGAACACTTGGAGGCAACAATAAAAAGACTTCTGGGCTCAAATTCTCACTCCCAAATACATTCTAGTAGGTGGATCCATCTCTACTAGCAGGCTTTCCAACTATAGCTTCGAAAGCTATAATCCTCGCCAAGGCTGCATAAATGGGACTATATCAAACTGTCCCTTGTCCTTACTTACACTCTACCATCCATGAATAAGTTGGATCCAGGATTGAATTCAAAATCTCTCAAGAAGTAAAAGATCTGCTGGCTGAGAATCAAAAGTTATTTGATCAATTCAGCTTTTTCTACTGCCAAATTACCCCCCTTTACTACCACAAGGTTTAATGAATTGTGGTCTTTAATGAGTGCCTTGATCTTTGATAAAGATCTTCAGGCTTGTCTTTCGAATGTGCACCCAGACAACAGGAGAGGAGCAGAGATGACTATTAGTAATTCTACCACCTTTTCCTTTCTTTATGTATACTGTTTACTTTTTGAGTTTATTTAGCCATTTCTGCTCACTTATTCATATATATTTTATATATATGTAGCATAACCTCCTAGCAAGATTACCCCTCTGACTATAGAGATGCCTGCCCAGGCTGATCCAACTCCTAAGGACAAAGGCAAGGCTCCAATGAACCTCCTAAAGAAACCTAAAGGCAATCCTCTAAACACCATTAGCTGTGAGGGGTTCATACCTTATAACCAAGGTATAGAGATTGAGAGGAGGACCAAGAGTAGGCAATAAGAACTCCAAGAAATTTTACCTTCTTAGTCTCAATTGGAGGGTGGTGTTATTCTTGAGAGGAGGTCAAAAAGAAGACAAGAACAATCAATTCCTCCTCAAGTCACAGCTCCTACTATACCAGCATCCTCTTCCTCTAGCAGTTCTTCTTCTCTTCCAATAAAGGTATAGCTTTCATTCAAAACTCTTACTGAGTCAATATGTATTATGTTTATCTATACTAACACCTTATTCCACTTTTCTTCCCCTCTTTCAGACATACTTTCAATCATACAAGAGGAGAAGGCTTCTTTCTCTAGCTGCATCTCCTTCTGCTCATAATAAGATGCCTAAAACTCAAGCCACACTACCCTCTTCTATGCTTGAGAATGAAAAACAGTCTGAAGCCCAAACCAATCCCCCTTCTATGCTTGAAGGCCAGACAAAAATGCCTTCTCCTCAAACAGACTTAGGGTATGTGAATCCTCAACTCATTCAAGAAGAATACATTGGCATTGGGGAAGAACAGGCTGATCGAGAAAGAGTTTACCCAGAGAGAGTAGGCTTAAGAGGATTGGCCCCTGAATTGGCATACCTTATGGCTGATATTCCTCAAGGGATAGCCCTAGGGGATTTGATGGCCTTTCCTTTTAGAGGAGTATGCCATGGAACCAATGAAATCATAAATTTTCCTGGTGTGGCCTCTTCCTCAGAGGAATCAGAAGCACCTGGCCATGCCAGAGAAACTCTAATTGACTCAGGTTATGTCAGAGAAAACCCAATTGATTTAACTGACAATCTTGATAGCCAAACATCTCTTATCGACAAGAGTTCTCCTATTCATGAGCCTACTTCTGAACCAAATGATAACACTCATCAAAACAGCCAAATTCAACTATTTGATCAAAATGATAAAGTTGACAAGGCTGACACTGAAATCTTGGAGAGTGAATCACCTTCAGATGAAGAAAGAACTTCCCCTGAAGGGATTACTCATCCTGTTAATCCAGAGGCTTTTACTACCATGGACATGGGGGTCCAAACCTCTCACATTCATAGTCCTATCCAGAAGCTAACTCCAAAGGCTGTGGTCACCAACACCAACACTTCTATTGCTCAAGAATCACTGGTAATCACCTAATCTTTTCACACACATTTTTTATTTTAAGTTACACCAATGATTAATTTTCACTTTCT
This sequence comes from Camellia lanceoleosa, assembly GCA_025200525.1. Classification (NCBI taxonomy): domain Eukaryota; kingdom Viridiplantae; phylum Streptophyta; class Magnoliopsida; order Ericales; family Theaceae; genus Camellia; species Camellia lanceoleosa. The sequence continues at coordinate 18,034 of JANUSC010000178.1, read as the reverse complement.
TACTACCACAACCTGCAATTGTATCTTCTTCTTCAATTAAAACCTGGTTTCTGGGCATTCTCACAGACAAGAAATCTGCTGCGCTTTTTCCGTCAAGGAAGAATAAAGCAACTGGCTGGTGAGGATCAAAAATGATGGACCAGTTCTTCAACTTGCTTGATCAATCTTTAGATGATCTAGCCCTTTTGCAAACCACAGTTCTAATCGAATGCCTAGAAGCCATTGCACCGCTAGTGGCTCGATTATTTGAGCCAAACCAAGTGCAAGCCTTCCAGAACTTCCTTTTGGAACATCCCCAACACGTGGCAGCTATCAGTCAATTCTACTCTGAGCCAAAGACAACCGAAACTCAAATGGACCAAATGAAAAAAGCAATCACTGCTATGACTGAGGCCTCCACTGAATCACAAGCCCTCACCATCCAAATTGCTAACCTCACAATAGAAGAAAACCAACTAGAAGCTCAACTAGCACTTGTGAGAACTCAAAGAGCTACTGCTGAACAAAGACAAACCACCATTTCTCAACAAATCCCAACTCGCTTGCTTAAGGTAAGGTGGTCCACTTGCTATTAGGTAGGCCCAAACCAGACTCGGGCAGAATAAAATCAAGCACCAAACTGCATTTCAAGCTTGGAGTAGACTTTCCATGTATTTTCAGATAGACTAGACCAAATGTAATTATTTTGATCTGTACTTATTGAAATTGTACTTTTGGCTGGCATTTTAATGGAAAATCTATCATATTTTATTCAAGTTTGTCATATTTTACTCTAGCTTGTCATGCATGCCCCTTTCCATGTTTTCAGGGCTTGTTCATACATTCCCACATAGTTGTATAATATTTCTTAAGATACTTGCCATTAATGACTCTCCTATGTGGCTCAGATTTCATGGAAGCAAGATGATAAGCCCCTTCTTTAAGGACCTTATGTATTTTAAATAGTCCTTCCCAGTTTGGAGACCATTTGCTATATTCTGGGCTTTTTAAGCCAATTGGTAAGATAGTTTCCACACCAACTCTCCTTCAGAAAACACCTTACATTTCACTTTCTTGTTGTAACTTCTCTCAACCTTCTTTTTCTGGACTATTAAGTGATTAAATGCCATAATCCTTTTTTCTTCTAAATCTTGCAACTCAATTGACATGGCTTCTGCATATTTATCCATAGGAATATTCAAATGCCTAGCTAGTCGATTGGATCTCACTATTACTTCTAAAGGCAACCCAGCATCATGCCCATACACCAACTCATATGGAGTTATTCCTATGCTGTTTCTTTTTGAATTTCTATAAGCCCAAAGTACTTCTGATAGGAGGTTATGCCAATCCCTAAGATTGTTTTCAATCATCTTTTCTAAAGTGTTTTTTACAAACTTGTTTGTTGCCTTAGCCTGCCCATTTGCCTAGGCATAATAGGGTGAGGAATTTAATATTTGAATGACATATTCTGTGGCAAACCCTTTAATCTCATCCCCATTGAACATTGTGCCTTGATCGACAGTTATGAACTGGGGTAAACCAAACCTATGAATTATATTCTTTTTTAAGAATCCAATGACTTGAGTCTGTGTTACCGCATTTAGAGATACTGCTTCTACCCATTCAGTAAAATAACCAGTAGCTACTAGCAAATAAGAGTGTGCTTTTGAAGAGGTTGGGAAAATTTGCCCTATCAAGTCCATAGCCCATCCTCTGAATGACCAAGGTTTTACTATTGAATGAAGATTTATGGCTGGAACTCTTTGAATATTACCATGTTTCTGACAATTCTGACATCCTTTTGCATACATTATGCAATCTTTTTTGATAGATGGCCAGAAATAACCATACTTGTTAATAACCATCTCATTTTGTCACTAGCTTGATGGGCTCCACAAATTCCTTCATGTGCTTCAGTCATGGCCTTCATTTGGTCTAACTTGCCAATACAAAGCAAAGTCAGTCCATCATGGGCTTTCCTGAATAAATCTTCTCCTATGATTACATAATTTAGGGCTTGATATCTTATTTGCCTATCACTCTTTTCACTAGGATTCGACAGGTATTTAATTAGGGGGAATCTCCAATCCTCCTCTGTTATATCCAAAGTGAGAATGGGCAAAAAATTTCTTCTTCTATCTCTAAGTGCAGAAAAACTTCTTCTCTTAATTTGAATCACCCTTTCCTGAGTTCCTTTAGGTATTTTTAGACTAGAAACTGCTTGAGCCATCTCATTGGCCTCTTTATTTTCTAGTCTATACCTGTGTGTAAAGGTAACATGGCCGAAGAAACTGATCAACCATTTGACCTTAGTTAGATACTCCTCTAGAACACCACTTACACACTTGAACTCTCCCAAAACTTGTTTAATGACCAACTGTGAATCTCCAAAAACTTGAAGGCTTTTAATTTTGAATTCTATGGCCAACTCTAGACCAATTATCAAAGCTTCATACTCAGCTTGATTGCAAGACTGAATATGTTGTGCTTCCAACTGATACGCAAATTGCTATATTTGCTTGTTCGGTACAATCAACACAACACCTGCACTAACTCCTTCATTTGTTTTTGAACCATCAAACATTAACTTCCAAGGTTCATTTTCCACCACATTGACCTCATACAGGTCTAAATCAACAGAGGAACAAGGATATTCTGCTAGAAAATCAGCTAAGGCTTGCCCATTAATCACTTTTTGTGGTACATATTTGAAACAATATTCGATTAAAGCTAGTATCCATTTGCCTTGTCTTCCTCTAAAGATAGGCTTGGACAACATATATTTAATCACATCTGTTTGTGCCACTACATACACTTTTGCAGGCAACATGTAATGCCTCAGTTTAATGGTTGCAAAATAAAGTGCCAAGCACATCTTTTCGACAGAGTTATACCTAGTCTCAGCATCATTTAGTCTTCTACTTAAATAGTAAATGGCTTGTTCATGACCCATAGTATTTTCTTGAGCCAATAAACAACCAATCGATAGGTCAGAAGCTAAGATATACAACTTCAAAGGCTTTCCTGCCATTGGGGACATAAGCAATGGAGGGTTTTCCAAATATTTTTTGAGTAGATCAAAAGCTTCTTGATGGCATGTCTCCCACTTAAACTCATGATCTGACTTAATTTTTACCAAAGGAGAAAATGCTAAAGTTTTCTTAGCTAAATTGGCTATGAACCTTCTCAAAAAATTTACTTTTCCAAGAAAACTTTGCAACTCTTTCTTGTTGGCTGGGGGTTTTGCCTCCAAAATTGCTTTGGCTTTGTTGGCATCCACTTCTATCCCTTTATGGTGTACTAAGAAGCCCAGAAAATTTCCAGCAGATACCCCAAATGCACATTTTAAAGGGTTCATCTTGAGTTTGTAAGTTCTCATTCTTTGAAATGTTTGCTGCAAATGCTCCAAATGCTCATCAAAATTATCAGACTTGATGGCTACATCATCTATGTATACTTCTAAGTATTTGCCAATCAAATCATGGAAAATAAAATTCATTGCTCTTTGGTATGTTGCCCTTACATTCTTTAATCCAAAAGGCATGACTACCCATTCAAATGTCCCTAGAGCACCAGGACACCTGAAGGCTGTCTTATGTGTATCTTCTGGGTTAATAAAAATCTAATTATACCTAGCATGACCATCCATAAAGGACAAAATCCTACTTTTGGCTATTGAGTCCACTAATAAGTCAGCCACTGGCATAGGATATTCATCCTTAGGAGTTGCTAGATTTAGATTTCTAAAGTCTATGCATACTCTTAACTTGCCATTTTTCTTCATTACAGGGACAATATTAGATAGCCACTCAACATACCTGGTTGTTCTAATAAAACCTGTTTTGAGTAACCTTTCAATTTCCTCCTTAGCCAATAAGGTGACTTCATTGGTCATCCTTCTTGGAGGTTGTTTATGAGGAAGGAAATTTCCTTTAATTGGGAGTCTATGCTCTACCAATGTTCTGTCTAATCCAGGCATTTCTTCATAAGTCCATGCAAAGCAATCCACATATTCAGAAAGCAAACCAACTAGCTTGCTCTTACATTCATTAGATATATTAGAATTTACATAGATGGGCCTTTTACAGGCCTTACTCCCTTAGTTATATTCATCTAAAAGGTCCTGTACATCTGCCTTGAGGTCATCAAGTTTGGCAGGAGTAGCCTTCAGATATTCCAGTTGCATCTCTTTATAACTCAGAGGGCTACTGTCAATAGCACATTCTGCCCAAGAACAATTGGGCATACACTTAGAGCCAAACTTACTTTCTAAGAAGAAATAAAAAAGCCTAGAAAAAGTAGATCTAATTACATTAGTCGCCTTATCCAAATTTGTCTTCTTTTGTCACTTGTACTTGCATTACTCTTCATCCTCAAGAACCTCTTCTATCACAAGCCTTTTTCGCTTCTCAGATCGGGTTTGGCTTGGCCAATTCTTGGCCTATCTGCTTAAAACCTTCTTCAATGAAGGCCTTGAATTCTTCACTTGTCAAACTCTTTCCCTGAGACTTAACCTCTTCTTCATCAATCACAACCGGACCCAAATCCTCATCAGACAACACAATTTCTATGTTATTAACATCTACAACAAAGGGATTTGCATCTGCCTAGTAAACTTCCATCATTCCTTTACTACCACTGGTTAAAAAAATCAATGCCTAGTGCAAAGAAGATGGTACACAACCATTAAGGTGTATCCAATCTCTACCTAGTAGCACATTGTAGTTCGAAGTGGAGTCTATTACAAAGAAAGTTGTTCCCATTGACCTGGAACCAACCTGAAGTTGTAAAGCCACCACTTCTCTGGCCTCAGATGATCCACTAGCAAAATTACTTATGTTCACATCAGTAAGGAGCAAGTCATCAATAGATTTCCCAATAGCTTTTAATATCCTAGAAGAAAGAATGTTGACAATGGCTCCATTATCAATCAAAACCCTTTCTACTGGGACCCTCTCTAAATAAGCTCTGACATATAAAGGCCTTAGATGCCTGATGAGCTTATCCTCTGGTTTTTTCAGCACAACTTTCTCCATCGATAAACCTAACCACCTCAATTGACTTTAGTGGTTTGGTTTGTGTCTCAACCACTGCTACCTGAACTGCTAGTTCAGTCAGATCTTCAACATCTCCTGCCAATTCATCTGGCTCGTTTGGCCTAGCCTGAAATTTATGAGGGATGGCCATAATCATGTTACACTCCTTGGATGGAGGTAAAGAACCAAAATGAATAGCAGTTAATTTTTCTCCAAAGTCACCATCAAAGCTATCTATCTTGACTTCATCTTCCTTAACCTCCTCATTAATATTCATGTTATCAGTGACCATTTTCTGATCCTGATCATCCTTTATTGCTACATCTTTCTCAATACTGTCATCTTTATCAGACATTAGATCTTTCTTTAATTCTTTCAGCTTCTGCCTCAACAAAGCCTTCTCAAAGAGTTTCCTAACATGTCTATCATCTGCCTTTTCGGGCTCCATTTTCCTTTTCAAAAGCTGAATTGGCTGAACTGGATGGGCTCTAGAAGTTAACCCTTCCCTTCCTTCCCTACTGATCCAGCAGTAGGAACCAATCCATCTCTAGTCCATACTAGATCTTGCCTTCCAACTGGCTTATCACTTGCAGCTGTAGACATCATAGCATGGAATCTCATTTGTTCTCTCCTTTTCTGAGTTCTTGTTTCTCCCATTTGTCTCCAACCACTCATTGGGAACTTTGAGTGAGAAACCCCTTGCCATCCTAGACAAGATGGTGCTGGTGGCCTCACCATCCTTGGTTGAACTGGATGTATTTTTAGCCTTATTCTTGGGCCATGATGTTGCTGTTGAAATTCTCTAAATGGTCTTACAAACTGTTGTTGCCCTTTATATGGCCTTACAAACTATTGATGACCACTATATGACAAACCAGACTGCTGTTGTTGGCCACTTTATGGCCTGGTCACAACCTTTGGACTTCTATATGATTTAGCTCCCTTGTATTGCTTGAGCATAGTCCTGACATTGCTTGATCCACTAAAACATGGATGAACAGGAGCTCCTTGGAATAAAAATGGAGCATCATCCTTGCCATAGTTCTCCGCGGGACCAAATATTCCTGGATCTGTCCCATCATAGAACATACAATCATTATAAAAATTTGAAAATCACCACTACCCATAGTGTTAAACCTCAGGCCAACATCTTTTCCAATTTTTTGAATTCCATTAATTACAACGGCCTTAGCCTTTTCTTTGTCAATACCATACTTGAAACAAATAAACCTCTCACTAGGTTTTTCCTGAACTTATTTCCCTTTTGTTTCCTTTGCCATTTTTCCCATTCTCTCCTTGTGAAGTTTTTCTAACTCTACCAAGAGAACTCTAGGGTCTTTTTCCTTTTTATTTTGACCATTTGACTAAAAATCAGTTGATACCATATTAATTTCCACCATATTGGGAAATAGATCACCATCATCTGCCATGACCCCTTTATCTTTTTCAGCATACTTCAACATTTCCTTCTGAATCAAATCCTGCATACAGTTGCGAAATGTAACACAATTATTAGTGGAATGCCTGAAAGAATTATGCCACTTGCAATACCCTTTGCCAACCCTGTCCCTTTCTTTGGGAATGTTGTGGCCTGGAGTCAAAGTTAAAAATTTATTAGCTAATAATTCATCAAATAGTGCATCTGCTTTTGATAAATCAAAAGAATACTGCCTATGTGATACAGTCACATTCTTCTTGGCTGGCTGTATTGCTAGCATACTTACAGGTTGGTCAGCTTTCTTTAATGTTTCACAAATCACAAGTTTTTTACCTATTATTTGAGTAACATCTATATCAATATCCATATCAAATTCAAATTCTTGATAATAAGTTCCTAATAAGGCTACATTTCTTTGCTACTCTTCTCTAAGAATGGCCTCATAACTAGTTGCTCTTGAAGACAACTCAAACAGGTCTCTAAACATCATGCCTTCAAACGTTTTCCTAAGTTCAAAGTCTGGACCATACATTTCTTGTATGATGTTCATTATTTGTCGCTTATTATTAACCCGAGGGTCTAAATGTTATTGCATCGTCTCCATCCTTGAACTTCGGTTAGAAGTAAGGAAAGGGGACTGTGCCCTTTAGGCCTTAGATGCATTATATTAGGTTCATAATAGGGTTGTTGTATGACATGTTCCTGTGCATTCTGAGGCCTTACTTGATTCATTGGCCTATTTCTTAGTTCATGGTAACCAGGCCCATCATATGCAGGAATACCATATGCAGGAGTATTATACATTTGTGGCCTTAGTTGCCCCAAGTCTCACTCCCGTATTATTTATATTTAAGTTATGATTAAACACTGAGTTTGTGGGGTACTCTCTCTCAAACACAGGATTTATTGTCATTCCCTTCTCATATCTTTCTTGGAGTGTGGGAGGTCTATAAAATGACATAGGTTCATTTAGATTTTCATGTCATTGAGAGGTCACAGTGGTATAAATTGTGCTTTACTTACTCGAGTTTCATCTCCAATCCTTCTTGATTGGCTTGGTTTGATGTTGGCTTTCTCAAACAAAGCCAGAAGTCATCTATCATCACTTGGTTCTCATATGTAGACATGGAACCAATTGTTTATGAGTATGCAACAAAATAGCACTTTTTGAATCAACAGAGGGCAACTACATCGCCATTTTTGGCCATTTTGGCTTCTTGGCCTATTTCGCCTCGCCACCGAATGGCCATCACTAGGTTCTCTTGCAGTCCTTCAAGCCCACCATCCAAATTCTTCTACATCTTCAATCCTTTTCTCGTGGTCTTCAAAGACTTCATGTTATTTCTTCCTAGCCATCACTCCAAATTAGACAAGTCCCACCAGGCATGCCAAAATATATTAGCAAAAATCTGGTTAGGGCCAAATCGACAAACGAGTTTCGATAGAAAACACAGAATTTCACAAACAACAACAAATCAAGCAATTGCGGTTTGAATGTCCTATGCCTGGACAGATTCAAGGACATCTTTGGAGGTTGTAATGCGAAGAAATAAATGTGAATAAAATGAAAATCGATTGAAGAACAAGTAAACTTGCCACTTAATTATAAGAATTAAATTACAAGCTCAACGTACATGACAATCGACAGAGAGAAACTTGGCCACAGAGGCTGAATTCTACACAGACTACTCCTAAATATAGAAGCTATTGCTAACTAAGTTAAATTACTCCTAATTCCACATGAGTTGTGTGTTTGATTCCTCTTTCTTTCCTTTAAAATTCCAGCCTTTATGCTGTTGGCTTTGCTGCTTCTTTGCTGCTACGTGTCCCATCATGGTGCAAATTTCTTCCACTTCTTGCATAACTACCCATGATCTTCACAACTGCTGGTAACTACTCCTCTGTCAGAGCACTTTTTTCTACAAATAAACCACGATCCTCGTGATCATCACAAGGCCTTTTATCTCATGACTTGACACCTAGGCCACGCTTTGGCCCCATCTCATCCTGTTATCGAGGAATCGATGAAGAAACTAAATCGCCACATCTATCCCTTTAATTGGCCACTTAGCTCTACATTCTAGGGTCCATCTCCCACTAGAAACTTATGGTTTTCACCTCTATTATCTCTTGGATCAACTCTCTGTATTTATTGTTGCTATTCGACCGAGATGATAAATTTTAGTGTCAACATAATCTAACTTAATTATGGTGTGACCCCTAGTCCCTCGCCATACTTCCGTTATTGCCTTGCATTTCCCATTCCTCCTCCTCCTTTGATATCTCATAGCTTTTTTTTTTCTCTTCCCTTGACAACTCACATCCCCTCCTCTTACTCCATTGCAACTACTTGTTTGATATAGTTTATTTTAATATTTAAATTATTAACTAAAAAAATAAAAGAGTCTTGACTTGAGCTAGGAGTACTGGTAAACTGATGATACTAGAGAAACGGATACTCGTGTGGGCCCCAAACAAATCATTTATCTGAAACAGGGCGCCTTGCTGGATTGAGGGTTGCTGCTGTGCCTTATGGCACATCAGCCCTGCTGTGAGGTCCTGTAGAGTTATTTTTTACTGTATTTTGATTATCTGAACCATTTATATTGTAAGGTTTGTTGAGTATATCATTCATATAAAAAATCAAGTTAATCGGACATCTATAACCGCATGATCTCGTCCTAATTGTTTTTTAAAAAATTATTAAAATCATGTTAACCGTTTATTTTTTGAAAAACAAATGTGCTCTTTTTATGAGGCTACAAATGTCTAATTTACTTGATTTTTTGCATAAATGATCTATTTGACAAACCTTACAATATGAATGATTTGGATAGTCAAAAAAGATTCGAGACACGCCCCCAATAGACCTCACAATGTTGTTGTGCCTTAAGGAGCAGAAACCCCACTTCTCGGCTGGCCAAGGGCCTAGGGTAGGACCTACCCTTCTGGAATTGGATAGGTAGGTCAACCTGGAAAGGAAATAGACAAAAAAAACAAAAAAAGAAAACAAAAAACAAAACAAAAGATGGAGCAAACTCACAAATTCAAAATGAAAATAATTGGGGCTTAATATGTCTTTTCACGAGGGGTGTGCATTGTGTAGAGTTCGGAACTTCCCCTGCCATTCACTCAAACTCTTCCTCGGGGGACGCGTCAGATCCCCATAAACAATTTGTGGCTCAGATTAACTAAAAGAAAAAACAAAAAAAATTCTGCAGACACTCTCACTGCCTCGTCTGCCTCACCACACTCGCCTCTCTGCCTCGCCTCTCTCTGCCTCTGCCTCCTCTCTCTCTCTCTCTCTTCTAATAAAAAATTAAAAAACTATTTTAATCTTTTTCAATTTATTTTCATAATATATATATACATATAAATTTTAATACAAAATTTTAATTTTATAAAATTAATATCAATGAATATATACTTTTAAAATGAGACTAATATTAAATATATTTTAAAAAATTAAAAAATATAAAAATTAATTATTATGATTAGTTATGTTTTGAAATTATTATTTTTTAAATATAAAAATTAATTTGATGAAATAAACACAAAAAAAAAAAAAAATCATATATTTTTGAAATTCTCAAAAACAATTTTCATTCTAAAAAAATCACGTGAAAAATAAAAAAACATGTTGTGGCCTCTTTTGAGAAGCAAGTTAAAAGTCACTTATCAGCTTTTAACTCATTTTGGATTACATCATTTCTCACATTTTCCAAAAAAAATAAAAAAAAAGTTAAAAAAATTAACTTTTAATCATCTTTCCAAAACTCCCTTGCATTTGATTTGCATGTATAGATTGGATTGGTGTGTTTTTTTTATTTCCTTTAAAATAATTATTTTCATATGATTTTTTTTGAATGAAGATTGTCTTCGAGAATTTCAAAAATATATGATTTTTGTGTGTTTATTTCATCAAATTAATTTTTATATTTAAAAAACAATAATTTCAAAGCATAACTAAACATATTAATTACTTTTTATTTATTTTAATTTTTTATTAAATATATTTAATATTAGTCGCATTTTAAAGGCATATTTTCAATGATATTAATTTTATAAAATTACATTTTTATATTAAAAATTATATATATTATGAAAATAAAATTAAAAGGATTAAAATAGTTTTTAAATTTTTTATTAGAAGAGAGAGAGAGAGAGAGAGAGAGAGAGAGAGTGGTGGGAGACAGAGAGTGTCAGGAGATTTTTATTTTTTTTTAAAGTTAATCAGAGCCCAAATTATTTGTGGGGGTGATACGGCTCAATCTAACCCGTCCCTCGGAGGAAGGGTTGGAGAGAATGACAGGAGAGCATTTAAACTCCACAAGAAGATCTCCCAATTGAGTTCGGATCCTCTCCTTGAGGCCTCTCCTTCAAATCCTCCATGCAATGGTTGAGATTTGGCCAACCAGATCCAATGGATAAAAAAAAAAAAAAAGAAGTAAATTTTCCCGCCCAAAGCTATACACACTCATTCTTAGCCTCACACACACTCTTTCTCCTCCACTGAACCCACTCTCACTGACGACCAACTCCCGATGACGTTTACCCACTCCTTAGTAAGTTCTTCTCTCTCTCTCTCTCTCTCTCTCTCTCCTCTCGATTTGGGACCTTTGGGCTTTCGACATGTGTCTTCGATCAGAGATAAATTTGATGTGGTCCCAAACCATTTATCAAAATGATAGAAATTTGTTGTTTGCTCCTTGCTTTAGTTTTAAAGGATTCTAAGATAAATATTTATATTTATCTCTTGAGTACTCTGAATTTGCTGCTGTGTTTTTTTTTTTAAAAAAAAAAAATTCGTTTTAGGCTATCGACAAGCACAAAGAAGTGGAACACGTTGGAAATTTTAGTCATAGCAGCTCATAAACGAAAGTTTCTTCCTTAATGTTGCTAAAAAAGTTGCTAAAAAAGTTGCTGTTATGTTGCTGTTCTTGTTGCTGAAAAATAATGCTATTCATGCTAAAAATTGTTGTTGTTGTCATAGCATGTGTTTTGTTAATGTTGTTGATGTTCTTATGGCTTGTATTTACAATTTGGAATTGGTGTTGATAGATTGGTGTGAAATGTTGGTGTTCATAGTTGTTAATTAGACTGAAATGTTGTTCATACTGTTCTGTTTTGGTATTCATAGTTGTTTACTGGTGTTGTGTGCATTCACATTGTGCAGTTGTTAATAAACAAATGGGAACATTGCCCACCATAGGAACAGTAAGAAAATGGCTAATCCTTGTTTTTTTTTTTGCATCACTTTTAACACAAATTCTTATAAATAAATAAAAAATGGACACTAATTCCAACATAAACATCCCTATGAACAACCAAACCCATGATTCATATTAATGGAAACTTACTGAACATCCAGATGTCTGGTTCATTTGATGGGACTATGAGATTGAAAGAGAGAGCTCCACCAAGTAGAGTGACTTGCCACAATATTTTTTACACAGAGTAGATTTTAGAATAGGAAATAACACAAATTCTAAGACCACATTACCATCACAGTTAGTGGTAAAAGCATTCTAAAGAAGTCCTAATTCTCCAGGTCCCAAATCAAATTTATCTGAATCAGAGGACCCGAGAGAAATAGAGAGGGAGAGAGAGAGAGAGAGAAAAGAACTTACTGAGGAGTGGGTCACCGTCGTCGGGAGTAGGTCGCCGTCAAGAGTGGATCACTGGTAAGGGTGGGTTCGGTGGAGGAGAAGGAGTGCATGTGAGGTTGAGAAGGAGTGTGTGTGAGCCTGCATAGCTTTGGGCAGGAAAATTTACTTTTCAATTTTCAATTTTTATTTTTTAGCCATTGGATCTGGTTGGCCAGATCTCAACCGTTGCATGGAGGATTTGAAGGAGAGGCCTCAAGGAGAGGATCTGAACTCCTCCCAATTCCCCCACAGATAGTGACATCCCTACACCGGTGTTCTCGTGAAAAGGAGGGGCGATTGTGCATATTCTATTCTATGCAGTTATGTATGGCCAAAAGACTTTTTTGGTTTTTTTTTTATTTTGCAAAAATATATTGTTTTGAATTTAATTTTTTTTTTTTTTTTATATTTCAATTAATTTTCTTTAAGATTATGCTATGGTACATACCTTCAAAATGATGTGTAACATATATAAATTATGATATCATAATCAAATCAAATCTTTTCAATTATAATTATATATATATATATATAAATATTATAATCAAACACTGCATAGTATAACCAAATATTTTTTGAAGGGTCCAGCTTGTCGCCAGTTGGAGATCAAGACTGGACCCTCTAGTCTACTCTATGGGTCTACTTTTAGACCCCGTTTCAATAATTTGAACCATTCACATTTTAAAGTTTGTCAAGTACATTATCTTTGTAAAAAATTAAGACAATCGGATAACGGCAAGTACATGTTCGAATCAGTTTTATGTCAATCATTTATTTTTTCACTGTCTATTTTTTTATATACAAAATTGATTCGAACATATAGTTTTTGTTATCTGATGAACTTGATTAAGTCCAAATTTTATTTTTCTTTCAAGATTATTTCAATTTTACCCTTATCATTTAATATAAATAATTTCATGAACAATTTTAATTTACTTAAATTGTAAAAATTATGAATATTATATTAAACAAAATCATAAACAACAATCGGATTGAAAGAACTATAACATAAAATATATTAGCTTTTATTATTTCAAATTTTTGGGAAAAAATGGTAAACAATCCAAAAGTACCAAACTTTATTGAAATTCCTTCAATAGAGTAGTGCAAAATAATATCGTAACAAATTTATATATTTTTCAATATGTGAGATACTTGATGAATCTTATATTTTTTTATTTTTATTTAATTTCAACAATGACAAGTATTTTTAATTATAAAATTTAAACAAATTAAATTTTAACAAATTTTTGTTTATATTTTAACGAGAATAGTAAAAATTAGAATAAAATATACTACTATAGAGATTTGAATTTCTTGGGAACAATTTATAATATATATAAAAAAAGATTTAATTGTCCATATTGAAAATCGATACGATTCAATTCTAATTTTCCAAGTAAAATAGAACATATTAATAATTTTCTCAAACTAAAATTGCAAAAGTGATGGCCAATTAATTTCTAATTGAAACCTAAATTATTCAAAATGAAGGAGTAAAAAGTTGTATTCAGCACAATTTCATTCGGTAGTAAATTTTATTGTATTTTTAGAGACAAAAGGATTCAAAATTTTGAGAAATAAACTTGCAAAATTGAGAGGGTGAATTGACACCTTAATTTCTAATGGAAACCTTAAATATTCAAACTAAGGATTAAAAATTGCATAATTCTGCATGATTCCATTCAATTAGTGAAATTCTTTTACACAATGAAATGTCACTCTCTATTTGACTCAAATTTCATTAATTCATATCATAAAAAGCAAATTTCACAGATAGAGAGAGAGAGAGAGAGAGAGAGAGAGAGAGAGAGAGAGAGAGAGAGAGACCACTGCCAAACCCATCAACCTACACCAAGACATCGTAAAATTAGCAAGAATCGTTTAAGGTGAAATCATACTAATGGGAAAAAAAAATGTGCAGTGGCTAATGAGGTATACAAATAATGTAAAAGCTGATGCAATGGTTTGATCATTTTGGATGTGAGATGAAGATAGAAAGAGGGTAGAAGGAGAGCATAAGAACAGAAAGAAGTTAACGTGTGTGATAAGAAAGAGCCTGGTGAAACCAAAGGTAAGTGGCTAACTTTTTGGCTATCAAATTTGTCCTAAGAGAAGTCTTAAATTTCACACTCACAAGTAGAATGAGGGGCAAAAAAAAAGTTTGGAGAAGTCGTAGTAAAAACATCCACAACATAAACGTCATACATTTTTTAGATGGCAAGTTCAACATATAGCAGACCTTATATTGTTAATCTTATCAACCAAATTATATATCATGGGGATTTTTGGTTGCAAATTTACAACATTTCTCTCTTTAAAATGTCTCTTTTGCTAGGGAGGAGTAAGGATGGCGATTTGAACCCGACCCGACCAGGACCCAATCCCCCGACCCCAATTATAATGGTTTTTTTCCCAAAAAATACCATCGATGGGCCGGGGACGATGATACATTCCCCAACCTCTACCTCAGCCCGATTCCGTTCCCGTCCCCGTCCCTGTCCCCGTCCCCGTCCTCATTCCTGTCTCCATTTCCCTTAATTAAAATTACTATTATACCCCTTTGACCATCCTCAGGACTTGGACGTCACTGTTTGAACACTCGGTGATCATCCATGTTTGTGTTTATCTTGAGTTCTCGGAGGTCTCGGCCACGCGCCTTGCCTCAAGACCTCTTGACTTGCCTGTTTTGTGTTTGGTTTTGCACCAAACACTTGTTTTTTTGCTTTTGAGGGGCAAGAGATGGCTTGTTGGCCATCCCCACACCTCACCGGCCATGGCTTGAGGCCACCAGCCATTGTTTTGTTGCCATCGGCTAAATGTTTGGCCGACCGGCACCTTTTGTGGTCGGCCGACCATGGTTTTGGTCAAATTGTCATTTTTGGCTGGCCGACCACTGTGCATCTGCTTTTGGCAGATATTTTATGCTAGCTGTGATAGCTAGCATACACTTTGCACCCCCTCCATACACGTGTATAGAGGGATTTGCTTCCTTAACTTAGCTTCCCTTGGAAGCTTGGATTGGCCTTGCCTATAAGAGGAAGGCCTCCCCTCCCTTTCCAGAGGTTGAACAACTCTGAGATTAGGGCATATATATATATATATATCTCTATATAGTTGTGTGTGTTTGGTGTTCCAAAAAGGTGTTTTGTTCTTAGTTTTGCACTAAGGCACCTAGTATTACACCATACTCCGGTTGTGGAGGTGTTGAGGGATTGGTTTCAAGGTTTTTGAACTAATTTTGATCCAAAAGGAGGTCTGAGGTTGGTGTTCTTGAAGTGTTCTTCAAGGGTAAGAACTTTGCCTCTTTATTCCCCATTCTTGCACTAGCTTTTAACCTATCTTGCATCTGTTTTTAGACTTTGTGTATAACTAATAAAAGTCTTGTTTTTAAGTACTTAAAACAGTTGTTTAAGACCACTTTGTTGTTTGGGGTTGTTTGGCCCCTCTTAGGCCTTGTTTGGCCCCATTTTTGTGCATTTTTGGTGAGCTCCGGGACCACCTTGTCTTGGCCTTCCCACCATTGCAATCCAGAGGGATTTTTGTGGTGGGGATGATGCTTTAAGGTCCTAAGAAAGAGAGGGCCATCCCCTCTCCTTGTTGCCTTCAAAACTTGTCATTTTAGCCTCATGTGTGAGCACCTTGTTTAAGTCCATGTTGGCTGTCTTAGCTGATTTTTAGTGTTATGTTTCCATGATATAGCACTGTTTTAAGTTGGTTTAGACACACCATGCATGCCTTGCATACTTGTCTTGTAATGCCATGAAATTGCCTTAACATGCTTTGTGCTTTGAGCCTTGTTTTTAGCATGTTTTTGGCTTAGCTTTGTGAAGCTTTTATGCATGTTTTTGTATGCTTAAGGTCTGACTTTGGTTGTCTTAGCCATGTTTTCCATGCTTTGTATAGCCTCTTTGCATTCTAGCTTGTAGGCTTTGAGTGTTGGACCCTCTAGCATGTTCTACTTGCATCATTTCAGTGGTTTGGCACCATTAGTTATGTCATTTCAGTCCTTGTGGCATGGCCACATACTTGCATTTGATGTTCCTTTAAGGCCTTAAAGAGTTTGTGTTTCATGCTCCATGAATGTGTCATTGCGTATGCCATCATGTTTAGGCCTCTAGGATGCCATGTCAATGTGTTTTTGGCTTTGTTTTAACATGCTAAAACTCTGATTTTGGTTGTTCAGTCATGTCATGATTGGTTTTGCTAAGTGTAGTTTAATACCTCTTTGGTGAGCCTTAGGCGTTGGACTATGTTGCATGCTTTTGCTCACTTTGTTTAGTTGGTTTGGCACCATCCTTAACATGATTTTCAGATCTTCCCGAGGCTGTTTTACCGCATTATTAGCTTAGTTAATTTGCTTAACTTGTTAAGTGGTCTGTAATTATTTAATTAGCTTGTTAGTTGATTAAATTGTATTATTCTTTTGGTCCCTCCGAGAGAGGGCGAATTGTGTAATAAGCGTGCGTATGTGTGATGCATGTCTTCCAAACTCCCACCTCTTTCTCCCTTTTACTTACCTGCTTTTGATGGTTAGTATTAGGACATGTTTAATTTAGCATCCTTATGCTATGCATGCGAGCACCCATTCATTTGTATTGCATGCACCGGGCTCGGCGCATTATACTAACTGCATAGTATTTCAAATCTAACTTGAATACATGTTACCTGTGCATTTCACATGCCATCCATAGATTAGCCGAGCCTATTCTAGTCACATTTTGTATGCGATGCATTAGCCTTTTTAACATGAACTAGGATCATGCATGATTGCTAACTAGTTCCTTGTTTTGGCTCGGAGTACACTGTGAGTGTTTATGTTTTAGCATACTGCATGCATGTTATTGATTACCATGAAAAGCATGCTTGCCATGAGGCTAACTGCTTAGTTGATTTATGCTCAATGCTCGGGTGAAGGCTGGATTGTTTGAATTGGAATAATTCGTTGAAATCTGTATTTTAGCCTACTTGCGAGTAGCAAACCTCAAATCATTTCCAAACAAACGGATATGCGATGCTTTGTTCCAAATTAGGCGATCTAGTCTATACTTTTGTGTTGTGCGCATCACATAGTAAGATTAGCTAATTAACCGGAATACGAACACATAATGTTTTCAAAACTAGATATCATGGTTAGTAGAGGCCAATCTACGGATCGGGCGAAAGGGGGTGCTCATAGCTGACCTTCCCCAATCATACCCAAGTTCCCGAACCGAGGCAACTTTGGTGATGACGGACACGTGGCCTTAGGCAAATGAGTCAGGGTTTCCTAAATTCCCCCATAAAAAAATATTTAGGTGGCGACTCTGTATTTGGTAAAGCAGTCCATGTTTGGCACTTCTTTCTAAAAATCTGTTTTCCAAAACAATTTGCCGGATTTGGACTCTTTGGAGATTTATCAGTCTTGCATTGCACTTTGCAAGATCAGATTAAGAACCGACACAATTCGAGTCTGAACTGTGGTGGCATGGGGGCCCGAGGGCGCGTCCATAGTTTCTGGCGATTCTGTTGGGGAATTTAGAGTGCTTGACTCGACCTCGTGATATCCTGTTTTGATTACACTTATGTGTTTCTTTGCATTGCATGGGCATTGGTGCGCTTAAGTCACAGTGTTTGCCGTCTGCTATTCTTGAACGGTTTGCCGGAGGCTCGCTTCGAGAAGCGTGCCATAAGGCTGACTGGTTACGAGCTCTGCCAGTATGGGAACACAAACCCCGGTTGTCACTGGGGCAGCCTTTTCGACCACTCGACCTAGTGCATGTTGGAATCCATAGTGACCATTCCAAGCTAGGATAGGTTGCTTACTCGATATTAGGTTGTTTGAATCCGCTGTGTGCGTAGTGAAACCCTAGCTCCTGACAAAATAGGACAGGGAAACCCTACCTCAACATAGGGATGTTTTGGCTCTCCTTTACTTGCTATGTGCTTTT